>OX123194.2:14899409-15394524 GCA_944739405.2 Euclidia mi | reverse complement strand
TGAATTGAAACTTATATATTAAGTCTTATAGATAATACTGGGTTTCTATTGCTGTTTGCTAAGCCGGAGGTTGTGAGTTCTATTCCCAGACAGAGCAAATCCCGACCTCGCAATAACAAGAAACATATATATATATATATATATATATATATATATATATGTTTCTTGTTATTGCGAGGTCGGGGGATGGATTCCGGTTAGATAAAAAAGTGTTACTGAGTTAATTCGCTTTCTGAGTTGTAGCACGTAGTCTGACACCAGGCCCGGTACCGGCAATAGGCTCGCCCCCTATTATATGGAACCCACAAATACAAGTCATGACGATGAGTGTAATATTACACCTATGCCTAGCCTTTTGGCGATAATAAGCAAACCTGAAGAGTTTGCTTATTTGGTTTAACGCGCTAATCTCATAAACTACTCGTTCGACTTGAATAATTATCCTCAAATCCTTGTATTTTATAGGTAAATCTGTAGGTATACAGAACATGAATAGAAATCAACACAAGATTTGCTCTGTCTGGGAATAGAACTCACAACCTCCGGCTTAGCAAACAGCAATAGAAACCCAGTATTATCTATAAGACTTAATATATAAGTTTCAATTCATATAAATATCTTCAGAAACATGAGGAGAGACGGACAGACAGACAGACAGCGGAGGCTTAGTAGTCCCGTTTTTACCATTTTGGTACGGAACCCTAAACAAAAACGAATAATACGGACATAGATTTATTTTTAATTTTTATAGTAGTCTTATAGTTTGTTCTTAGTTCGTACCATCGATGAATAAATATCATGTGCATATAATCGCAAAACCGCGGTGATTTTTGTAGACTCACAACTGTATCCCCGCAGGCAGGGTAGGCAGAGGTGTAATTAAGACCTACATTTCACCATGTTTTTTTTTCCCTTTATTTCCCTTGGCCAATTCCAAGGGCGAACTTAGTGTCGTTACCGGGCACATTGTCAGGCTTCGTGCTGTTGCCAAGAATTTGGCAAACTCATTAACACTTAAGCCCGACCCGGTAATCGACAGATTCGGCAGACACATACGCTATCCACTGGAACACGGAGGCAGTCTATTACAACGGGCAGCAGTTATTACATCAAAAAGGTTGAAAAGACTACATGTCCTAGTATACCCTGCTTTGAAAAGGAAGAGGACTAAAGAGTCTACCTCACCATTATTTTTATCAGTTTACTCATACGCTTATAGTCTATTGACATAATTATTATGATATTCAAGACAAAAAAGAAAATAAAAAAATCCTGTCTTCTACATTACGTACATTTTACCATACAATCTTATATGTACAAGGATTATACCTTCTTAGAATACAAGTATATGTACTTAAACGTCTACCTTTTTATGCTTAAACTACCGTGTATATTTAAACCGACGTTTCGGAATGTCACTTCAGGCATGAATAGGTACTAAACACGTAGGAAGTTCACTGGGATTCCGAAAAGCTTTTGATTCATTCGTATTCAACCTCCGAAGAGCTGACATCTATACAGGAAACTGAAAGGAGTTCATTATCATTTCTTTTCACCGTAAACACCTGAGATTTACCCCAACAACTCAGCGAAAAGTAACCTTAAAATCAGAAATGTAAAGTTCAGTTTTGTTCGACGGTAAGTTAATGATGAAGTCGAGTTTTTCTGACGGTTGTCAGAAAGAATAAAAAATCGGTGGAAGCGAGTGTGAAATCAATGGGGATTTATGTGTCCGTCCTCAGGCATTCAAATTCACAGAAGCATCGTTAACGAAACTTTCAGACTGTTGCGAAATTTCCACTAAAGTTTGATGTTGTGCGCGAGTTGTACGGAATCCGTTTGAATATTCTGCAGGATTTAATGGGCTGTGCTTATACATGTTACTTATGAATAAAGCGTTCTTTGTGTTGGAAATAAACTACAGCTTACGAATTTTATCGTGGTATATTGGTTTTACTGAGATTACGTATAAACCGAATGATCTGGGAACTACATTATTTTTTTAAGCCGATGTTCGGTTAGTTTACAAGAACCATGGTTACGAAAGACTGTATTGACGTGAATGTAGAAGCTATTTCAAAGTACCCAAACATTGTTGAACTTCTATTTACGCAGAATGAGCTCAAGGTGTGTTTATCTCACCTGGTGTCTTTGCCCCGTTTGGGTTTCATTAGGCTAATGACAGGTGTGAAATTAGAGAGATGCCAACCATCATCCTTATTGAAACCACTTTCCATTATTTCTCTTTATACTTCTCCTTATTTTAACGTTCACTCTCCTGATATAACATGGCAGATTTTTATGTTCTACTTTGAAATTAGTCTAAACACGGGTAAATATCGGGGGTTACGAGTACAAAATTATACTTTACATAATTTGAAGCAGCCACGACTTTAAACAGTTGCTTAGAGACTTAATTTGTCTAAATCTTAAGCAGATATAATCTGCCTCCGTGGTCCAGTGGACAGCGTATGCGACTGCTGATCGGAGGTGCGGGGTTCGATTCCCGGGTCAGGCAAAACTAAAAAGGCTTTACTGGGTTTTTCCGAATTCTCAGTAGCAGCACGGAGTCTGGTGATGTGCCCGACAACGGCAATAGGCTCGCCCCCTATTACGAGGGACCTAACAATTCATGGCAAAATATTTGCCTACCCCTTCCGGGATAAAGGCGTGAGCCTATAAAAAATGATATTATACCCTGATATTGGCTTCTGCAAGGTTCTCCGCGAAGCCAATTAATATTTCAGCGCTCCTAGATCAACTGAGATTTAATATTATAATAACATAGGTACTCTTCTACTTCAGAATACCTATTATTATACTAGTAGATTAATCAGGAACTTCTCATAGATTTTCTCTCCTCGAAACGGTCTTACATGCTGTATTAACTTGGATATATATATAGTATTATATTTTTTTAATATAGTAATAGGAGGCGGGCGGCTCAAGACCGGTCTGTGTGGAGAACCTTGGGAGAGGCCTATGTCCAGCAGTGGACGTCGTTTGGCTGATGTGATGAATAGGGGGCAAATGAGTAGACGAATCGCCTGATGGTAAGCAATTACCGCCGCCATGGACACAAGCAATGAAGGAGTCACAAGTGCGTTACCGCCCATTGAGGTAGGGAAAAGGGATAGGATAAGAAGTGGGATGAGGGAGAAGGAATAGGGGATAGGGCCTCCGGCACTCTCAGTCACCGAACGAAACGCTTAGGGAACTGTTATGACTTTACGTCGATTTTCTGTGAGAGGGTAGTACTTCCCCGGTCGAGCCGGCCCATTAATGCTGAAATCAGCAAGGCTCTACTACCGTGATAAATATATCAAAACTTACACAGATATTCACTTAACATAATTGAATGAATATTATTTTTCATTATTCATTTCATTCTTAATTAAGAAAATAGTTGCGGCAAATTATTCTACCGTGTAGCGTACCATACAACACTTTAAATCATAATTAATACGTAATTAATAACTGCGAAGCAGAGAAAGGCGGAATAATAAATTTTAATTATGACGAATGATGTAACGAAACCAGTTAAATAAGGGGGGTTGCTGAGTGTTAGTAAATTACCGGTAGAGGGTGGTAATTGTACCTAGTCATTATGAATGAAAGATTGTTTGAGGGTGAATAGATAGATATTATATTTAAGTGCATCAGATTTGGGAATAAATTAATACCAATTGTCACGGAATACACGTATAGTTTTCTTAAATGAATAATACAGTGATACTGGTTTGCTATCGTAGAAAAAACGTATGATAAAAAAGAATGGTATTGGTATATGTTTATGTATGTGAGGTTGTAAACAAAGTTCAATGAAAATGTTATCGGAGTAATATAAATTTATTTTTTGTAAATCCTGCGCCATACAGGTTCTCTGTCTAGTGCGTATTTTTTTATTATTTTACATGAAGCAAAGTCGTTGATTGGCTATTAAAATAAATAATCTAGTTACTCTCTCACTTTTTGTCCGACTAAGCGACGCAAAGGAAGATAATATAATTATGTAATATTATTCATTTAAAGTCTAATGTTATCGAGAAGATCTTCTTTAGGACGCCAGCATACCTCTACATACAGAATGGGTAACTATTCAAGATACAGAAGCTGCAGCAGTCAAAAACACATCATGAAGTGATGCGTTTTTGACATTCAAAATTATAAACTCCTTTTTCCAAGTCCCACTTTATAAATGTAAAAACGCCATAATGTCAAAACAATTCAAATGATGATTAATGTTCTCTGAGATACAGAGACAGTTCGTTGAACTCTTAAATTTTATGTGCTTCAACCGTTTTCATGAGGCGACGAGCAGAGGTAAAGGGTGCTTTGTAATGAAGCGAATTGTTTTGTTATTTCACAGGGAATTAAGACTGTGCAATAAATAATGATTAACACTTACTTAAGAAGTGGAACCTTCGTTTTATTATGCAACGAGAAGATAGTATAGTCAGTTGAGTGTTGTTTTGGTCTTGGGATATAATGATATGCTGACCTAATATCGTTCAATCTTCTGCTGTTATTTTATTGAGAAATAACAGAAATGAAAACCTTTGTTTTTCAGTTTATCGAAAGATATAGACCCTGGTAGTTCTTTGACCCTTTATGTGATACTTTTTCATAAGATGCGCACAAGCTACGAAGTACTTTGAACTTTAATAAAATTTCGTCTTGATCTAACATTTCTTCTAAGGTTTCTTAACACGCAATACTCTCATTAGTGTTAATGTGTATTGTATTGAATTCTTCAGGGGCTCTTCCACTTAAAGCTTAATACAGATTACGAGATCAGAACATATTACAGATGACTACCATGCTACATCATCATCATCCTCTTAGTGTTATCCCAGTTTCGATCTGGGGTCCGCTTACTTGTCTAACCGGATTTGGCTGAATATTAGCTTTTCCACGGAGCGACTGCCTGTCTGACCTCCGCAACCCGAAGGGGTAGCGATATTCCATGGTTTAGACTAGTGTCAAATTCAAATTTCAAATTCAAAATCCTTTATTCATTTGGGTCACAATGTGACGCTTATGAACGTCAAAATAATAAATTTATAAAATAATTACTTATACTCCAATTTAAAACATTATTACTGTATGCTTCTACATTTACTGCCACGTTCGCAAAGCAATAGGTAGAACCATGAGAAAGAACGGGCAATAAAACTCACGGTCACTCTTTTTCATCGCCAGGTTTTGCATAATACACAATTTACATTTTGTAAGGTGCTGCAACTGTTACACCTTCTATATCACTTGTATATATTTACTGTAGGTACATCATAATACTCAAGCATAATACTTTTGGTTAGCCTCCTCAGAATAGACATGGTGAAACAGGAGCATCCACTTACATTATATATACCTAATAATGCACGTAATCCGCGAAAGTGATCAGAACCATGATGGAAATGATGCAGTTAAATATTAAAATCTAATACCAGCCCGCAAGACCGTCATCGACCAGTCATCGCAAGTAGCACCCGTTCACGAGTATGACGCATGTGCCAGCCATCATCCCTCTCGCCATATTAGAGGGACAGGGATGACCCGACACACGACGCCACCACAAGAAATGACATTTTAGTGAGCATGACGACAACGGTATACGAACCAGCAGTAAGAAACAATCTATTGATATACTGACCATGACCGCCAATTACCTCCATTTTCCAGATCGTTATTATTAACATAAGTTAGTGGAAAAGTGTGTCAGTTTATTTTAGAACGATTACGATAGTAACGATTGTCAAAGATCTTTATGACAACCGGGACCGACGGCTTAACGTGCTCTCCGAGGCACGGGACAAGCGATAATTAAGACTGCCATGCTATATAAACCAGTAAAAAAAATGTATTTGAAAGTTCTGTGTACAGCATACCTATGTTAAGTAAATGTACTTACTAAATAAAAATGTTATGCCACAGAGTGTTTGTCATCGAATCCTCCGAAACGACTTGACCGATTCTATGATTATTTGCCTATATTTGATTGATATGAGAATAAGTTATAGGCATATTTTTTCTAAAATATCTCTTCATGATTTCGCTTCACTACATAGTATAAAACAAAGTCTGTCTTCTGTCCGTCTGTCCCTATGTATGTTTAAATCTTTAAAACGAGGCAACGGATTTTTATTCAGTTTTTTTAATAGATATAATGATTCAAGAGGAAGGCTTAAATGTATGACTGACGCGGGCGAAGCCACTGGCGACGTCTAGTATACTACAACCCTAAATAGAGAGTATATGGTGCTCATACCAATTATTACATCAAAACATTAAACAATAGCTCTATTTAAAGCCAAAATAAAATGAATCTTTTAAATAAAATAACAAATCATAAGCCACCAAAATGTAAAATATACAAAGGAGAAATATGCATTATCCTAGACGTGTACAACTCAATGTATGCGTGCTATCTGGTTTCAAATCGGGGCTGGTTGACTGATGGCTCGCTGCATATACCGCACTGTGATAGATGTTGTACTGCCATGGATAGAGCGGGAGTGTGGGTTTTTCTAGAGAAAATATCAAATGGCTTTCAAAATCTAAAATAACAAGAACATCCACTTTAAAGAATTTTATTGATATGTTAGCTTATTTACTTTGGATAACTCATTAGCAGGTATATCTTTGAATATATATTCTAGAAAAAAAAAACGTATTCTTGATATTAAATTAATGTAAAAAGTGGACACAAATTATCTCAATTCGATAAAGATATACGTACATTACTTATTGTTTAATCCTGTTTGGAAATCAAACCAATAACTTAACCTTCATTGCAACGTAGTAAACATATCCTATAATCGGATTGTCACCAACCATCTCATAAGATCTGAATTTATTTTCACTAACGAGAAAAACGAATAAGAATCAACGTCCATCATACAACTATACGTATACAATTTAAGATCAAATATTATATTTTCTTTTATAAATCGCGGTACTTTGTAACAAATCGACACTCGGCCTAAAGTAACTTCCACTACAAATGATGCCTTTGTAACTACAAGGGCTCTAAGACCTCTTGAACTGAATATAATGGCTTGTTTACGGATAATATTTTATCTAAGAAGGGTTCATGAATTTAATTCGCGCACAATAAAATTGTATACTAAACAAACAGGAACTTTTGTAATACGGATGCTTAGTGGCGCTTGTTACGTGGTTAAGTAAACGAAATGTTTGATTTTTGCCGTTTATTAACTTCTTCTTAAAGAATATATCAATTATTTTTATTTCAAAATGGGTATTATGTGTCCGTTCATTAGATGTTTGTAACGTTTTGGCGACAAACAAATTTTATATTAGTGCATTAGTTAGTATAATCATTTAATTCATTAACAGTTAGAAAATGAAATTTTGATAGCGGCCTTAAACGGTTAAACAGGAGTTGAAAGTTTGTTCAAGCTAAAAATAATGTGAGGTAGAAGTAGAAAACCGCAGCTATATCTAGCCGTCCTCCCTGTGGGATCTCCACCTTGTCGTGATGAGAGGGCTCAGTAACCATGGCGTGGGCACCCGCGTTGAAGCTAAGGAAGATCCCGGGAGTGGACGCTCCGCGTGGGTTTGGAGAGGGCTTGCGCAGGATGCGTCTAATGGTGCGGGTGCGGGGGACAGTCCTGCCTGTCCCTCGCAGTCGAGTGTGGTTGTGGGAGGAGAGGCGTGTCGGTGTTGCGTTGCCGCGCGCCCTATCTCCCGCGACCAAATAGGGGCGCACCATTCAATGCGTTATTAAATGCGGCCGCTGGGTGTTTTGGCGGCGGAGCCCAACACCTTCATCCGCCGCCAAGGAGGTTGTGACCTTTTAGCTATCCGCTGGGGTGTCAGGGTAGAATGCTAACGCTACTCCCTGGTGCCCCCAAAATTTCGTTGAAGTATGAGCTATGGTTTTAGTGGGTATTACGGCCTTGCACTCCAGCCATCGAGTCCCACATACGTGCGTAAATGCATTTCCACAGTGAAGAAAAAAAAGCTATAGCTAGCCGTACGCAACATCTACTTAGTATAAAATATCAACATTCTAGCATCATTTTCAATCCCTACCCTTATTCTTCATCCCAGCTCCCGCTCAACATTAGGGAGTGAAATCAACGCACTACGAAACACACAAATGCTCATTTATCCGAAAGTGATAAATAGGCCTGTATGAATATCGCGGAGACGGCAACTGGAAGCTTCCCCTAGCGATAATGAATATATAATGAACAAATCTTTACCTGACTAAGTGAAACCGAGTGTGTATAAAGTATGAGCTTTATCGCGAGGGTCTCGAAGAAAAATTGGGCAATTAATATTTAGAATTGATAGGCGTGTATTTGTTTTTGGTAATGCTTGTATGATTTGTGACGGTTGTGTTTGCGTAGGTATAGGATGCATTTGATATTTGTTTTGTGTTCCATTTTTCAAAATCTATCAGGTTATTTATACTAAACGAACAGACCCTGCGAACTTCGTACCGCCATATTTCTTTTTAATATTCCAATTTTTTTGTGAATCCCCATGAACAGACACAAAAAAATCTTCAAAATCGGTTCAGTCGTTTAGGAGGAGTTCAGTGACATACACACGCACACAAGAAATACATATACCCCTAAAGATAGAACTAAAAAGGTAGGTACAGAGTTTCTATGAAACACACTTTTGTGTAATTTCAATAAAATTATGAAATAATATTTGGCAATATCTAGTATAAAAAATCTTAAGCTTTACTTCTGAAAATACAGTAACATTGAGGTAGAAGCAAAATAAAAAAATGTGCTTCTTTTTCGATCAAATGAAATACTTCACGATTCTATTTTCTCGATGTTCTTTTCGTTATGTGCTTCTAAGAAATTTCCAACATAAAACCGAATTATACTCAAATCAATATTCCTCAAACATAACCAACAAAAAGAGACATAAAATATAGATATCAAATAAAAAATTAAAAATCTTATGAATGTTATTCTATCAGTAATAATTTGGAACGTTCATATTTCAATATTAGATATAAAATGTTTGAAATCATTTCAATTTACTTTGTTTCGGTTGTAAAGTATCTACATTTTATTATGATTAACCTTTACAAGTTTATTCACTGCTAGTTCGAGGAATATGAATCAAGCTGCATAAAAAAATTTAAGTGTAGGTTTTCTCCTTTTACTTCTGACCAAAGAGAAGTGTATTGTTTTGAGCATTTATGTAGATGTGTATGTGTATATATATTTGTGAGATTCTTTATTCCGCCGTACATTCGAAATACTTAAACATATTTGAAGTCGTTGACTATCGTTAGAATACGTTTACCATTCTATGTGATAAAATGGTTTGCTCTGGGTGAAATTCGATCATAAGCAGTCAAGTACTAAGTAAAATCACTATATACTGCTGGTTATATTGTACTAGCATTTTACTTTTATCAGTAACTTGTAAAAAATGCGTTTATTTTGCTTAATCTTCCCAAATAGTTACCTACATGATATTGTCATTAATTTATTTAGTCTGAGAAGATTCACCACAATGACAATAACCCATTTGCTAGATATATAAAAGTTCACTTTCGACATTCTAACTATCCGATACTCCAAGTCAATCAACCTCAAAAAGTGCCAGTCAAATAGGTACCGTTGACAAAAATCAATAAACAATAAGATAGTCTGTCTGAAATATAACGAGTACTCGATGCACCAAACGAGCATCGAGGTCACCTTCAAATTGTGGTGGAACACTCGCCGTGACAGTTATTATATATTTATTTTTTTATTTATTATATACTTTACTGTACACCTATAAAATTGTTACATAGTATAAACTTAAACTATAAGAAAAGTACAGTGGGCGGCCTTATCGCTAAAAGCGATTTCTGCCAGGCAACCTTTGAATGGATATGGTTTGTAGAGGAAAAGGTATTAAGCAGTTCTTTTCACATAGTGATGCGCAGAATTATATCGATGGATTTTCCTTTACTTAGGAGTCGAAATTCTCACCAAGAATTAATTCTAGATCGCGCAAAACTTTACACACATTCAACCAATAGACGCTTAAACATGTAGATTCAAAACAACTATGTATTTGGATAACCTTGTGGGCAACCGCATAAAGTTCCAGCTCTGCAGTTAGATTAGATCATTCAAGCTTTCGCAATTCGTACACAAACTACCTAATATTTATTCAATACCTAATATTTGAAGCACGTAATTTGTGTCACGTCATAAGTGTCAGCTGAACCAGCCATCGGATACGATGTCTCTAGCTCACGTTCATTATTGATTAACTTTTATTGAAGTAACTACTTAACGCAAACGACGGGCTATTAATGGGACAGACAGGATACCACGGTTTTCACGGTTTCCATGTAGAGTTCATACTATGATTTGGCTTGCCGTTCGTAATAAGTCGGCAAAATAAAGCGAGGCACGCATAGGTCGCCACTTGGATGAGTGACTATGAGTGTCATTAACATCAGAGCACTATCGTGCTACGGAGGGAACGTAAAGCTAGCGGTCTCGTTTCTCGCTCCTAGAATTGTTACGCCATGTTTAAGACTTTCGGTCGGCGGTCTGACAACTCCGACACCAATGTTGTTCGAATGATGTATATTCTCATAATACCTATATTATACTACTCTGCTACGTCTCCTACTTATACGAGGATAATTATATATTAATGAATACCACTAAGATTAATAAATTAATAAGATTACTAGCTTTGCTCGTGCTTATTACTGAATAGACTTAGTAAAATTCAGATAAATATTACCCACGGTGATTTATTAGGATTCTACACAATATAAAAATATCCATTGAAATACCATAATTTCTCATAGACCTATTTATTTATTAGCGAGGTCAGTTATCAAAGATAAGTTGAAAAGCTAAATAAATCGAACATTTGTTATTGCGTACCTATAAATCTTTAGGCGTATATAAGTGTTTTAGTTTTGTAGGTCTAAGTAGAATTTAATTATAATCACACTGCACCGTCAATCGTAAATCCAATCACATCCCTAGAGCACTCGTTCGGTGCAGCACAACGGCGCTCATTAAGCGTCGATAATTGCACCGCTACGGACATTCTTGTTACCCGCCAGCTTACTAGCCACGCCGCAGTCAAACTATTGACATTTTCATAGATTTTTTTATTCTGCCTGATATGGGTATACGTAGGCTATAATTGACGAGGTTGGGTGATACGATTGAGTAATCATGCAATACACCCAGGTCAAAAGTAAGTCCAGTTTGCCTGACTTTGATTTCGGATGATTGTGTAATGATTTTGACAATTAAATTGTATTTATGAAACATTTTTAAACGATTCGAGTGCTACAAACAGATTGCGCTAGTAGTTATGGCCACATTAATTAAAAGTATAATTTCTATTTAAGAATATATCTATAAACAAATCAGTAAATAATTGATTATAGTTAAATATTTCGTTTAAATTGTTATTATGAATGAATGAATGAATTTATTACTCAATTAGTCAAGCAATTTTGTAAATAGGTTGTGATGGACGCTTATGAAGTTGTCATTTCCGTTTAGAGTGGGAGAATATTTTAGCTTGACAGATAAAGTAGGCGGGAGAGCAATCGTTTTGGTACTTTCAAGCAGTAAAGACGTCTAGCGCAAGCTATTTGGTGGTTGATAGTTGTAAATCAGTACATACCACAAAGTGTAAAAGTGAACAAATAAAAGTTACTAAGTGAATTGACTGGAGAAGTTTAATTTCATAATAATTGTATAATGTTTATAAGTATGTACTAGAGGAAGACCACAACTAAAGACGCACCTTAAATTAACTGTTTTTGTATGATCCCATAGGAATTTTGGGGAATTACCTTCTAAGTGCCCTTAAGCGCGCTAATGAACATATATACTAAATTTTAGCATCTTGTGCGGAATAGTTATGGCTGTGCGTTGTCTGTCAGTCAGTCGATAACGCAAGAATTTATATATACAAGATTATTTCAATCGGTATAGTATAATTACTTACAGACCACGTCCAAAGTATTGATATTTTAATAAAGAGCATAAAACAAGAAACTATGAATAAGCCTAAGTGCATGTGGCCAACCACACCAAAACAGAAACGCTGCATTTCCCAAAGAGCATATATTAACAGCCTCTCACCAAAACCACAAAAACAATACCATTTCATTTCTATCGGCATTAACGAACCAGCATCATATTTTATGCTACCACTACAAAATTCGCACACAGCGGCAAATCCCCTACGAACATTTAGTAAACGCCAGTCAATCACGTCAAGAACAGGAGAGCACAATGCATTTTGAATTCAGAATTTCGCTTGCACTAATACAATTCCGTGTCCTACTTTCAGAAGTAGTTAAATCCCTTTTTACAGAGATATGACATCATAGAAATCCGTCCCCGGTACTTCATTAGTTAATTGACTAACAACTGTGACTGGCATGTGCCTATTAAGTTAATTGAATGCCGAGTTACAAGAGAATAAAATTGTACGAAAGTACTAACCAAGTACGTGAATTATTTGTAGAGTTTGGCTGAATGGTATCTATGTGATCCGAGCGGTAGATTAGAAACTTTGTTTTCCCATCCTTGGAAGCAGATTCTTTTTTTGAATATCTGGTCTAAACAGTATATTCTTTTGTGCCTGCCAGTTGTACATATGTGAAAAAGTAAATAATTTTGTGTGTGTGATGTGCTTAGACTATATATATTATGTGTGATGTGGTCATTAAGGTTTTGTCACGTTACGAGTGACAGAACAAAGAACATGGCAGATTTCTTTGACACATAAGCAGCATTAAGAGGGGGAGTAACATAACTATAGGAACAATGTAACAAATTGGTTTCCATACTTATATCTATGGGTATTACAGCTTCACGTCATTAAGAACGGCAATAAATGATACCTTTCCGCTCAAACAAAAAAAGTAAGCTGATCACTTCAAGATACAGAGATTAAGCCGACATGGCAGCTGACACTTCTGAAGCAACCATCGCATTTTTGTAGAAAAGGACAAGGAAAAATAGCCTGTGGGGGACTTAACCCTACTCCATCCAAAAATAATATTAACAGCTCAGCTATAAAAAAACAAACAAGGGTAATCAAAATTGCAAGCTAAATGAAAGAGGAATTAATTAAGTCGAATCTTTGTTCTTTGCTTATAATATTTGAAGTCCGTTGGAGTTCCTTGATATATCGTTAATAATTTGTATTATTAACGATTAATTCAAGGCCACTCCTAACGCAATAAGAGTGGCCGAATATTATGCGGGTCTCATATAGCTGAAACCATTGATACGAAGAAGAAGAAGAAGATCGTTAATAATCAAATCAACAAGGACTCCCCGTTGGTTCCTTTAATATAAATTGGGTTTGTTCTTAAGATAGTGCTTAGATATCCCTTGGCTGAATTTGGAATGTAATATTGAGATAAAGGGAAGCTCTGAACAAATTGGAGGAAATTACATGATTAGAGATAGCAATTTAAATGAAAATACTATTTCATTTTCAAATTGTGTTTCATTTTCTTTATTCCTAGTTAAACTACCGTTTTAAAGATAAAAAGAAAGAATATTTGGTAATAAATATAACAATTAATAATTATTAAAGCAGGTACGAAACCTTTTGGAACGTATAATTATTGTTATTGTTCGTTAGGTCTATAACAAAGGCTTTATTTTTAAATATTTTGTGTCAGATGAATTCAGATCTAAAATATTTGAATGATCAAAACTAATGTGGTTTTGTAAGTTTTGCTACGAAACTCATGACTGACAATCATGAAATTTTGCGCTTACTGAACCGGCTTCTTATGATGATATATGAAATGTATGGTTTATAATCAGATTTCGTGTTGCGGGTACAGTCAATCAAGTTCCCACTAGACCACCATAAGGATGAGAATTGCTCAGCAAGACATCGTCGCTTCCAGTGCTAATTTAAACAAACATTGACATTCGTATACAAAACCAGTTTCTAGTGTGGCTCGATTCTATGAGCAAGCCAAGGGATTTTTTTTCAAACTAGTCCACCGCCGACTTGTTTGATTGTAGGTACAATCCCATCATGACATAGTGTCATCCATAGACTGTTGTTCCGAGTCTGGATGTTCTATGTGTTCCTTGATTGTGTTAAGAAATTATTCCTAATGTGACAGTTGCCTTATAAAGTACGTATACACCGTGTCGTTTAAAAATCATATTACTTTTTTTAATTCGTGATCCCTTTACACAAAAATGACCCAGCAATTTCTGAAAAGAGATTTATGATCATAGCAAAAAGTACTTTTATTCCATCTACGCTTTCATAGATATTTTGTTCTACAAAATGTTCATGACTTAACAAAGTTGGTAAATTTTCACTACAATTTTGAATAACGATATTTCCAAGTTTGCTTTTGAATGAATTTTATTAAACTGAATACGTTTCTGTTCGGCGGTCATTCGGGAGTTGTCTGACAATAGCCTTGTGATAAGCTTTGTACTGTTTTGTCATCCACTATGCCCGTTGGCACGGGTTTGTTAAAACGAAGCGACGAGCGAGAAATGAACGTTATAATTTTTTTGGCTGATTCTGGTGAATCGACAGTTGACGCAGTTATATCGGTTAGGAAGATAGTTTCGTCATCAACTCTACAATATGTGCTAGGTATATTCTTAGATATATCTGGCGCTTTCGACAACGCATGGTGGCCAATGCTTTTACTTAAATTAAAGTCTCGTGGATGCTTTAGTAACATATATTCCCTCATTTATACGTATTTCCTACATGGAACAGCAAAGTTAAAATTAAGCCACCATGCTGTGTCGAAGGCGCTGACCATGGGTTGTCCGCAGGGATCAGTGTTAGGCCCGTATTTATGGAATCTAGGTTTTGATGACTTTCTAAGCATACCACTACCACCAGGTTGCTCATTGACCGGATATGCAGATGACGGTCTTTTACTTATTCAGTCTAATACTAGGGTAGGACTTGAAAGGTTAGCTAATCAATGTTTAGACTTAATCAACAATTGGGGTGAACGCAATCGCTTATATTTTTCTCCACAGAAAACATTTCAATTACTTTTGAAAGGGAACTTAAAAACACCGCCTCGAATCAAATTCAATAACATAACCATTAGAAACAAAGAATCAGTTTGTTATTTAGGGTTAGTTTTAGAGAGAAACTTTTCATTTGTCGAGCACATTAAAACAGTAGGTGAAAAATCTAAAAGAAGTTTTTACGCCTTGTCAAAGATATCAACTGCGACATGGGGGCTTTCGTTCAAAACTTTAAAAGTAATTTATGGTGCAACATATCTGGGTTGTATATGTTATGGTGCGCCTGCACGGGCTGATAGAGCTACTATCGGTGCTGTACGACGTAAAATGCTACAAAGTCAACGTCTCGCGTTGATATTTTTGTGCAAGGCTTATAGGACAGTTAGTACTGAAGCTTTGCCAGTACTGGCAGGTGTATTTCCAGTCGATCTTGAGGCACAAAGACGAGCAGCAATGTATTACGTGACACGAGATAACATGGATCTAAATTTTCTAGCTCCGCGCGACAGACATAAGATCACTAGATTGTTGAACCATCAATCCACAGTCTATGACGATCTTCTTGATGAATGGCAATGTCGCTGGAACACATCAACTAAGGGCCGTCACCTCTACCAGTTCTTCCCATGCGTCCGAGAGCGACTGGCGAGGAACTGGTTGGAGGTGGATCACTGTGTAGCCCAATTTCTTACAGGTCATGGCAACTTTAAGAGCAAGTTGTATTCATTTAAGCTAGTTGATTCACCGTTATGTCAATGTTCAACATCTGGCAACAATTATGAACAATCTGCTCATCACATTCTATGGGAGTGTAGTCTTTGGCAAATTGAACGTAATATCATGCTTAACGAATTAGAGGTAACTTCTGGAGTAGTGTACTATACGGATCTTGTGGCAAGTAGGACGAATTTCCGTGCGTTTAGGCGTTTCTGCCATACTAAATTGTGAACTATGCCTGTTTCCAGTAATATTACTGGAAACAGGCATAGTTCACAATTTAGGCCCCCTTAATGCTCATGTCCGTGGTGCTTATCTTTTCTCATCACTATATCTCTTCGTTGCTTGTCTCCCGCTTTGTTAAGGAGGGAAGTGGATTATTCATTTTCCAACTCCTCCAATATACTTCTGATTAAGTTCGTTGCGGGTTCCAAGACAGTTTAACTTTCCCCGGGACTTCACGAGTGTCAAAACTCGTTGTCATCAATGGTCACTGCTGCTGAACCTGGCTACACAGGTGACACAGTAGTGGGAATGAGGGTGGGATTAGTTCCAATTAAAAAAAAAAATGATTCTGGTGAATCGAATTTTTTGTTGTCCCACCGCCTATGTGAAAGGCGAAGAAACCCATGAGTGTTTTCCTTCCTTTAAGTGCTAGTGTACTGGTAAAATGATAATGAACTTTTTCGTATGCCAAATGCTGCCTTGAATTGTACGCACTTAAACTACATATGTTCATATTTTCTCATTATATATTTCACTTTAAATATATATATATATATATACTTATATATATATATATATATATATATTTCAAAGAGTGTTAAAGACCCATCACCAAGCCGAAGTCTACTCGTTTTGCTCATCATGCTTAGTCATACTTAGCAAAAATAATAGCTGGGAAACGATTTCTTTAAATAGACAATATTTTGAAGCCGCACTTAATTTAAAGTGCGCGCGTGCATCGCCCGGACTACCTACTGCTCGGTAAATGTATGGAATGGAGATTTTGTACCTAATTAGAAAAAAATTATGGTGACTTTGAGCCTCAATATCTCCGAACTGAACTGAACCTGGACCAGACATTTCCTAGGTATGGTGCCGAAGTAAAAAAAAATTGTAATGATTGCTACAATATGTGATTCTATTTTCACACCCCGTAACGATATATTAATTAAATCACGTGAAGTGTAGAAATCGTAGTATTTCGTTCACGGTGTCTGCGTTGCATCAAATATTGAATTTGTCAACGTCATTGAAACGCCCTCCTGGCATTCATCGCTATTCGTTTATCAGTTTAGTAGCTTTAGATCAGTCTGACAAGATAATAAAGGCCAGAACGAATTCGCTCTTATCTATGTATGCATTTTTAATGAAAATATTGATTTGCACATAAGTCCTTGCTTGCCCACGCATCGGAGTGCACCTTAAGTTGTCTTTCCAAGGTGTAAAAAACTTTGATTTGTCGTTATTTGGTGTAAGTACCCTCCAACATAATGGTCTAAAATAAACCATCGAATCTTGATACTACCGGGGTCTGCGGTGGACAGACGTCAATCATGCGTTGGAAAAGATAATATTTTGTCAGCACTGATTGAACTAGTAAGCGAATACCGGGCTCCTAAATGAAATTTCTTGAATGGATAAAGCTAAGGCAATGATTATGAGCTATGTGTACAAAATATAAGCGTTCTCGTCCTAATATAAACTAAATAACTGAGTATTACAACAACCGAAGCCATAGTCTGACAAACCTATGTCTGGTGTAATGCCGTCAGAATATCTGGCAAATATATTTTAACTTTACTGTTATAAATTAACTAAATTATATCATCGCTTAAAAAGGTAAGTAAAACAAATTACAGAACTGGAAAGGGACGTACAACGTACATATCAACTATACATTTATGAAAAATTCGCCGTTTTATAAACGAATGCCTCCGTTTACACCGTATCATTAATTCCACCATAATTGTACATTGTTTATCACCGACTCGCTAACGAAACACAAAACCTAATTATGAACGGAGCCCACCACCGGAATATAATTATTGTGGCCCCTAAAATACCCTAATCTACCTCTGAATATAAAACACCGAACGTATGTGTTTTCATCTCATAAATTCGAAAATTCATGCTCAGGTATAATTGATCCGGGCACATAACATTAATATAATATTACATATAGTGTTACAGAAAATATCACTATGCTTAGGACCCGGAAAGGTAGATGTGAGCAATTCATAAAATAATTCAATCCACTGATATTTTTCGTTAGTGTTAGAATTGAATAGCATTCTGTTTACATTGGGAATTCTGTTTACTTTAAGGTATGTGTGTGTAAACCATATACATGTAGGTACAGTGAGACCTAAGTCATGAAATTAAAATCATTCTGTAAAATACAATTTTATTAACATATCTCTGTCTCGAAATTACAAACGCTTGAAACCAGGCACACTTACAATTTCGAGCCCCACGCTTCGAACCCCAAAGGGTATTGGGGATATAGACAACTCCATATACATATCGTCCCTTTATTGGTAAAACCGATTATCTACACGTTTTTACAAAAATAAGTTATTTACACCAATCTACTCAACTTTTTGAGCTTTATCTACAGGTAAAACCAGTCACACAATCAGTTCCGCGTCGCTCGTATTACCGATCGGACGTGCAATACCTGTGTAATTAAGTGTAGGATGAGTTCCTCTAACGTAGTTAAATGTGCGAACTGTAATGTCGTTATTAACGAAGAGTTATTTTTCGTGTGCAATAAACTGGATATTATGGACGAAGAGAGTCTAACTCGTATTTGTATTAGTGCCTTCTCGGACAGTGATATTCAGGAAGCAAAGAATTTGCTATTTGCAGCAATACTAACAACTTCAAAACGCAATATCACAAGGAAGAAAGATGGCAAGAAGTTACGTGAGATCGAGGATATCATTAACTTATTAAAAGTGACTCATCTCAATGACAGACCCGTTTTTGTTGCAAAGGATTTGCATAAATTACCGCCAGTATTATTTGATCACGTAGACGTGACCAAACTACTGAAAGATTTAACAAAGATCAGAAATGATGTTGAAGAAATAAAATCTCAATATGTGTCTGTTTGTCAATTTGAATCAATTAAGCGTGACATAGCAGATTTGAAAAAGTTACCGAGTGCAAAAAGTCCTTGTTCTTCGTATGTAAACACACAGCGGAGAGGTGGAATGCATATGATCGACAACTGTGATTATGATATTATACCTATGGGATTGCAACATCATTCTGATATTCATAAAAACACATCGGATCAGACGTTGATAACTCAAAGTGAATCCATATCGACACCTACCCACTTCTCGTCAATAACAGATGATCATACATAACTTACAAACAGAAGAAGATACATTACTTAGCACTAAATCAATGAATAAGTTGAAACGGAGAGACTGTAGAACTGGTTTAGACTCACTGTGCATCGATAACAACACGGCGGTGGCGCAGGCGCAGGCGCCGCAGAAAAATGATAACTATAACATTGCGAGGTACCCGAGACACACGGCCGCAGCGATCACGCAACCGACCGCAGAACAACAATCTAATAAAACGTTGGCTCAGATGGTAACTGAAGGTGAGTGGACCCTGGTGAAAAAACAGAAGAAGAAAAACAAAAACAGATTTGTTGGAAATATAGGCAAAGCTGTCATAGAACCCAAGAACAAATTTAAGGCTGCTGATGAAAAAATAATGTTATATATCTATCATGTGGATAAACAGGTTACACATACTGACATCTTAGAGTATGTTAACGAAAAAGCTAAAATTCATGTGGATATTGAGAAAATGATAATGAAGGTACCCAAGAGCTATGATGCATATAAAATCTCGGTTCCAAAACACAAATACGACATTTTTATGAGGGATTATTTTTGGCCTGAGGGTATATCATATCGCAAATTTATAGACTTTTCGAAAAAGAAAACAGACAGAGAAAATGCTCTGAAAATGAATACAAGCAATATTTTGAATGGATAATACAACCTTAATAAGTTTCAATACTAAGTGTGTTAAAAGATCTGTTGACTGTGTGAGGCGTCTGTGTGTAGCGGCAGACGTTATCGCATTGCAAGAAACTTGGCTTTTACCGCATGATATCGCCTTTTTAGGGCAAATCAGTGATGATTTTGCTTTTACTGGCAATTCGGCAGTCGATACCTCGGCGGGGATACTACGTGGAAGACCTTACGGCGGAGTAGCATTATTGTGGAGGAAAAGTCTATTTCCATCTGTCACAGTAATAAATTGTAACACCGTACGCCTTGTAGCTATAAGGATAATGGCGCAGGATCGTTCCGTACTCATCTTCTCGGTGTATATGCCAACGGACTCCAACGATAACGTCGCTGAGTTTACAGACTGCTTGAGTGAAATTAGTGCCATTATAGAAAGTCAGAATGTGCAATCAGTGATCATGCTTGGTGATTTTAACGCTCATCCGGGTGAGCTATTCGGTAGTGAATTGACAAGTTTCTGCGCGGAGCAGAGCTGGACCTGCGCGGATTTAGACTCTCTCTTTGTGAGTGACGCGCACGGTTGCCACCGCTGGCTCGACCACTGTGTAGTGACGGATGCCGCGAGACGTCTGATCGTTAGTGTATCTGTGTTATATGACACTTATTGGTCGGATCACATGCCTGTACAATTAAAATGTAATTTTAATATGATAAGACCTACTATTGTGACGTGTAATCCGAATAAAAATAATACGATATGGGGTGAAAGAAACACTTGTCAAATTGATAAATACAAAGAAATATGTAACACTAAGCTAAAGGAAATTAATTTGCCCATGGAATTTATAGAGTGCGCTAGTGGGTATTATGCGAATGTTAATCACAAACTTATATTAGATAACATGTACAAAGACATTGTTTTTATACTTACTGATGCTGCCCAATGTACCAAAAATGAGAGTGCAAGAGGGGGTAGAAGGGGTAAAAGTGTTGTCGGGTGGAATAGGCATGTTAAGCAAGCTCACGCGGATGCCCGGCTTGCTTTTCAAATCTGGAGTATGTCCGGTAAACCAACTTTTGGTGATGTATATAAAAATATGTATGAAACGCGAAAATTCTTTAAGTCAAAATTAAGATGGTGTCAAAACAATCAAAATAAAATAAAAATGGATATCCTAGCTGAGAATCACAAATCTAAAGACTTTTCAAGCTTCTGGAAAAACACCAACAGATTGAATCTGAGGCCGGGCGTCCCTGTGAGTGTCGCGGGGCAGTATGAGCCTACCGCTATAGCAAACTTGTTTGTGAACCATTTTAGAGTCGAATCCTCTCTTAGATCAGCATCGCGGGCGGTCGATGCTGAGGAGTGTCTGATGGAGCTAGACGTCAGTTTCTCAACGAAGGATGTTGCCTCAGTTATTAAATGTATAGTTAGGGGCAAATCTCCAGGACATGACAACCTCAGCATTGAGCACCTGCAGCATGCAGGAGTTCATGTGTCCAGGGTACTGGCCATGTTCTTCTCACTCTGTTTAAGCCACGCTCATCTGCCCAGTGATCTGATGAAGACTGTGGTTATGCCTGTGATAAAGGATAAGACTGGGGACACATCAGATCTCGCAAATTATAGGCCTATATCGCTTGCTACTATCATTGCTAAGGTGCTGGACAGCTTGCTTGATAGGCATATGGCAACCCGCATTGAATTACATGATGCACAGTTCGGTTTTAGACCTGGTCTCTCTACAGAAAGTGCTATACTGTCTCTCAAGCATGCTGTCCAGTATTATACGTCTAGAAAAACACCTGTTAACGCGTGTTTCCTAGACCTATCTAAAGCATTTGACCTGGTGTCGTATGACTTGCTGTGGCAGAAACTGCTAAATGATACGGCGGTTGATAGGGGAGTTATATCAATACTAAGGTATTGGTATAACAACCAGATCAACTGTGTACAGTGGGCAGGCTCGTTATCGGACGCGTATAGGTTGGAGTGCGGGGTGAGACAGGGCGGCCTGACCTCTCCTCGTCTCTTCAATCTGTACATAAACTCGTTGATCGTTGAGCTCAGCAGCACATATACAGGTTGTTATGTAGACGGAGTATATGTCAACAACATTAGTTACGCTGATGATATGGTGCTGCTGAGCCCATCGATTAGCTCAATGACGGGCCTGCTCATGATATGTGAGAGGTACGCGGAGGCCCATGGGCTCAGATACAATGTTAAGAAGAGTGAAGTAATGGTATTCAAGGCTGGCACTAAAACCTACCCAATAGCAACACAACTGTCTCTTTGCGGTAGCCCCTTGAACCAAGTTACCTCTTTCAAGTATCTGGGCCACTGGGTTTCCGAAGACCTCAAGGATAGCCTGGACATTGAGCGCGAGCGCAGAGCGTTGGCTGTCCGCTGCAATATGTTGGCTCGCAGATTTGCGAGATGCTCGACTGACGTAAAGGCTACGCTGTTTACGGCGTATTGTCAGTCCTTTTATACATGTAGTCTGTGGGTCAACTACACGCAGAGGGCATTCAGCGCTCTGCGTGTTCAATATAACAATGCATTCAGGGTGCTGCTGGGGCTGCCGCGCTACTGCAGTGCCTCTGGCATGTTTGCACAAGCGGGCATAGATGGTTTTCACGCCATCATACGCAAACGATGCGCCTCCATCATGCGCAGGGTACGCGTCAGCCCCAACAGCATCCTGAGTACCGTGGCGGACAGGTGGGACAGCCCCATACTGGAGCATTGGATACGCCTACATGCTACTGTGGCGTACAATAATTCCAATAATTACTTGTAATGGTAGCTGTAAGTACTTGCTAACACTAGTTTTTAATATACTTTAAGATGCTTATATAATAACCAAATGGATTTTATGTCTGAAATAAAAGAATTTTATTTATTATTATTTATTATTTAAAACCGATTTTTCGATACGATGCATAGTTTCCGAGATAGATACGCAAAAAAACCAATTATAATACAAGCTTTTAGGTTCCGTCTGCATTCAATAACAGCTAAAGTCTTATACCTGTACGATTTTTTTGAAGCCTTGCAATCAAAAACACATTCATATCTTATTTTAGTTGCAATTTGCTTACACTCTGCTCATACTGAAGCATTGTACTAATACAAACTAAAATTCTTTAAATGGATCTGGTTTTGCTGGATTATTGGTAAGTACTTAGAATCTTACACATTAAAAAGAAAGTAAGTAGTTCTACTTGATTTTAACAGAACATAATCCTTCGCATTTGTGCAGATTTTAATTCAATTAAAAGAGATTAAGCAGCTTTAATTGTTTTTAACTGGGACTGCCTCGTTGGTCTCGCGGCATAAATGTGCGCGTGGGATTGGGAGGTCTTGGGTTCGATTCCCGGGTCGGGCAAAGTGTTATTGGTTTTTCCGTTAGGAAATTCTCAGTAGCAGCACGGAGTCTGGTAATGTGCCCGGTACGGCAATAGGCTCGCCCCCTGTTACGTGGGACCTAAAATTCATGGCGAAATGTGGGTGTAATATTACACCTCTGCACCTCTGGTGTCACAGTTTAAATACCTAGGACACCTTTTGAATGAGGAACTAGGTGATGATATTGATGAAGAGAGGGAACGAAGGGCGTTGTCAGTTCGATGCAATATGCTAAGGCGCGGTATAAATGTCGTCCAACCCCTTATAATTTGGAGAAATATATTAGTGCAAGAAATCTCTGCAATAAGGTGTGTAGGAAAGCACAACGCCAACATATTCACAACTCTGTTGAAAATGGAGACCCAGTTAAAGTCTGGAAATTTCTTAGAACGATGGGAGTTGGTAAGTCGCGCAATGACGCAATCCCCAAAGACATAAATTTTGATGCACTCAATGCACATTTCACTGCTTCGTCCAACTTTGATGGGACAACTAAAACGAATACTTTAAAAGATCTTTCACTTATCCCAACTCCCAAATATTCACCTTCTGTTTTCGAGCAATTTTCCGATTGTGATGTTAAAAAGAGCATAATTTCAATCTCATCCAATGCTGTTGGTAATGACTGTATCAGCCGAAACATGATCCTACCTATCCTTGATGAAATCCTCTCTGTCCTGATCTGTCCTATGTCACATCTTAAATCATTCAGTTGCTAGTGGTATCTTCCCATCAGCATGGAAAGATGCACAAATAATTCCGTTGCCGAAGAAACCCAAACCCTGCTCCTTCTCCGACTTCCGACCTATATCCATACTACCATTCCTTTCCAAAGTCCTCGAACGTCTTGTATATACACAACTAAGTTCCTTCCTGTCCAAAAATGCTCTCCTAAATCCCTTTCAATCCGGTTTTCGTCCTGGTCATAGCACTACCACGGCATTGGTTCACATCACCGATGAGATTAGGTTGGGTATGGATTGTGGAAAGCTCACGCTTCTATCTTTACTTGACTTTAGCAATGCTTTTAACACCGTGGATTTCCACATCCTGCTTGGCATACTCCGCTCTATTAACATATCTCCAACGGTAATTGACTGGTTTCGTAGTTACTTGTTTGGACGCCAGCCAGCGTCAGCGTATACGCGTTGAAGAATCATACTCTTCATGGTGTAATGCGACTGTCGGTGTACCACAAGGTGGCGTTCTCTCTCCATTACTTTTCGCAATTTTTATAAATTCTATCTTCAAACATTTAATTTCGTCCTACCACCTTTACGCAGATGACCTGCAAATATACTCACAGGCACCATTAGAATCGATATCTAATGCGTTCTCTATTATTAATACGGACTTAGCGCAAATCTGTGAGTGGAGTAAAAATTATGGACTTATGGTTAATCCAACCAAAACTCAGATCATTCTGATTGGCAGTTCCAGGATGATCTCTAAGATCAATTGGTCACTTCTGCCTCAGATTCTATTCGATGGAAACATTTTACCGGTTGCAGATAATGTAAAAAATCTGGGGATTTATCTGGATAGAACTTTATCCTGGGGCCGTCAGATGCAGGAGACAAGCCGTAAAGTATTTGCTTCAGCAGGGTCATTACGTAGGCTGCGGAACTTTCTTCCCATATCCACCAAAACTGCGCTTGCACAATCTTTGCTCCTTCCAATACTCGATTATGCCGATGTCAGCTATCTTGACCTTAATGAGGAGCAACTTGATAAACTTGAGCGCCTCCAAAACTTTTGTATAAGTTTTATATTTGGTTTACGCAAATATGATCATGTATCTGAATTTCGTAGAAGACTCATGTGGCTCCCGATTCGTCTTCGCAGGAATACTCATATTCTAATCTTACTATACAATGTATTGTTTAATCCTAATATACCCATGTATCTCAAAGAACACTTTAAGTTCCTTCATGACACACATTCAAAGTGCCTGAGATCGTCGGAGGATCTGAGATTGCAGATGCCACCACATTCCACAAACTTCTATGATAAATCCTTCTCTGTTCAGGCTGTGCGTTTGTGGAATGCGCTGCCAGTTGAGATTAGACGAGCAAGATCACTAAGCATTTTCAAAAATGCATTGAAGCAACACTATTTGTCAATGTAATTGCGTCATTATTCCTCAAATCCCTATATGATTAAATGTGATTAAATTTATATATATAGAAATATATAATATATATATATATATATATATATATATATATATATATATCCCGTAATCTATTGTACGTCCACTATGGCCATTTTTGCATCTAATGTGGCGTCCACCTGCTTGAGTCGTCCGTATATCGGACGTCAAATAGGAGACTACGTGCAATGCTTGCGAAATGTCCCCCTGATACTAGAAAAGTCAAAATATGAAAAATAAATTGGACGTCATTTTTCTTCCAATCTTGCTGCACAGAATATTTTCGTAGTTCCGTTGATTTTCGTCGCAAAAACTAGTGGCGCTTTCGTCTTTATTCTATACGTTCATTGCTAGCCGTATGTGACGTCCAACGAAAGCTCTCAATGCTACGTTGCCACTTCGTGCACACAATAGATCTGAATTTGCAGGATTCTATTTATCGGTTATTTTATTCACTATTTGTGAGTAAGTATTTACACGTTTTCAGTTGATATGTGATGTAGCGTCTGCCTTTTTTAGCGAAATGTCTGGAAAAACAATCGAAGTGAAAAGAAACAGAATACCTAAGGATTACGTATACCCGTATATAAGATCTGTATTTTGTAAAATTAATTTTTTTTACCTTACTAAGCCGTATTTCTCATGTTTTTATATCACACGCATCTTATTTTATATTCATAGGTCTCAATTCTTCGTTGCCTCTACTGGAACCCAAGGAAGTTAATTTATAAAAAATACTTAATAACTTTATTAAACACGCAATAATGCATATATATATGGTATTGTGCCGCTGCCTTGGAAAACCCCTAAATTATTGTTTTCATCAAATCAATTCACATCTGGAGTGTATTCGTCACTATTGTGATATATAAAATAGTTCAGTTTAATAGAGAGCTCGTCAATTCGTAACTCTTGCTGACATTGTGATGTTAAATTTTGATTTGATTCTAAAATAGAGGTTATTTATGTCGACACGTTTTTTTAAACAAAAGTTTATTTTATCATATTTTGACTAACAACCTTAGATAGCCTTGAGGTGAAACCCATTTTATTTTAAGATCCCACTGCATCAATTTTAATAACATTACTATTTATTTTCACCATCGACCGTCGCATATTGTTGCTGACATTAATGAACCTGAAAATTTGATTTATTTTCTTGAACTTTCCATGTTTTGGTGCCTTTATTGCGAATATTTTTATATATGATCATTACCCCAAAGATGAATGTGATTTTGTTCCTAATTTTACACCAAAACTGTTAGGTACATGGGTCAAATTACAAAAAAAACGAAATAATATTTTACAATCGGTGATTTAATTTGTGTTACATTTTATTTTTTGTTTATTGTTTAGCAGGATTTAAATAAACTAATCACTTGTGCGATTCACAGTTATTTAGACATACACTACCGCTCAAAAGTATTTGTTCACCTTGATTTGAGGATGTTTGAAGAATATTATTTTCTTCTAATTGTACTAATTTTATTATGACAATTCATTGCCGTATGTTATTAAATCTAATGAGGACAGCTTCCCCATCATGATTTAACTAAAAAAACTTAAATAACCAAAAAGCAGGCAACGATAGCCAGTAGACAGTAGGATATACCAACAGACTGCCGTGCGGGGAGTTCGAAACCACCGCGCGCGCTACTGACTTTTCGGAGTTATTTGGTATTTAATTGTTAATTATCGCTCGCCTCGTGCCTCGGCGAGCATGTTAAACCATCACTCTTGGCTCTCGTGAACAGTTGTTGACAGTCGCTACGCGGCGTCAGTACCCTTAAATAACTGTTGTTATTGGTCTAAACCATGTAATACCGCTATCCCTTTGGGTTGCGTAGGTCAAACGGCAGTCGCTCTGAGGAAAAGCTGATATTAAATCACATCTGGTTAGACTAGTAAGCGGAGACCGGTCGCTTGTCCGCTTATCTAGACCAGTATCAGTTTATTTAAGGGTACTGACTCCGCGTATGAACTTGAGTGGGCGCGTATGAACAACGTGGAAATCAAAGGCGTTCCTCAACCAAACAACGAAAATTTCTTCAACATGCTCTTGAGTCTTGGTTATCAGATAAGCTACTAAGCTGTTAACAAGACCCAAGTCAACTTTATAACAAGAGTACCGACCCGTGAAAAGGAGCGTGCGCAACCGATTATAGTGAGTTTCTGTAATCGCTACGTGAAAGAGGATTCTATTGCAGCAGCTAGACAAGCATCCAAAAGCAGTCCTTTGACAGTAAGACGCATAGGTTTGACGGGCAATCAGATGATGAAATACATGTCAATGATCACCCCACACTTGCTTTTATCGAAAACAAAGAAGGCAGCCGCGAATAAGGACTTTCGTTACGTCTGGTTCAAGCACGCCAAGAAAAAAAAAGAAAACCGATTCATCGCACGTGATTATAGTGAAGTCAGAAATGGACCTTGCAAGAATCGTATGATTATTTGTCAATTATATTACAATCTCTTAATAATGTTCTTGTGCGAGATACTATTGGTCGAGCTGTGCTATTCACGTATTCCAACTAAGTCTATCGATGTACATACTGCCATGTTATGTTTCTATTAAAAACATTTTACTAACTTTTTTAGTCAGATATAATTTAAGCCACATAGTGTATATAATTCTGCGCATCGTATTGCCCGTTATGACTAATCACTGTCCGGCCGTACCAGCTTTTGTCACTCTTCGTATTTGTATGATTGAAGTGCTCTGTGTTTGACTGTGTCCATTTAAAACTCGTATGTTTTTAAAGTTGCCCTGGTGCAAGTAAAGCTGAAAGGAAATCGTCTATCCTGGTATGGGCATGTAATGAGGAGGGATGAAAATCATGTGACTAGAAAGGTGATGAAGATGAGAGTTGAGGGATATAAGGCAAGAGGAAGACCAAATAAAAGATGGATGGATTGTGTGAGAGGAGACATGGATGAAAAGGGAGTGAATGATGAGATGACGTCTGATTGGAGAGAATGGAAGAGAAAGACATTCTGCGCCGACCCCAAGTAATATGAGACCAGGGCAGGCAGAAGAAGATGTTTTTACTTAATACCCGCTATAGCGTAATAAGTGCCTGCAATTATATTTTAATAAGTATATTTTAGCATTTATTAGTAAAACATTGTAATATTATTATAATGTGTAATAAAACAGTTGTGATTAACTTGATCTCTGACTTCTTAAGCGTTGCGGAGTGCGATGACTCGTTGGTTATCCCCGTAGACCCGCACCATAAACCTTTGATTGTGGAGGTAGGTTTTGTAGAAATTCATCGGTTTGCAGACAAAATAACTTCAAAATATCTTGTCCATAAGGGTAACTACGATGCAATTAAATCTGCTCTTAATAAAACAGACTGACATTTATTGTTATGCACTGAGCCGTTGGAACAGTCAGTTAAACATTTTTACGATAGATTATATTCTCTCAGAGATAAATTTATACCTATGAAATCTATCAGGCAAACTTCTCATCCGCGTTGGTATAGTTCAGGCCTTATAAAAGTGGTAAAAAAAATGTCAAAGTACCACCGGAGGTTTAAATTGTATGGTAACATGAGTGACTATCTAACGGTATCTTCATTACGCCGGCGAGCTGTGGACTTAGAACAAACTTGTTTTGACGAATACATTACTAACGTAGAATACACAAACCTAAATAACCCGAGGGCCTTTTGGTCTTAGAAAAAATACCTCCTCACTGCCTAGTACACTGTACTATTACTATATAATAAGAATATATCAGCTAATATGGGTCTAGAAATTAGTAATTAATTCGCAATATATTTTAGATCAACTTTTCAGGAGCCAGAAGTAGACAATATGCCTTGTCTACTTGAGTATAGTACTTTAAATGGTAACAGCAGAAGCACAAATTACATCAGTACAATACATTTTTCTCCTGGAAAGGTTATGAAATATTTAAAAGGTTTGGATCTTACTAAATCTGGTGGGGCAGATTACATCCCTCCATTATTTATAACAAGTTTAGCCGATAGTTTGGTTTTACCGCTCTGCATGCTTTTTATAATAGGTCGGTAACAGAAGGTTTAGTTCCATTAAAATGAAAATCGGCGTTCATTACACCAGTATTTAAAAAAGGTGATAAATCTAATGTAGAGAATTATCGTCCAATCTCAAAGTTATGTTTGTTTTCTAAAGTACTAGAACGTATTATTTATATTATCATTTGGTGCTGAGCAACATGGGTTCTTATGCGGCCGATCCACTACATCAAATCTAATCCTATCTCATGATTTTATATCTAAAGTTTAGTTAGGTAGATTGTGTGTGTAATGATTTATACAGATTAACAAAAATGTTTTGACCGAATTGACCACAAAATACTGTTACAGTTTTTTTTTGCTGCCGGCATACATGGTAATTTGTACCGCTGGTTCAGCTCGTACATTGAAAATCGCTCTCAATTCTCAATTCTCGGTTGGTGTTCAATCCCATCTGGAATTCCTCAGGGTTCGCTTTTGACCCCACTATTGTTTACTCTATTCACTGGAGATATAAATTATTGTTTCCTAAATTCTTATATACTTCTATGTATACGCGGATGACATGAACATTCACAAAATTATTAACGATGCATCGGATGTAGGGAAACTCCAAAACGACCTTGATAAATTTGTAGCATACTGCACAGTTGCACACTTAACAAACTACAGTTAAATATCGCAAAGTGTTGTTACATAACATTTAGTCGTCAAAAACTTACCATAGGATCGGGTTACAAACTTCATGATAAGTTTATTAGGAAAGTTGACTACGTTAAAGACCTTGGTGTTATCATGGACTCAAAGCTTTTATTCGATATGCACATCAATCACATTACGAACACGGCGTCGAAGGCACTTGGTTTTGTGATAAGAATGTCTTCATGTTTTCGGTCTCTTAAGACAGTAAACATTTTGTACTGTGCCTATGTACGTACGTAGCAATCTAGCATATGCGTCACAAGTATGGAACCCTCAATACCAGGTATATATATCATGCATTGAAGGTGTATAAAGAAAGTTTTTGCGATACTTAGATTTTAAAGCGAATCAATATTCTATTGACTATGACGAGCGTTGTAAACGGTATCATATTTTACTTCTGGAACTCAGAAGAACCATTATAAACATAGCCAATGACACGATTGATTGCCTTGAGTTGATGGGTAACATCAAGCTTGGAATGAATCAATTAGTTTTTCGACAACGTCCGATCTTACACGTTCCCTTTGCTACAACGAAATACAGACGGAACTCTTTTCTTTTACGTTGCGCCGAATCATTTAATCAAATGTCACGGAAATTAGATTTGGACTTATTCTGCACTAACTTCACCAAAAATAAAAAAACGTATAAATTGTGACTTCTTTAGCAGCGATCGGCATATATAGCCTAGATTGCGGTTTTTTTCCTGTGTACCTTTTCATTATTATTTTCTTGCCTTTTTTGTTATAATAATATATAATTATACTAACTTGTGTATTATGAATCTCATTTTTAGTTACTTTTTATGGCGGAACATGGCTGCAACATTGTATTTATTGTATGATTGAGCAAGTAGGTATACTTACAACAGTAACTGATGTAATTAATCTTTGTTACATTGCATTTATATGTGGTAGCTTGTAATTAGCAACTTCTTTTTTATTTAATTAAATGTGTTGTTATTAGTCTGTAAGCTTTCCTAAATAAATAAATAAATAAATATACGGACGTTATAATGTCTTAGAAGTTTCAAAATATCTGTCATTTGACGTCCAAGATGTCAAATGATTAATAGTTTGTAACTTTTACGATATTGCCACGTCCGTATACTCGTATGTATCTAAATACCTGTAAAACTTGCAAATGATTACAGATATGGACGTTTGAGGCTAAGCGTATGCTTTTACGTAGATATGCGTATGACTTTGTAACTCAGTGCAGTTGATGCAGATACAGGTAGTCAGCTTCTGCCAGAGCAGAACAGACTTATGTCCACATTGCACCTGAGCCGCAGCATACGCAGCTGTCAGTATGTTCAGGTATTAAATAATCGGATCTACCCTGCGTGGCGTCACCCGAGTCTCAGCATACGCTTAGCCACAATAAAATTTCGTTACAAGTTTGACACTATGTATCATTTGACGTCCAGGGTGTTAAATGAAAAAGGGTTGTATTTAACTGTTAGTCAAAAATACAATTTTTCCACCAAAAATACTAATTGCACCACTAAGAGCAGGGTCACAAGAGAACCTAACATAACCTATTAAGTTTTCTGAGTGGATAAGTTTCCCGAGCGGACGAAACTTTTCATATCAAATGATATTTTGTAAAAAGATCATCATATTTGGTGTACAAATAGTATTTTAGTGTGCAAATCAGTATTTTAGTGAAATAATAAAGTTTTTTGCGTAACTCACTTTAGTGTGTTACATAACATTTTTGATACGCTGTTAAAAATATCCCAATGAAAAATAGTTTGAAAATTTACGATATTGTAACGTCCGTATACTCGTAGTATACGACTACGAGTATACGACTACAAGTATACAGTCGTATACTAGTATACGAACATAATATAAAACTTCAAGTAAACGCACGTTACAATATCGTAAATTTTCATGATTTTAATTTTGTATGTCTAAATACGTATATAAAAATGTTGTTGGTTTATGATGCTTAATTATACATACATACATAGACTCACGCCTGTTTCCCCGAAGGGGTAGGCTGAGGCATATTAAACGCCCACTTTTCGCCAGTGTTTTGATCCCACGTAATAGGTAGCGAGCCTATTGCCGCTTATCGGGATATTTTGTTTGCCAGAGCCTCGTCCGTTGATCGGCAGGTGCACCACTTGCAGGTGAGGTTGGCTTGGGCCCTAAGATCTTGGTGGGAACCCTATGCACCCCTTAATTAGGCGATGCTTAATTAGGGTACTGCTAACCTAATGAGAGCCACCGTTTTCATGCTCTCCACGTAAAATGGTGTAATAATAATAATAACAGCTTTCAAACATCACCTTCATCGAGTAATATAAACAAAAAATGTATTACAAGATGAAAAGAAACCTTACAACCGCAGGGTAGCTTTGTGGCGAGTTGAATGTGTGTGGCGACACTGCGGTCCCGAATGCTTTGAGAGAGTCGGTCAGGGCCTCGTCTCCAGCTTGCCTTTACTGGCTGGTCGGAGTGGATTTCCAAGAGCACCCGCAGGATTCTCAACACTGGCTTGCCTTGGTCGGCCGGCCAGAGGGATCCGCAAGAGCTACCAGCTCGGGGGTGGAAGTATCATTCTCAAGGGCGTAACTACGGGGAAACCCGCTCCGAGTCTCCGTTGTCACGAGACCCGCGATGGTGAAACCGGTGCCGCACCGCTCAACACCCCTAGCCACTCGCACCGGTGTTTCCCTCTGGCTGCCTCTATGGCAAAGTTTGTTTGCTTTGGGCGGCTGTTAAGAGAGGGCCCATCCAGTGAGTTGGCGAGTCACCACCTGCCATCCGGATGGATACTATTAGAGTATTACTGGCAGGTGCCATTTTTCATCCATAAAAATTACAAGTCCATCAAACACCCAATCCCATAAACCAATTAAATAAGGCTCCACATATTACAATAGTCTTACATATGCTGCGGCTAGTTTATAGCTGTTCTCAGTAGTGCAGTTGTGGAGGCTCCGCTGCATGTGTCCCATCCCATGTTAGATTAAAGCTCTCTACGGGCCTCTGCGCGTTGGATCCATATCCCCGTGTAAGCCTCCCAAAGGTCCGGTTATTCTTTTAACACTAAATGTTAGAAGAATAGCCGTGTAACAGAGACACTTACGAATAATAATAATAATTCATTTATTCGCAAGAAAATGGTACATTAACAGGTGTTTATAAATGGTTGGTTACAACATATTCTGCCCCTTGGGGCGTGCGAATTGAGTGCAGTAAACGGGTACTACATGGGAATATAAAGAACAAATATATTAGAAACATAACAATGAGTGGCACATGAAGCAAAATAACATTTTACTAATATGCATCGGTGATAATATTAGTTGCCTAGGGCCTTATCTTCTAGATATTCCTTGACACTATTATAAGTTTTATTTAATAGTATATTAAAAAGTTGTTTTTTAAATTGGGATATAGGTAACATTTTGATACTTAGCGGAATATGGTTATATATTTTAATTGCCATACAGTATGCATTTCTTCTAAATAATTCCAATTTAATAGATGGCAGTTATGTATCATCAAATTTTAAAAACTATTCAGCATGATGTTTTACTAGTAAACCTATTTCTAATATGTATAAGCATGGAACAGGTAAAATCTTGTGTTTTTTAAATAGAGGTTTACAGCTTGTCAGTGTATCGACTCCACATACTGCTCGAATACACTTCTTTTGGGTTATAAGAACTCTGTCAACTTCAACCGAGTTACCCCATACAACAATGCCGTATCTGAGCAGGGAGGATACGTAAGCACGGTATACAGATAGTGCAGCATTAATGTTTACTGTCAGTCTAACTTTTTTTAAAACATTTATAAATCGATCTATTTTATTGACTAGTTTTTCTAAATGAGGTTTCCAATTACAATATTTATCGACCCTGATACCTAAAAATACGCAATTATCAACAACGTTTATGTGCGTGTCATTATGATTTAATTTAGATTTGTTATGTGCATATGTTTGGAACTGAATAATATTTGTTTTTGTCATGTTTATCTTAAGGTTGTTTTAATTAAGCCAGCTTATGGCATTATTGAGTGTCGCTTTTATATTTATTTCTAGATTAAATTTATGTTTATCTTTAATTATTATTGTTGTATCATCAGCAAATAGTATAATTTCCTGGTTGATTGCATCCGGGAAATCGTAAATGTATAACAGAAACAAAAGAGGGGCTAAAATACTCCCTTAGGGCGTACCATAATTGTTTATTTTGTACATCGATCTGTATTGCTTTTGTTTATTTTTATAAGTTCTGTTTAATTCGACATATTGTATTCGATTTTCTAGATAACTCTCAATCCAGTTATAAACATTTCCACGTAACCCATAATTTGAGAGCTTTGAGAGCAGTTTTTGGTGACAGACGAAGTCAACAGCTTTTGTCATGTCTAGAAACAGACATGCGACTATAGATTTATTATTTAAGGCTTCTGTAATATGCTTTATTAAAGAAAAACATGCCAATGCAGTGGAGCTTTGTTTCCGAAAACCGAACGGTTTTTTATTTAAGATATTACAAGAAGTTAGAAATGTCTCTATTTTGATGTACATAACTTTCTCGAATATTTTTGATAGTATAGGTATGAGTGTAATTGGTCTGTAATTATTGATGTTAGTTTTGGCTCCTTTTTTGTGCTTTGGCTTAACAATTGACAGTTAAAGACGATCAGGGAATTTACCTTCTACGAGTGACAGGTTAATGATATAGGTTAATGGTGCTACTAAAGAGTGTGCGCAGGTTTTTAATACCTTTGTACTTATATCATCATAGCCAGTAGAATGAGGATTTTTTAAGGAGTTTATTATCTTTAATGTGTCAGAGTTGTCTATTGGTGTGAGAAATAAGGGGCTTAGTATTTTGAGATATTTTGGTGATATGGTTTGGTGGGCCTGTATCTTCGTATTTTTTAACATTGCTGCACAGTGATACATAGTAATTGTTAAATAAATTACAATTTTTTATAGGCTTGGTGTAGATCTTTTTGTTAAATTCTATTGATTCTATGTGTGCGCTAGTTATTGCTTTATTATTGTTTTCTTTAATAATTTTCCATGCAGCTGAGCAGGCATTTTTTGCGTTTTTAATGAAGTTTAGTTTGTTTATTTGTTGCGCTTTGTTGATACATTGTTTTAATATTGATGTATAATTGTTATACCTTGTCTTATTCTGTCTTTTATTGTGTCTATCAAGATGATATTTCAAGTATAGCATTCTTTTTCTTATACAACATCGTTTTATATTTTTAGTTAGTTTTCTATTTTTTACGTGTTTGACTACACTTACACTTTTTATCGTTATTTTGGGGAAACATAAAGTATAAAACATGGTGATAGTGTCATGGAAGGTGTTAAATGCTTCAATTGTACTTTGTTGTTCGTATACCTCAGTGAAGTGCAAATTATTAATGCAGTTTTTAAATTTGACCATATTTTCCTGGCTAAGATCTCTAATGGTTTTGTATTGATAGTTATAAGATTTGTTATTTACACTGTCGGTCTCATTGTTGATAGTCAACGATTGGGCAGTTTCATGGTCAGATAATGCTAGGTAATGAATATTAGATTTACCTTCGTGAACGTAACTTACAATTTGATCTAAACAAGATGATTTTCGCGTCGGTAATGTTATTTGGCTTTTTAAGTTAAGAAACATCAAGCATTTTCAAAGCCAATAAGAATAGTTTACATTCATTAGTTTACAAAAATAAATTATAAGCTATTTATCATATATACAAACAAAATAAATCTACTTATATAACTAAACTATCCTAAGCTAAACTATAAAAACTAAATAATTAAAGATAACAAAAGAAAAAATAAATCAATAAGAAAAGGAAATTGACTACGACGCGTCAAGAAATTCCTTCGCAACGCTGTCAGCTGGTAGCGTGCCCAGAAGGCTGGCAGCATTGCCACGTTGAATAGCAATGCTTAATCTTTCTGCGAAATATAAACCAGCCCTCTGGTCACGGGAAGCGTCGATCAGTCTTTTGGCGATTTCTTTGTAAAGAGCGCGTGCACAAGGGCCCCATGGCCCCAGCGTTTCGACCTCAAACGGCTCAAAAACGTAATTACCAGATAGGTTACCGTATTTGCGCCGTTTGAGGGTCTCCGCTGATGCAGCAGCAGCGCCAGCCGATCCAGTTGTACTTGGAAGATGTGATGGCGAAAGGGTATCGACGCATGTCGCGTCCCATACCAGAGGCCTGCCCATCTTCCAAGGTAATAAGGACATACCGTCTGGTCTCTTCCCATCGTCGCGTACCAAGCCATTCGGTTCAAGATGAGCTGGTACTCCGGCGGTGACAAGAGCTCGACGGAGTATGTCGTTAATGTGGGCATGTCGGGAAATACGCCCAGCACTCCTGCTGCACGATAAGCCATGGTGGCCAAGACTGTCGACGGCTTCACCACAGTGACAGCGATGCGGAGAAACGCAAACAGCTCCCAAGCGTAGGCAAGAAGCGATGCGGAAAGTTGTATCGTCCAACATAGTTCCTATGTTGGACGATGGAAGTGCTTGAAGCCATAGCCCCGATTCCCACTCTCCCACAGCCAACAAACGGGCACGCTCTGAAACACTGGATGCAGTATTTAAAAGATATTCTCGCATCCTGCTACAGAGCGGCCCGTCCCATTGCCTCTGAGAGGATAGAAATCGGGGTAAGTCAGAGCTCGGGCAAACCATTTTCCAAGCGTTAATGGCATCAGTCTTGCACGGCACTTCAGAATTAACCAGTGTGGGTTCTAGAATTTTCCTGGTCAATTCCTCAGTGACCTGGACTGAGGCCAAAAACACTGGAAGACTTACATCGGTAATTTTGCAAACGCCGAGGCCGCCCAAACGAACTGGTAAAGTTGATTGAAGCCACACTCGGTTGTCAAGATTTAGAATTTTGCTCAAGGTGTGCCGAATAATATTATCAATGTTTGCCAATAGGGATAAATGTTTCCAAAAGGGAGAGGACCTCAAGTAATATGTAAATTTTGGAACAAAAAGGCAGTGCCGAATAATCGTGAAAGCCGAATGAATATTAATTTTGTAAAGCCGTTCTGAAGTTTCACAGAAATTTTGTAGTTTTTCATCTATAAAAGAACCAAAAGCGTCGTCGAAAATAGGGGACCCAAGGAGGCGGAAGGAACATTTATTGATGATTTTAATATTTGGCGCCAAAGAATTAAATTTTGTTAAGATCGAAACGGTATCCAAATTGTCAGTAATAAAAATTTCACATTTGTCTGAATTTAATTCCAAACCAATTGCTTTAAATTTATTTTTTATTAGTTCTAAGTCTTGTAAGACGGTGTTAACGTCCCCTCCCAGGGTCCCGTCGTCCAAAAACCAGACATTAAATTTTGAATTTATTTGTTTTATTATTGGGTGAATGGCTAAACTAAAAATGACTGGCCCGAGAGGGTCACCTTGTTGACAACCAACAGCAGATTCCAACACATTGTCTTTATAAATTAATTTGGATGGCTTTTTAAGTTATTGTTTTAAGTATGGATTGTAATTCACTGGATACCTTTTACCTACTTTAATGTATCAATGTTCCAATATACACAGATAATAACGTTTTATTAGACTTTTTGCATAGCTTATCAGTGAGTTTTTCAAATTTATTTAAGAATATACTTGTGCTGGATGAGGGTGTTCTGTAAATGCATACTATTACAAGATTAAAAGTAGTAATTTCTTTAGCACTACATTCAAAATGAAGGGGGACTGAAGGTGGTAAGTTGCTTATATGTTTGTATGCCAGGTCATGCTTTATTAGTATGCATGAGCCTCCTCTGCGTTGGTTAGGGCGTGAGAAAAACAAAGCTAATTTGTAATTGCCTATTCTAAGGTTGGGTTCAGATCCTTGTTTTAAAAAGGTTTCTGTTAAGCAGATAATGTCAATATTGCCTATATTATTCGATAAATCATTTATGGCTACCTCAATAAGCTCTTGTTTATTTATTACGCCTGCTATATTTTGGTGTATTATTGTAGTAGTTCTTGGCTTAATTGTATCTGCGAAAACAAATAGTATTTTGGGCCTTTTTTGGTGGTTGTATAGTTGTAAAATAATCAGTTATTTTAGTTTGTTTAGTTTTTGTATTAGCTGGTACATTTGTTTGTGTACAGTGTAGTGGTAAGAGAGAGTATACTCTACTTCCATCTTTGTGGATCATGTAAAATCTTATCTTGGTATATTTCATTGTGTTAATTCATATATTTTTTAAAGTTTATTCTTTATGCACAAAAATAGTACACAGGTGGACTTAATGCCTAGTGGCATTTTCTGCCAGTCGACCTTTTGGTGGTGCAGAGATAGATGAGGTAGGTACATTAGCCAAGTGGTGAAAAAAGGATATCTATTAAATACATATTAATAATTTAGATACATATTATTAACCATAAATATACTATAGATATATATAATTATTCATAGATATGATACACACATAAATATAATACATAAATATATTACATACATAAATACATAATTATGCTATAGCTGATGAGAGTGATGAGCCAATTCCTTCAACTTATCAAAGAGAAGATTCCGTAGTTTCGTTTTAAATGCATAACGGTTGGTGGCAATTCTACCTTCAGGAGGGAGCCTGTTCCATAGCAGCGAGTATTGTGAACTTAAATATTATACGGATGTCAGATAGATAAAATATATTTAAATCGTGGGATATTCGACGTGCGTTTATAATTTGAGTCAAATTTGATTACTGACGTCCGTATATCCGTTTTATAAACGTAGTTTGGTGTAGGCCACTGTGTTCATTTTGAGTTTATTTGATATAATTTTGTATTTTCTCAAGTGACCTGGTTATTACTTAATAGTAACTATCATAGCTACCTCATTAAAAGTGTTCCTAAATAATGATAATTTTAAAGTAGAAGTAAGTAGATAGGTAACTTTAATTTAAGTAACTATTTCTTGTGTCATGATTTATGTCCCTAATTTTACACCATAACAAAATGTCAAATGCGTCTAATTAGAAAAAAACTACCTAAATGTTATTTTTCAATCGGCGCAGTGATTTAATTTGTGTTAGATTTTATTTTTTGTTTATTGTTTAGCAGGGTATTTATACAAATCACTTGTGCGAATCACAGTAATTTAGACATATATGTACTAATACGGACGTTATAATGTCGTAAAAGTTTCACAATATCTGTCATTTGACGTTCAAAACGTCAAAAGATTAATAGTTTAAAACTTTTACAATATTGCCACGTCCGTATACCCGTATTTATCTAAATACCTGTAAAACTTGCAAATGATTACATGATTGCAAATGATATATGGACGTTTGAGGCTACGCGTATGCTTTTACGTAGATATGCGTATGACTTTGTAACTCAGTGCAGTTGATGCAGACACAGGTAGTCAGCTTCTGCCAGAGCAGAACGTGAGCCGCAGCATATGCAGCTGTCAGTATGTTCCGGTATTAAATAATCGTTGCGTCACCCAAATCTCAGCATACGCTTAGCCACAATTTCGTTACAAGTTTGATACTATCTATCATTTGACGTCCAGGATGTTAAATGACAAATAGTTTGAAAATTTACGATACTGTAACGTCCGTATACTACGAGTATACGGACGTTACAATATCGTAAATTTTCACGATTTTAATTTCGTATATCTATATAGGTATATAAAAATGTTGTTAGTGTAAGATGCTTAATTAGGGTTCTGCTACATAACCTAATAAGAGCCACAGTTTTTATGCTCACCACGTAAAATCGTGTAAAATCTTATCTTGGTATATTTCATTGTATTAGTTACATAATATTGCGAACTTTAATATTATACGGATGTCAGATAATGGAAATATATTTAAATCGTGGGATATTCGGCGTCCATTTATAATTTGAATCAAATTCGATTACTGACGTCTGCATATCCGTTTTATAAACGTAGGTTGGTAAAGCCCACTGTGTTCGACTTGAGTTTATTTGAGATAATTTACTTATCAGCACTTAACTATCATACCTACCTTATTAAAATTGTTCCTAAATAATAATAATTTGAAATTAGAAGTAAGTAGATACCTTCAATTTAAGCGACTATTTCTTGTGACTGTGATTTATATTCCTAATTTTACACCAAAACGAAATGTCAAATGCGCCTTATTACCAAAAAAATCTGAATGTTATTTTTCAATCGGCGCGGCGATTTAATTTGTGTTATATTTTATTTTTCGTTAATTGTTTAAGAGGGTTTAAACTAAGCACTTGTGCGATTCACAGGTAATTACTAATACGTACGTTATAATGTCGTAAAAGTTTCACATAATCTGTCATTTGACGTCCAAGATGTCAAATGATTAATAGTTTGAAACTTTTACGATATTGCCACGTCCGTATACTCGTATTTATCTTAATACCTGTAAAACTTGCAAATGTTTACATATATGAACGTTTGAGGCTAAGCGTATGCTTTTGCGTAGATATGCGTATACTACGAGTATACGGATGTTACAATATCGTGAATTTTCATGATTTTAATTTCGTATATCTATATACGTATATAAAAAATGTTGTAAGTTTATGATGCTTAATTAGGGTACTGCTAACTTAATGAGAGCCACCGTTTTTATGTTCACCACGTAAAATCGTGTAAATCTTATCTTGGTATATTTCATTGTGTTAGTTAATATTGTAAACTTTAATATTATACGGATGTCAGGTAATTGAAATATATTTAAATCATGGGATTTTCAACGTCCGTTTATATCAAATTGGATTAATGACGTCCGTATATCCGTTTTATAAACGTAGGTTGGTATAGCCCACTGTGTTCGACTTGAGTTTATTTAAGATAATTTTGTATTTTAAGTGACCTGATTATTACTTATCAGTAAATATCATATCTACCTCATTAAAAGTGTTCCTAAATAAGAATGATTTTAAATCAGAAGTAAGTAGACAGGTACCTTTAATTTAAGTTACTATTTCTTGTGACTGTGATTTAAATCTAAATGTTATTTTTCAATCGGCGCGGCGATTTAATTTGGGTTAGATTTTATTTTTTGTTTATTGTTTAGCAGGGTTTAAACAAATCACTTGTGCGATTCACAGTTATTTACACATATATGTACTTATACGGACGTTATAATGTCGTAAAAGTTTCACAATATCTGACATTTGACGTCCAAGATGTCAAATGATTAATAGTTTGAAACTTTTACGATATTGCCACGTCCGTATACTCATATTTATCTGTAAAACTTGCAAATGTTTACATATATGAACGTTTGAGGCTAAGCGTATGCTTTTGCGTAGATATGCGTATACTACGAGTATACGGATGTTACAATATCGTGAATTTTTATGATTTTAATTTCGTATATCTATATACGTATATAAAAAATGTTGTAAGTTTATGATGCTTAATTAGGGTACTGCTAACTTAATGAGAGCCACCGTTTTTATGTTCACCACGTAAAATCGTGTAAATCTTATCTTGGTATATTTCATTGTGTAAGTTAATATTGTAAACTTTAATATTATATGGATGTCAGGTAATTGAAATATATTTAAATCGTGGGATTTTCAACGTCCGTTTATATCAAATTGGATTACTGACGTCCGTATATCCGTTTTATAAACGTAGGTTGGTATAGCCTACTGTGTTCGACTTGAGTTTATTTAAGATAATTTTGTATTTTAAGTGACCTGCTTATTACTTATCAGTAAATATCATATCTACCTCATTAAAAGTGTTCCTAAATAATAATGATTTTAAATCAGAGGTAAGTAGACAGGTACCTTTAATTTAAGTTACTATTTGTTGTGACTGTGATTTAAATCTAAATGTTATTTTTCAATCGGCGTGGCGATTTAATTTGTGTTAGATTTTATTTTTTGTTTATTGTTTAGCAGGGTTTAAACAAATCACTTGTGCGATTCACAGTTATTTACACATATATGTACTTATACGGACGTTATAATATCGTAAAAGTTTCTTAATATCTGTCATTTGACGTCCAAGATGTCAAATGATTAATAGTTTGAAACTTTTACGATATTGCCACGTCCGTATACTCGTATGTATCTAAATACCTGTAAAACTTGCAAATGATTACATATATGGACGTTTGAGGCTAAGCGTATGCTTAGATATGCGTATGATTCTCTGCAATACTACGTTAGTACTATTTTTTATATGTGCCAATACTTCTCATTATTTAGAAATAAGTAAATAGGTACTTTACATTTAAGTAAGTATTTCTTGTGATATTATCGTAATAAATTGCATTGATCTCAATATTTGTTTTATTTTCATAACTTTAAACTTCACGCTTACGCTAGCATACCTGCACTATAACATAGAAATAATATTTATCCACCTACTTATTAAATATTAAAGAAAGAAGAGCGGCAACGTTGCACTGTTCATAGGAGTTGCGATAGATAGGAAAACGTAAATTAAATTATGTATATCACGGGAAGCCAGATAATTGATAGTGTTGGCTGGAGTCCTAATTGATTTCACTATGGTTGTTAATATACGTATATTTGTATATCAATATGTGTCAAAATTTCAGAAAAATAATATGCACACAGTATTTGACATTGCCTTAGCGACTAATATTCGCTGTAATAGTTCATATTTTTTAAGTGGAACTGGTGGACGTCATAATAATGCGATGTAAAAGGGCGGCAAATAGATAGCGTGATGTAAATATATATATGTATATATAGATATAAAATATAAGTATGTATATATATTTTTTGTATTTATTTGTATATATGTACATATATGTTAAAACAAATGTTTCATCTGTCACTATACCATCAAATGACGTTTTCTTCTTCTAAGGTTATGTCCATCATAGTCTGGTTGCCTGGAAGAAATTGCTGTTTGCGATAAGGCCGCCAATTGTGCATCTATTGTTAAAATTATTATTTTTCCTTGTATTTGCATTTTTGTGGTGTACAATAAAGAATTACTTACTTACTTACTTACTTACTTATGCTGGTCCGCAGGTTTGCTAGGTGTACTAAGGAAGTTAAAATTACTCTGTTCAAGGCATACTGCTAGACTTTTTACACCTACAGCCTGTGGAGATATACACAGAGAACCTACAGCGCTCTTCGCGTGCAATACAATAACGCTTTCCGGGTACCTACTATTGGGGCTTCCGCGGTTTTTTAGCGCGTCCAGCATATTTGCTGAGGCAAACATAGACAGCTTTAAAGCGATCATACGCAAGAGAACTGCATCTTTGATGAGCAGAATGCTTAGAAGCCCCAATAGCATCCTTCTAAATATTGCAGGGAAACCAGACTCCATTCCTGATGCACTGGTCCCGTATACATTGCTGCGGTCCCGGTGCCGAGGGAAGGTTTTTGAATTAGACAGAGTGCTACTTTTAATTTCCGAATGTTAAGGTCACTAATGTATTTTGTTCTGTGCTTTTGTTTTTGTTTTTATTTGTATGAAAATGGAATGTTTCCGAAATAAATGATTATTATTATTATTATTTGTTTCTCTATCACGGCTATTCTTTTAACCTTTGATATTAAAAGAAAAACCGGCCCTTTGGCAGGCGTACACGGAGACATAGGTCCAACGCACAGAGACCCGTTGAAAGTTTTAATCTAGAATATGATGTGATACCTACTGAGGCGCCTCCATAACTGCACTATTAAGTGCAGTCACGGATTAGCCGCAGCAGGCGCAAGACTATTGCTACTTGTATGGAACCTAATTAATCTGGGCTATTGGGATGAATGTTTAATGGATTGGTCTAGGTGAACACTATGGATGGAAAACGGCACCTGCTCTAGATACTCTTATAGTATGTCGAAAAGGGGCAGGCGGTGACTCGCCAACTCACTGGATGGGCCCTCTCTAGATAACCGCCAAGGCAAACAAACTCTGCCATAAACAACAAGAGGGCAACACCGGTGTGAGCGGCTATGGGTATAGAGCGGTGCGGCACCGGTTTCGCCATCGCAGGCCTCGTGACCACGAATGCCCGGAGCGGGTTTCCCCGTAATTACGCCCTTGACAATGACACTTCCACCCCCGAGCAAATAGCTCTTGTGGCTTCCCTCTGGCCGGGCGACAAAGGCAAGCCAGAGTCGAGGATCCTGCGGGCACTCTTGGTAATCCACTCCGACAAGCCAATAAAGGCAAGCTGGAGATGAGGCCCTGACCGAACCCTCTGAAGCAATCGGGACGGCAGTGTCGCCACGCACATTCAGCTCGCCACAAAGCTGCCCTGCGGTGTGTAAGCTGTCTTTCTATCCTGTAATATAATATATATCACAAGATAAAGGTGATGTTTGAAAGCTGTTACTATACCCTCTGAGATTGCGTTAGTCTCATGATGAGGTTAACGACTGCCCCAGAGGGGTTTTATTATTATCTACACTAATGTTATAAAGAGGAAAGATTTGTATTTTTGTTTGTTTGTAATGGATAAACTCAAAAACTACTGGACCGATTTTAAAAAATCCTTCACCATTAGAAAGCTACATTATCTAGGCTATATTTTATTTTTGAAAAAGTAGAGGTCCGTAAAATATTTGGCTCTTTCGGGTACGCGAAGTAGTTCCCTCAGGACGCGGGTGAAACCGCGGGAAACGGCTAGTTATTAATAATATATCATTCTTATAATTTTTCTCCTTTATTCAGTTTTTACTGTCATGTAGATAAGTAATGATTATTTGGTATTTTTGTAATTATAAAAATAGACCAGGCTTACTGTAGTTCGTTGTATGAACATTTTGCAGATAGTCTACCACAATTCTTAATTTTACTCAAGCAAAACCAATTATCATTTTTAAAATTTTAATTTGTAGAATGTTTCAGAGTGTTATTTTACAGTTGTTTTTGGTATCTTATTACTTTCTTCGAAAGGTTACGGTGAAGCTTTAAGATAAGCTCCAAGTGAGTTAATTAATGATATACATATATTATGCTTATGTCGTTATTCAGGAAAAAACAACTAAATGACCCCCCTGAAGATAGTGTTTGGCATTTTTGAAGCATTATCAATAAAGTACCTATATTTTTATGATTTACAAACATACTTTATTAATTGTTCCATTATAATTACATGATTGCGGGTAAGATATATGTAATTTAGTTACATAATTATTCTGTCAAACTTTTATCTATGGTCTTGTGGTGTTTGTAAGTATGCGATTATGTTTCCTGCTGATTGTATGTCTGATTTAAATTGGCTAGAGCTGTGACTGTAAATATACTATGGTACAGTAGTATTTTATCAAGTGCAGTCTCAAAATACAGTTCGTGAATTGTAGATGTAGTATTGGCACATTTATTGTATTGGATTCGAAGATTTCTGACTTTAGACTTAGTTCAGAATGAGACCGTCTATGAGTTCTGTATTCGTTATGTAGGTAAAATAATAGAATTATTCTTCACACAAATTAGTTTCCAGCCGTGTAGGTATCTCCTGTTCATCATTGCGTTAAAAAGTTCAACGATTGAATCAAGAGACAGACAAAGGTTCACGGTCAAAATGGGCGTAAAACCAACAGCTTTAAAATATATTTTATGTGAAAGCTAGTGACCATTACTTAATTTTATACTATGACGGCAATCACACAAACAACCGGTGAGCAGAGATATTCAGTGATGTTCAAACGTATTTTTTATAGAATCCATTTTAAACAATCGCTAATACAACGGAGATAACACGACACGATGTTGTACAGAGCTAGGCCAAAGAAACCAATCTATTGGTTGGTAATCTAACGGAATTACTACGTTCCATCCCTTTCTAACTTCTCTCTTACTCAGGCGCCGACCAAAAAACAAGCATGCGGGCAGGCCGGGCAATGCGCGTCAGTCGTTATTCATATTTTGTTATTTGCTCACGTTTTGCTATCATCGGTTTATTTATACGACTTCTGATCCCTGCCATCACTTTCTTAACCTGTTATCGCTTTCTGATTGGACTGTTGTTATATAACTGAACTTTTCTGTTTTTGTTAAGTGCAATGGTCCGCGATGGTGTTTATTTAATTGAATTATATAGAGAGGAGTCATTAGATGATTTAAACAGATGTAATATTCTGCAAACTAATGTGTGGTTGCTTCGAATTGAGCGCGATCTGACATGCCGCGACTGTATTTTACAGTCGCGGCATGTCAGATCGCGCACATTTAATACTTACATTTTGATCGATAGAGACCAAATCGGTAGAAATACGATAGTTGAGCCTTACTGTACTTGCTTAACAGGCAGAAGAACAGTAGGAAGTTGTGCCCACATAGTTTCAGTTTTGTGGTTTTTAAGTTTAGGACGGCACGAGCCTTTCATTGCACCCCCAGAACATTTATTAGATGTTATAGTTGATGATATTTAAATAAGAGGTATCAATATATAGTAGTTTTTAACAAATATGTGTGTTTTATTTAACCAATCTGTGGCATTTTTTGCAGTGATACCCGGTCGATATTGGGGTTAACGAGTTTTTAGGGGTATTTAGAAGTACAATAAAGTAAATTACAACACATCTTATTTCTGTTGGTTTTACGCCCAGCTCTCATACCAAAATTCCCATGATCCTTTAAAACATAACTATAATAATTGTTAAAGAGTCACCAATGAAAAAGATAAAAATCTTGCAATTTGGCTATGATTAAGTTGATAATTTCCAATCACCATAGATCTTAACTAAACTACTTATTGCTTTAGAATCATATAACAGCAATTTTATATCCTTCAAAACACTGAGAAGACCACTTGTCTATCGAAACAACACAATACAAAAGTCTCTCACAAAACAAACATTTTCGATTGAACAAACCCAAACAAATTTCCTCAAGCAGCCTGACCGATAGAAAATGAAATATGAGGGTAATATGCCGACGAAGACGAGAACCTACAAATGTACTTCAGGGTTCAGAGTATACACATTTTACCAATTTTGACACGTCACCGGGATAAACCCAAAAAATCTCTACCTATTGAACTCGCAATTTTTGTAACTTTTTCAATTTGACGCGAGTTTGGGATATTTGATTATGACGGTGATCCAATTTTCCCTAGAAATTTATGCCGAATTTCAATTTTTTCGTTTTACTTCTTGAATGTGAAAGAGGTACTTGAGTCTTGAAGCGCGTGCTTACTCGGCGAAGGGCCAACAAGCAATCTGTGAAGAAAAATGGCTATTGAGTCGACCAAAAGTGTGCCATGAATGGTGTACTAGAAAGGTACCTACTTAAAAATAAACGTGCTTTTTAGACATAAACAAAGCAAGCTTTATTTATTAGTTAAGCCCTTAGCAATGCTTGAGTGGCTATTATGTTACAGGATAATAAACCCTTAGCGGTTATAATAGGCTAGTTGACGAAACAAAATGTATAAGTCCGTCCTTTATTCAAAAATAAGCGATATGTATTTTTTTTATTTGTAAATTAAACCAAAAATGACCAAGATATAGCTCATTAAAGTTACGTATAACGTCACGCCGCGCCGTGCTGCATTTTTTTGCACGGGGTGACGTCACACGTAACTTTAATGGGCTATATCTTCGTTATTTTTTATTTAAGCGAAAAAAGAAAAAAATACGTGTCCAATATTTTTTTAAAATCTAAAATACGGACTAAATAAAATGTAATTATTTTGACCCTGGAAACTATCCTATTGTCTATGCCTTATGTCGAAATTAATTAGTCGTCATCCTGGCGCTGAATCGATGGTGATCTAAGGTTTTCCTTGGACTTCGGGTACCGAATATTTGCCCTAAGGACAAAATATGTAAAACTATCGATAGCTTAACATTCAACATCAACCATCAGATTACAATTAAGCTACAGAAGTCCAGACACCCTTCTTTTCAAAATCGTATCGCAATTCAAATGCTTACAAAAATCCAATAATAATAATACATGGAATTTAAACAAGAATGCACAAAAACATCTCTTACACAAACTGCCAGCACTTACACATCGTTTTACAAAAGAGGAACATTATGAAGAACAGTACACCCAACTAATATGCTCAAAGCTCCCATTTATTCACAGTTACCATCTGACCCGTTTACTTTCTTCCATTCAAAAAGCAACACGATAATTGCCCGTCCCGCATCGTGGAAGGTTTCAAAGGCTTCTATTTCCGTCGAGTTTGCGGTTGACCCAAATTCAGTGCTTACGAGTATAAAGCGTTGGATGCCATCTTCCCCAGTGCATAATGTATCGCCACGTGCCTCGTTAATTGCCCACCGGAACGGAACAAATAGGCCTGGGCCCTCCCTTACATAGAGCCACTCTAATTGGGCCCATTGAGAGCCCACGTGACCACCTTGCGTGACACGTTGGTAATTTTTATGGTTTTTACCGGTTTTTACCCTAATTTGTTTTGATTTAGAAATGTTTGCTGCTTTTTTTCCAACGGGGTAGGCAAAGGTGTAACACTACCCCCACATTTGCCAATGTTATGAATTTGTAGGGCGAGTCTATTGCCGTTATCGAACACTTTGCCAGTCTTCGTGCTGCTACTGAGTATACGGAAAAACCTAGTAACTATTTTGCCCGACCCGAGAATTGAACCCGGGACCTGATCAGTAGACGTATATCCACTGGACCACGGAGACAGTCTAGTCAATGTACTATAAGTCCTTAAAATTTAAAGTGCGCTGCTTATTATTTCCCAGTGAATGTTTTCGCTTTGACAATGTGCTTACTCGTGCTCTAGTTTACAAAAGATGCGAATAACGTTCGTAATGACAAAGAAATCTTTGCGTCTGCTGTGACTTGGAAAATTCTGAACAACTATTGAAGTGTCAAAGTAAATAAAGTATATATTTGCTTTTCCTCGGTCTAATATGAAATTTCGTGAAATATTTTGCTGTTAGGTTTGATATGTTTATAGTAGTGAAATTTGGTCTAACTACATATGTAGATACGGTTTGGTACAAAAATGCTTGGTTAGCGGCCGCCTCAACGTTTGACTCGGCGCCATGTGTTGTGGGTTCAATTCCCGTACGAGACAAAACTTTGTGAGATTCATAAATTGTTGTTTCGAGTTTTGTATGTTGGTAAAGTCTTCCGCGCCACAAGATTTATACCTGGTGCGGGAGTAGATAGTCTTTAAAAGAAATATGACCATCATTTTCTGAACTGTCAGCAACATACAACATACATTGTCTAAAAATTTTGCCTCTGCAAACTCAAATGAGCTTAGCTCCTTTAGATGCATAAAATATGCCACGCCATGCTAGCAACGTTAATGACCGTGTGTAGGGAGTTGAAGTGTGTTCCAAAACTTCACGGTGTCTTCAAGGTTCCTTAGTGGCGTGTTCCCGAATATAACTCATATACTATAACATGTATGATCAGTGCATATACGTGCTTGTTCATAAAAATCACGCGGTTTTTTACAATAGTGTGCTGGCACTAATAGTGAATTAAATGTGTTTTGTTCATAAAATTCACTTACACAAAAGCTACTTTTATTAAATGAAAAGGACACTTTTATAGTCTTAAACAATCATATTTTAATTTAAAATCCTTCCCAGATTCATTTCGTTTCACGTTAAACTTCCCACCTATTTACACGGAAACGTAGAAAGCAACCATTCCTAAATAAGAATTATTCTGCTAAAACAAACAGGGAACGGGGATGTTTATAGTTACAGGGGCATGTTAGTGCTTCGGGATTGTTGTTAATGCGGCCAGTACAACGGCTGCTACCCAAGTTTCAACTTAAAGTATGTTTATTGCGCCACATAACATGAACATATAGCGCCGAATAAGATTTTTAAACTTCCTCTATGCTTCTGTGAGCCTGGTAGCTGAAAGTTTTGATATTGCTTGGGAAATGATTTGGTTTATTAAATTGTGGAACAACTTTCTCTGTCATAAAATCATTATGTTGTTTTATTTACACATGTGTTGTAGTGGCTTATGTGGTCCACTTACCGCTTAACCCTGCTCCTAAGATTGTGGGTTCAAACTCCATGTTGGAAAATACTTTGTGTTGTTTTCAGTGTGGATAATGTTAAAGCTCGCTTATACCACAACACCATATGAGTTGATTGTTTTTTTGTTTCTAGTGACAATGTGGGCTGGGTTGTTTTTTTTTAATCGTTATCATCATTAGCCTTTGTATGTTTGTCTTCCATCTCTTCCACAAGATACTGTTTTGTACTGTTTCTGCTTCGTATCTTTTTCTTGTTCTTCATGTATTCTTAATCCGTCACAAATAACATATTTTTAAATGCTTCCCTCTTGAAGTCACTAAATAAAATAGCATATACCACCAATTTATGCTATGTCGGTTACTTTTTATTTGACATCAAATATACAGATATAGATGAATCCAGAAAGTATTTTTTCAAAATCGGTTAATGAAAAAAGTATATTTCGCAAAAAGCATGCAAATAAAATATAAAGCTACTGAACAAAACTTTCTCAACAGCTGTAAAATTCCTTCAAGATTTTTATTAAGAAACGAAATCCTGTACACTTAACGAACTAGATTTCTAAGCGGGGCACATAGTATTCCGCACTAATAAATAACTTATTATAACTTACGGACTCAGAACAAATAGGAGAAAACGAGAAATGTGCAATATTGCACAGTTCGTTTTAAAATCGAACTAAAATGATGACTTCACTCTTTGGAAGTGATTGTTGATTGAAACGAAAAGGTGAGAGAACGTTTGTCAGATGAATGTCATTTATTGATTTAACTTGGTTTAAAAGTTTCACCTGGATCATAGTGATGGAGCTCTGCAATCTGTCAGTGACTGCGTTGGCGAGATATTCTGGGAAGCTTATGCTAGATTGAACAGAGCCATGGTTATATGTTTTATGAATGTAGGAGTGAGCTAGATGCTCGCTGGATAGAAGATGATTTCTATTGTAAACAAACTTTTGCGATTAGAACAAATGCCAGTATGCATGTTATTTTAATTAATTAAAAACAAAAGTGAAATACCTCAAATTTATTCCAGAGTTTTGGTTTGGATGTGTTCCTGTTCATTTTTATTGTGTAATTGAGACTCGTTAGCTATACTATATAGTTAATCTCTCTGATTGATATAATTTAAGCTATTACATTTTTCGCATATTTCAGACTTTCAATTAAAATATACAAAGTAGGTAACTACTTATTATAAACTTTAGTATAATATGCTTAATTACAAGTCGCAAATACACGCGTACAACTCAACAACATTTCACATCAAGTTACTACAGAGTCAGTAAACCTTCCCAAAATAAAAAAAGTAACTCAATAGTAAGAGATTTTCTTCATAAAATTAGCTTTCAGACCATCTCCGGAATTCTTCATAGGAATTTATCTTACGGTTCGTCTGACGATGGAATCACGTCTGCACCCTTGCGAATTAAAATATTTATTTTTATTTTAGTGCCCCCACCTGTGTTTATGACTATCGTAAACACGTGACTCCCGTTATCTTAGACAAAGAAGTGAGGAGAGTGGAGTTGGTATTTCCTTTTATTCCTGATTGTTTAAAGGCTTGTTACTTTTTTAAGAATCGTAGGAACAAGTATTTGTATTTATTACCAGATAATGGATTGAATTCCAACTCAACATCGTGTCCATTGTCATTAGGACCTTTTCGATATAGCTTTTCTAATACATTATTTAAGCAGCTGCTGAACCGATTAAAACTTATCGATTTGTGGGTCCGAACCCCGGACCGAGCGGTTGGATGTGGGCAGCTCAGGATCAATCTGTGTGGAGATCCTTGGGGGAGGCCTATGTCCAGCAGTGGATATATCTTACTAAGATGATGATGATGACTTTGAGTTTAGGTGTTTGTGTGTAATATTTCAATGTAATATTTGTTATAACTCAAAAAAACACATAACAATCAAATTATAGCAACATATCCGGCTTAAATATATAATGTCAAAAATATTGTGAGTATGTACTCACTATTGATACGTAAAAAGGTACATAGTGATGTCACTATGTACCTTTTTACGTACCAATAAGCGTGAATATATACAAAAACGGCAAGCATGTTAAAATATTTTAAACAAACAACAATTCAACAGGTATTTATTTATCAAGAGGAAAATTCATTTTGCAGTATCTCCACTATCTTAGCACTCACTGCGAGCGACCGTTCGGATCTTAGCTTTTATATTGCGTTTTATAAGATTCTTCAGGCATTCCTTAGGTCTTCCACTAACGTTTACCCGTGCCTTAGGGAATGGAACCCAGTAAAACGGGCGTAAAAGAGCTAATTTAAGATTGTGCTTTAATTACAGTAGAGAACGGATTTTACTTGCTATTTTTGCGAAGGAATTATAACTTTGCTGTTTTAAGAAATGTGGTATTAAATTGAATGAATATTTAGATTGTTAAATTAATGTGAAAAAAGTTACTACGAGATTACTTTATCAGTTTATTACATAATTAGCACTGTGTCAAACTTAACTTTAAAAGTAAATTCATCTTTTTATGAAAGTACTAGCTGTGCCCTATGTTTTCACTCGCGTTATTTTTCGTAATTCCGTATCGCACAACAGGCGGATGGATAGGTGGTGCCACCTATCCGGTCAAATTATAGTCATGTGTAGCCGTACAAAGTCCATTCGAATCTAATCAGTCATTTCAGAAATAAACCTGGACAAACAAAAATACTGCCAGACAAAAATTTCAAAAAGGCTTTTTCATACACTTCTATTTTACTTACCTATATACATACATGTAATAGAGGACGCCAGCAGCTACGCTTGCATTTTTTGTTAAATTTACCCGTTTTGGCGGATCCCGTGGGAATTTCGGGAAATCCCATCTTAGTGCACCCGGTTGATCCCCAAGGAACATACTTGCTAAATTTCAGCTTCCTGCGCCCAATAGTTTCGGCTGTAACGTGTCTGTTAGTCAGTAAGTAACGCAAGGATTATAAATATTAAGATGTATAGATTTTGTAGATAAAATCGTATGTTCTACAACAGCTGATTCATACACAACATATTCTTCTTTCACACTTCCATGACCACTTCGAAAGATCAACATTGCCAATGCACCCTCAAATACCAGGATACCATAAAATTAGGAAGCATTTGTTAAATGACCCTCTCCTGAATCACTAACTAGATAGTGCAATCACTTGAGTGCAGTCCCAAACTTGAAGTAAGTCCGTCAAGTCGTACTTAAGTTTGAACATTTTGAATTAATGCCCATACCACACTGTGTTTGATTCGCATTACCCTCTCACCAGGGAGGCAGAGGACACGGCGATGATATTTATTGCATAGGCGAAACTTAGTGCGGGAGGCGTACATCCTCTCCCCCTCCCATCAGGCTCAACCTTGAGACCCACTTTTAGGGTTTTCCATCGCTACAAAGACGACAACTACAAAGAACAAACTTGGTTTACTTACTTATCCGCAACATGTTGTCGCAGAGATTACTTTTCGGTTACAAGGGCCCATTTGGTAGCCCTACAGGCTAAAAGTAATTACATTTGCCTACGTATTTAAGCACGCTTCAGGAAAACGTACAAACGTCTCCTCTAATTCCGTCCCAGTCCTCGGGGAGGACTATTTAAATAACCTAAAATTGGATTCCGAATCAACCGGGACTCACTGAATAAATTCATTGGTAGAATATTAATTTGTTGATCTTTGTAACGTAAATTCGTATTGAGCGGATACCAGTGTTGACATAACCGAAAATATATTTTTGAAAGGTATTTTTATCTGGCTGTCTCTTGATATATATACATATATAATGGTATTTTATTTTCATGTAAATAGTCTAGATTTATGATTGTACTTCAATATTTATTTGAATGAGTGCTAGCAGAGAAGTCTGCTTTTGTTTGACAGTGTGGTCTCTAGTTCGATCGAGTCGAAGAATGGAAGGATCATAAAAATCATAAACGAGTTGGGCGAGAAATAAACTTATTGATTACACACAATGAAACCCAAATACCAAGCAATTAATACATCTCAATACATATTATAAAAACCTAAATGTGAACATTTATTAAGTACGTCCCGTATAAATTCAAACAACGTTCAGGTTTGCCCATTATAAAGTTAGGATTAGAAGCTAGATACCCTTACTAGTGATAAAATAACTTTATTTGATATTAGCTAATTGTGCTTTTATTCAAATTAAGCGTACCTACAATAACATATTTCGTTAAGAGCCCTTTCATAATTGAGTCTACTTACTTTTGTGTGTCTGAATATAATGCTTTTGAATAATTTGTATATAATTGACATGCTAATAAACAGACTAAAGACTAAACCTTGTTCAGCTTTCGGAGTCTATGAATGTTAATATATTTATAGTTTTAATGGATCGCTCGCTTTCAATCAAATAAATTGCGCGTGTTCTTGCGTGTAATTGAAATGTGGCCTGTCCTCTCCCTTGAGAAATTTCGAGGTGATTAATTTATCTTTCGGTTTCAATGAAGAAATAGGCATATTTTACTGTAATTTGAATTATTTGGTAACTGTAAACTATGTTTTTTCTTATCGTCTTTGACTGTTTTTTTTTTATCTTATGTACATAATTATATCCCTAGCCTACACAGTATACGGATGAAGGAATTTAGATCGTGTTTATGCTTGTGAATGATGTTTACTGTTCGTGTTGGCATCTTGCATGAATCAATCCATGACACGTATTGGGCATATTAAGTAGCTATTCTCATTAGCAAGAAGGCTCCAGTGACTGTGGACATTGAGAACATCTTAAGCTATGTGGTTATACGATAACGCCTTAGCGTTCATAAATCAGTCTATCAAATATGCGATGTTTGTTGTCAAGTTAGATATACCCTTATTTTAAGAGATATTTTTAAAGTTATTCCGACGAATCGGCATCCTTTCAATGGCCGTGGTCACAGAAAGGCTCGTGAGAAAATAATAATTTTCTTGTACCTGTTGATATTTTGAAACACCGACGAATTAAAATGGAGTGAATCTTTCTGTGTGAATTTCATGTAAACTTTATTCCAATGCTGTCGTAACGTATTTTTTTACTTACTAGTATCAATAAAAGGTTTCAAAATGGAAAAATAAAATAATCTATTCAAATTAAAATAATTAAAAAAAAATCAAAAGGAATCTATTCTCTCAAGAACAGTTTAAATCTATTTAGTGACCGATTTTAGTAAAAGGGTTGAATAAAGTTCTTAAACTTATCTACAACAAATTTTGAAACATCGGACCACTTAAACCTCCTAAAGCACTTATCATCCTAGCCATATTCATCTCAAGTGTATTGAAATCGTTTAAACTATTGAAACGTTTTTAGTTGTATTCATTGAACAACTGGTTTTTTAAACTATGAAACAGCAAAAGGGACCATTAAAACAACAAGAGTTGGTATTATGAAAATAATTTCTAGGTCAGTATACAAATTTCACTTTATTTTTGGGTTACATGTTATTTATGTTTAATGTTGATCCATTGGTACTAACAAAACTCTCTATTTTTGTAAGTAAGTGTTCTCAAACATCAGAGATAGGTGACGGTGTTAGCCTAATTAATATTTAGCTGTTTTATTAGGGTTCCATACCTAAAAGGTAAAAACGGCATCTTATTACTAAGCCTCCGCTGTCTGTCTGTCCGTCAGTCTGTCCGTCTGTCTGTCCGTCTGTCTATCCGTCTGTCTGTCCGTCTGTCCGTCCGTCTGTCCGTCTGTCTGTCCGTCTGTCTGTCCGTCTGTCTGTCCGTCTGTCTGTCCGTCTGTCTATCCGTCTGTCTGTCTGTCTGTCACCAGGCTGTATCTCATAAACCGTGATAGCTAGAAAGCTGAAATTTTCAAAAAGTATGTATTTACATTGCCGCTATAACAATAAAAATAAAAAAATGAAAATGTTAAGCCTTGAAAATAAATAATTAAATATAAAAAAGTAAATATTAAAGGGGGCCATTCCATACAACAAACGTAATTTTTGAGAATTTTTTACTCGATCTTAATAAACAGATAGAAACTTAAAAAAATACTTAATTTATAGATGATGGTACGGTACCCTTCTTGCGCGAGTCCGACTCGCACTTGGCCAATTTTTTTATTTTATCCAGCTACCAGACCTTCTTAAGCAAAATTCAGATATATGAAATCTTCATAAGAAGATTACGTACCTTTTATTGAGAGATCAAAGGTCACTCTCCATTGCAACGAAGTGCCTTTATCTTTCTGAGATCAGCAACGCTCAGGTAATAACCATTTTATAAGCATTTCAATCATTTATGTCGACCAACAACGCGAAACACCATTAAATGGAAAAAAAATCACGTATGTAATTTATTTTAACTGATATCTTGGACACGATCTAAAATGCTAAGGTATCAACTCAAGTAAAATCACATAGTCAATATTGGTACTTGTCGAAATTCAATGTACCTAAACGATATATTTATAACTAATACTAAATTTATTATTTGAATACTAAATATAATTAATCTTAAACAAAATAACATAATACACATAATTATAATATAATAATGACATATTTATTGCAAGAAAAATTATGCTTTAAATTAATAAGTATTAAATATAACTAATTATTATGCTCTCTTCCTCCCTTCTAATTTTTGCTGTGCCCGACAGTGTCCATGATGATCTCATAATTCTTAAGTTACATCTAAGCTGGAATGCAAATAAAGATTACTGAATTACCTTGAGTCATCTGTAAAACGTTTGAAATATGTACAAGAAGCTAAGTACCTCGTACTTTTAGTATAATACTTCTACAAGTTATTTCTGAGATGGGCTGTAATAAATACTTGATAGCTGTTAAAGCGTTTTAAAAATAAATCCCGAAAGCTTTAACTCAGAACTCTCATGCTAAAGTTGGAGAAACCTGTGTGTTGGTACTATGAGACTGGAATTCGAAATGATACACCGTACTCAAAACGAAGACATTTATTTCTGTTTTTCCGTAGGCTTATATACCCCGACCGGTAACGAAACCATAGCGCGATTCAGCGGAACGGCACACCACCATCTATGGAGCATGAGTGTAAACTTAAAAACTAAACATACCGCCCACCAAGGACCTAGTCCTTTCCAACCGCCCACCGTGAAGCTAGATACATTAAAATAGGCAATTGGTTGCATGTTTGGTGTGTGTGCCTTTGGTGCTCAAACAATAGTGCATATTCTTGATTAGATAGTACATATAACAATAAAGTTTAATAAACTGAGACTTAGTCCCGCTGAATCGCAATATTCGAATACATAATAAAAACATCAACAGGATATCGATAAATAGTGGACTGTATCTTAAAAGCTTTAAACATGAATGATAAAATACACAAGAAAAAAACAACACATAACCATACACATAAACATCGAATACATCAACATCAATCACATAATAATTTTAAAAGTACAATGGATGGGTCATACTAGTACACCATATAGTACGACTTAGTAACAACCATCATCATTTACTGGCAAGATGCATAGTTTTGAAGTTGGACGTTTGATTCGCGAATCCTTGCACTGAAGGGTCACGACTCGAACTAGCCCATCTTTACCAGGATGAGATTCAATAACTCTTCCGTATAACCATTTAGCTAGTGTTTCTTTGGAAAAAGCCACTTAAGTACTCTTGAGACCAACGCCGCCAAAACTGTTGCAACATTTTTTGAGTTAATTGCCAACGCCGCAAATGACTTGTTGGTGTAAAGTCACTATTAACGTCGGTTACTGTTATGATTGGCTGTCCCACAAGAAAATGTCCCGGTGTTAACGGTGCTAGATCCATTGCATTTGTACTAAGTGGGGATAGAAGTCTGGAATTTAAACAGGCTTTTATTTGTGTCAGTAAAGTAGACAACTCTTCAAACGTAAGCGTAGACTCACCTATAACCCGTTTCAAATGGTGTTTTGTGCTTTTTACACCTGCTTCCCAAAGGCCTCCGAAGTTGGGAGCATGCGGCGGAATAAAGTGCCATTCTGTACCGGTGTTAGCCAACGCAGCCGAAATTTCGCATGGCAGACTGGCCTTTTCATTACGAAACATAGCTCTCAGCTCCTTGGAAGCTCCTACAAAGTTTGTGCCATTATCACTCCACATATGAGCGCAGTGGCCTCGCCTAGCAACGAAACGCTTAAAAGCTAACAGAAAACCATGCGAAGTCAAGTCGGAGACTGCTTCTAGATGTACCGCGCGAGTTGCCATGCATATAAATAGGCATATGTAACCTTTATAAGATTTATGACCCCTACCCTTAGAAGTTCTTATCTGAATGAGACCAGCGTAATCCACTGCTGAATGGAGAAAAGGCTTACTAGGAGTAACTCGACAAGCCGGCAGCTGACCCATTTGTTGATTACGGGTCATAGCTGCATGTCGTATACATGGGACACACTTACGTATTTGTGCTTTGACCAGATTTTTAACTCTTATTATCCAATATTTACACCGCAAAAAGTTTAAAGTCAACTGAGGGCCACCGTGCAACACCATTTCATGGGCATCAGCGACAATTAGCTTAGCTAAATTTGATTGATAAGGGACAATAACAGGATGTTTCATATCTTCGCTTAGTTGTGAGTTGTGAATCCGACCACCAACCCTCATTAAACCCTTATTGTCTATAAAGGGGTTTAATGCAGTCAAACCACTGCATTTGCTAGAATCCTTTCCAGCCTGTATTAGTTTAATGTCTGATTGGAACCAAATATGCTGACATTGGTGTAGACAAGTCTCCATGGTGTCTCTTATTTCAGCAGCAGTTAGATATGATGGTAATTTTGCTTCTCCCTGCTTCACTCCTTTGACTTTTAGGAAACGCTTGCACCAGCTAAGTACCCTGACCATCCTGCGCAGTGATGAAAATCTGGACCATAGCATCTCAGTTGGATTTTCTTCTGTGTTTACCATAATATGCACTATGACAGGCCTTTCTTCCAGTTTTGTTATGGATTTCGGCCTAGTATATTTTATGACGTCACTTATCAACCATGACGGTCCTGACTTCCAAAGTGTATCAGTCAAGAATGCTTGTGGAGTTTTACCTCGAGAAGCACTTTCAGCTGGATTGTCTTCTGATTGTACATAATGCCATTGTGAGGAATCAAGAATGTTCAGAATTTCTGATGTTCTGTTTGCCACAAATGTCTTCCATCGACTTGGATGGTCACTCAGCCAGGCCAATACAACAGTTGAGTCGGTCCACGCGTGTAAATTGCATTTAGGAATGTTTAAAATCTGTGCTACCTCTATCAGTAGTTTTGAAACTAAAACGGCTCCACACAATTCAAGCCTCGGAATTGACACCTGTTTTATTGGAGCGACCTTTGTCTTACAAGTTACTAAGTTTGAATGCACAATACCGTTAGAATCAATGACTCTCATATAGATGACTCCAGCGTACGCAACACCCGAAGCATCTGAAAACCCATGCAACTCTACTGAACGATCATCATCAGTTCTTTCAACCCATCTCGGAATCCTGAAGTTGTTGAGACTTTGTAACTCTGATCGATATAAATTCCATTCTTTCAGTAGATTCATCGTTAACTCATCGTCCCAGTCTAGGCCAGCAATCCACAACCTTTGTATAAACACCTTGGCGGTAATAATGCAAGGGGCAATCCAACCTAGTGGGTCGTATAAACGTGCAATCCCGGAAATAACGTTTCTCTTAGTCACAGGCGCTGTAAGTGGAGCAGACAATGGTAAAGAAACAGATGGTAAGTTTACTGTGTATTGAAACTCATCACTACTGCGATTCCAGGTAAGTCCTAAAACTTTAGTAATCTCATTTTCTTTGATCTCTAGATTTCTTTCGGTGTCTTATTTCATCGCCTTTACTAAATCTCTTTTGTTGCTTGTTTATTTCTGTAGTTCAAAACCAGCTTTGCTCAATAATTCATTCATTTCTTTGTATACTGTAACAGCTTCTATTTCAGTTTGACAGCCAGTCATCAAATCATCCACGTAAAAGTCTGTCATTACTCGGTTTGCAGCCAATGGATACATATAGCCTTCATCACAAGCTATTTGCTGCAATGCTTTTACCGCCAGGTATGGAGCGCTTGACGTTCCAAATGTTACTCTCAAGAGACGAAATTCCTGTATATCGAGATGAATATCATCTCGCCATAAAATTCTTTGAAAGTCCACATGTTCATTGGAAACCTTTACTTGCCGATACATTTTGACGATATCTGCCGCAAGGCATACAGGATGTTGACGCCATCGCATCACTGTATGGCGTAGATCTGATTGTAGGGGTGGCCCTACCATTAAGGTATCATTAAGAGAAACCCCATTGGTTCCCTTGCATGATGCATCGAATACCACTCTTACCTTGGTAGTTGTCTTGTCCTCACGGATCACTGCATGGTGTGGTAGATAGACAGCGCCAGCTTTGTTTTTGTCATGCTCACTGGTAATCTTTTCCATGTGACCCAGTGACAAGTATTCATTTATGACTGCTGTGTATTGCTCCTTAAGGTTTGCGTCTCTTGAAAGCTTTTTTTCAAGATTTGCAAGTCTCCTTGTTGCTATTTCTTTGGTACCGCTTGGTGGTTGGCTTGACTTCAATGGAAGTTTGACCACGAAACGGCCACATTCGTCTCTGTGCGTGTTACTGGCAAAGTGGTTTTCACATGCCTGTTCCTCAGGAGTGAGAATGTGCTTGGTGCATAATGGCTCTGACTCTATTTCCCAAAATCGTTTTAGAATCTCATCTTCCTGGGCTGTAGCGTGCATGCCTACTACGACATTGTAACAAGATTTGCCAGTCTCTCCAATGTTGACTTCTCCTGAAACGATCCAACCCAGGTATGTATTTTGAACCGTTAATTTACAATTGGAGTCCTTCACGAGACCCGCTTTTAATATTTTGCAATAGATCTCAGCTCCTAACAAAATATCTATTTTGCTAGGTGCATTGAAATATGGATCAGCTAAATCCATCTTACTGAAATCTGGCCAGTCAACTATTGTAAACCTTTTATCGGGCAATACAGAAGTTACCTTACTCAATACGTGAGCCTTAACTTGCAGATGAAATGTTGGGTCACGAAGCGACTGAATATTGACAGTAACTACGTATCGAGAGGTTATACCACTCTGACTATCACCTAAGCCTGAAATTGTTGTTTTAGTTGCAGTCTTTTTTAGCTGCAACAACTGAACTGCAGCCTCGGATATAAAATATGCCTGTAAACCTTGATCAAGCAAGGCTCTCAAGTGTTGAGTAGACCCATTTCGCGATTCAGCCTTAACAATGGCTGTCGCTAACAGAACCTGTGTGTTGATGTGATTGGCGAAATGGGTTGCAATATCAGACTGGTTGGCGGTCTCGCCTTGAGCTGCATTGACTAACTGTGATGTATCACTTTGAGCACTTGTGTGAGCTGAAGAGCTAACGTCTACATTATCCTTTGCAATATGCAAAAGTGATTGGTGTTTTTTGTTACAAAAGCGACATCTTACAGAAGGCACACGACAATTAAAAATTAAATGACCGGAGCGAAGGCAATTAAAACATAAACCGAGCGACTTAGCTACATTACGACGCGTTTCAACGTCTAGTGTAGAAAATGCTTCACAATGCCACAAGTTGTGACCTTCCGAGCAATGCGGACAAGACATGTCGGAAACTGAATGTAGCACCTTTGCACTACTGACTTTAAACTTACTAACACCAGGCTTAGTATCGACAAATTCTAATGCACGGAACCTAGTTTCCAAAAAGTCCTGAAACGCTTTGAATGAAGGGAGATCATCACCTGACTAGCTCACTTGCTATTCCCAGTTTTTTCGAGATTCTGGATCCAACTTCGAACTAATTAAATAAATGATGATAACATCCCAGGTGTCTACTTTAATGCCTAGGCTTGACAACTCATGTAAACAATCAGTTGTTGTATCTAAAATTACCTTTAAAGCCTTGGATGAATCTACTGACATGTTACTTTGGCCAAGTAGACGCTTGAGAATGCAGGTTGACAAAAATCTTTTGTTTTTATAACGGCTATTTAACATATACCAACACTTTTCGTAATTAGTTTGCGTAATCGGTACGTGCCTGATTAGTTGTTCTGCTTCACCTAATAGTTGGGACCTTAAATAATGCAAGCGTTGTACATCATCAAGGTTGGGATTATAATGTACTAACGACACGAACAAATCCCTAAACGATAACCATTCCTGATATTGACCACTGAAATGAGGAATAGTTATCTTAGGTAACTTAGCCATAGACGTGTTCTTAGAACAATAAGGTGAAGCATCATGGAATTCACGTAATTCAGACGTAATGTTGGATAATGTACATTTTAACGCTACTTTATAACTTAGATAAACCTCGTAAACATTTTCAAAGACATCATTCATCATATAGTCAGTGTTCCGGAGTTGCTTATCTTCGTAACATTTAATTAGCTCCTCATGACCTCTGGTGAAAGTATTGAATTGCTTTTCTAGCACCTCCAATCTGGCCTCGACGTAGGCTTCGACAAGCCGCTCTTTTGGAGCCTTCTTAAAGTTAACGTGGCCTTTCTCTATTTGACTTTTCAGATCAAACAATAGTCTTATCTGTGCCTCCACCTTGATGAAAGACGCAGTTCAAGGCTATAATTATTGTGTATCAGTTATGCTTGTAGTAGCAGTATACAGATTTTCTAAGTCGTATTTTTATAGGAATAATCTGATTGCCAATTTTTTTAAGTGTTTAGACTTTATTTTCTTTCTGGCGGAAATCGGGCATGGATTCCCCGTCAGATCACTTTTTGGCAAATATGCTATGTCCTAACTGAGAACAGAATTATTTTTCAATGTCCGAACTCTTTGCACAGAACTTTTCTAAGTTGACAATTTTCTTTTAAAATTTCACAAGTCTTTGACACTAAATATTATTGACAAAATGTACTCACAGTTTTTAGGTCCACTTGATTTTGACACACTTTACTCACACACACTCCGCTTGCTTCCTTGACTAATTCTCAATTATCCGCTAGATATTGCTGCGTTCGCTCTGGATGAGTATCTGTCGTGATAGTTCCAATCAGATCCGTTCTTCTCCTCAGCTCCGAGATGTTGTGTTTCCAAGCATCACGCTTATAGGTGGCGCTAAATCCGTACTGGTGCTGAAAATCTAACAACGTGTCTGTTATACAAAAATAATGTATCCGGCTCGAAGGACCAAATTATGTTGGTACTATGAGACTGGAATTCGAAATGATACACCGTACTCAAAACGAAAACATTTATTTCTGTTTTTCCGTAGGCTTATATACCCCAGCCGGTAACGAAACCATAGCGCGATTCAGCGGGACGGCACACCACCATCTATGGAGCATGAGTGTAAACTTAAAAACTAAACACTGTGTTCGTTCCGTATCTTTCAAATAAAATATATTTAATGGGACAAATTTTTTAACGAAATCTCGTGAATCTTTTGTTCGAAAATCAATCACAGAAAAAGCCTAAAAATTCCTGCTTCTTTTGTATTAAAAACGGTGTTTTATATTCAATTATTTTCATTATCACATTATTATTAAGTAATAAATCTGGAATTATTTAGTAATAGGTTTGCAATTATTTAGTAATATTACATTTATATACCTACTATAAATATGACACTACTGAAGCAAAGATCATCTAAACATGAAATAAAATACAGTTGTAGCTACACACAGCAGACAAACACACAAACATTGGCGACATCTAGCGTACACTTAAAAAAAATATGACTTCATACTATTATGTACAGATTGTAAAGCAAAATGTAACGAACGATTTAAAAACATGCAAATCTTTATACGAACGTTCATCTATTTGTCGTTACTGATTTTATTCCAATGGAAATTGAATATTCCAATCACAATTTGATGACACACCATAAGGTAGCCGCAAACCCATCTGCTATCACGAGATAAACAAAACAGCAAACTTCCATGCATCCGCCATTTTATTGATGATTGGATTTTGATTATTTTTATTAGTTATTTACAAAGAAATAAGAACTTATTTCATTCTTATTTAAAAAGAAATGTGAAATAATATTAGTTATTATTTATCCCGAAGTTTTGTGCATCGTGGCGTCGGGACGTGACGACCACACCGCCCACTGGGGGAGTTACTCTGACGAGTAGATACTCGTCACAGTATCTCCCCTAGCGCAAGCAGTCAACCGAAAGATGGCGGTCAAACCATCCGAACCTGGCGGAAGTAAATCCCAAGATGCTAGATGGGCAGCAGCGTCCAGCACTGAAAACTTCCGCCACTGCGATCGCCAGTACGCCTGCCAAGCGTGGCGATTATGGCATATCCCCCATATATGAACCACACCAATAAAATTCGGCCCCTAGTCCCCGGCGGCCCCGCTAGTCCTGGTTACGTTACCGGCCATGGTAACGGCGGAGCAAGGGTTTCGAAGAATCTCCGGAAGAGATCGGGCTACCACCACCAACGACAATTGGCCCTGGCAACACTGAACACGCGCACACTGCGGACCGACGAGAAGATTGTCGAGCTGGAAGAAGAATTGAGCAAGTTGCGATGGGATATTATAGGCCTATCCGAAGTCCGAAGACAGGGGGGGGACTCCATAGTTCTCAATTCCGGTAACTTGCTCTTCTACCGAGAGGGTGACCAACAGTCCCAAGGTGGTGTCGGGTTCATCGTCCACAAATCTCTCGTGGTAAATATCGGGAGTGTGTCGAGCAGGGTAGCGTACCTTATACTCAGAATATCCAAGCGGTATTCGCTGAAGGTCATACAGGTATACGCTCCGACCTAGACACACCCCGATGAGGAGGTGGAAGCCATGTACGAGGACATATCTCGGGCTATACATGGCTACAAAACCCATTACACCGTGGTCATGGGAGATTTTAACGCGAAACTGGGCAAACGCGATGGTGATGAGCTGAGAGTGGGGCAATTTGGTTATGGGCATCGGAATTCCCGGGGTCACTTGCTGGCTAGCTTTATGGAGAAGGAAGGACTCTATATGATGAATTCCTTCTTCAAGAAGCGAGAATGCCGCAAGTGGACCTGGGTAAGTCCAGACGGTGCAACCAAAAATGAGATCGACTTTATCATGTCGACGAAGAGGCAGATATTCAATCGAGGGTTCACGGGCAAAATGTATTAAGCGATATCCTGGCCGATATTGAGTTATAATACACATTCGGAATTGCCGGATTTTTCTGCGTCGTTTGCACTCGGTTTCGTGCTGATCTGAGCACTTTATTGGCGCTTAAAACAATAGTAAATTTAGGCGCAGTTCGGAGTAGCTTTGATTGAAGCGACGAATTTTTTTTACAATTTCAGAAAAAATGGACTTCATACAGGCGAAATATTTAGTGTTTTTGACTTGAGCTATTTTCCCCGGCATAAGTTTGGTACGATAAGGTGTTTGAATCGTCTTGCCTGCGCCTAAAATATATACATACCGTCGCTTAAAGCATTTTGCTTGCACCTGAAATTCATACTTGATGTCGCTTAAAACATTTAGCCTGCTGCTGAAAACCATACCTTATGTCGCTTAAACCATTAACCATGCATCTGATATTAATACACACAGGAGCTTAAATTATTTTCATATTTAATAAAAAATCTTTATACTCGGCGGTTAAATTCTTCTTCTTGAACTAAATTAATAAAGACTCGTCTCATCAGACATATTGTATTCTAAGTGGTGGAAGTTAAAACATATTTACTCTACTGGAATTAGGAAATCTATATTCTTTAAGATAGTCAAAATTTTGTATAAATCGTTTATCCGTTGTCGGGTAAGACATATCGCTTCGGCGCCAGAGCCTTTGATTTACGTCACTATGAGTAACGCGCGTGCCCCCGCGGTGCTTCAGTCGCCGTGAACCGTGGACGAGTATGGACTTGAACGAGTATGGATATGGGTCGAAACTGGTTGGGAAGAGAAGGATTGGAGGTCTTGGCTAGCAGGATAACGTGGGATTTGTCCCACAAGGACGGAAAGGAACCAGACTCAAGGGAAAAGTTAATGACATGAGAGATCACCGGAAGTAGTTGGTCCAAGATGGTCATAACCATACGGCGGCTGATGTTGTCATGTCCCACGGCATTAGATTTAAATGAAAGGATTATCTTTTTGATATCATCCGAAGGCTTTGGAGAAAATTGGAAAGATTCAATGTCTAGGTAGGGTAAGTTATTTAAATAGTTGACTGCCAGACACTTGGTCTGGTGATCTAATGGAGTGGGAGTGGTGAAATATTGGTTTATATCATCCAAACCAAGTGTCAGATGGAAGTCACACCTATTATGCTTGCTAATACCAAGAGTTCCAGGGAACTTCCAGATATTGGCAGGCGATGAAGAAGTGCTATTGTTGAGAATGTGTCGGCGTTTGGCATTTCGCACCATTTGATTACACGGATTCCTTGCAGATTTGAATAGCGCCCAGTTTTCCTCGCACCTTTTATATTTCCTAAACGCCCGATCCCTACGGCGCATTGCCATACGGACACCCGCCGTAAGCCAGGGTGCTGGAGGATGCCTCAGTTTGACCTGCCTCACCGGGGCATGAACATTGTATAAACGACAAATCGACCTATTAAAAAAAAATACTTTTTCGGCAACAGTGGAGGCAGAAAACATGTTGTCCCAATTTATCATAGAAGCATCCTGAGCGAGTTTGTTAACATCCATGCGACCAAAACAACGCATGTACCGGACTAAGTAAGGAAAATAAGGTCATGATGGGAAAAACCCTTTTTTAATACATAGGCTGCACTAAAAGTATCGTGAATGGAATATTTTCACTGTTCCTGTCATATTAAAATCATTTTAATTGAAAACTCTTTGGTTTTCAAAATCGTATACCATTTATTTATTTAAAAAAAGATTCTCGGTCTTGTCACAAGGTTTTGTCAAACTTGTTTAGTCGTTGAGAAAATGGAATTGACTCGAGAAAATTTAAGAGCGATGATTTATTATGACTTTCGAAGTGGTTAAACACAGAAACAGTGTGTTGACCGGATGATTTCTGTATTTGGTGATGAAGCCCCATCCAAAACCACAATTTATCGCTGGTTTGCTGAATTTCAACGTTGACGTGTCAAACTCAGTGATTATCCCCGTCAAGGTCGTCCAAAAACTACAGTCACCCAAGAAAACGTTGATGCTGTGCGTAAGCTGATTAAGGAAGATTGACATGTAACATACCGTGAAATTCAGGCAACCTTAGACATTGGCATGAGTCAAATACAAATAATCTTGCATGAACAATTAGGTCTAATAAAGTTGCTCTGTGAAGAGCAAAAAGCGGCTCGCGTTACTTGGTGCGTCAGAACTCTCGAAAGATTCCACGCAAGATCCTCAAATGCTGTATACAACATTGTATCAGGTGACGAATCATGCATATACGCGTACGAACCCGAAACAAAAAACCAGTCACGAGTTTGGGTGTTCGAAAATGAGTTAAAGCCAACAAAATTTTCTTGGGTTTACGCGAATGTTACACATTGAAATTAAACTACAGTTTACGGATTTTATCGCGATGTATTGAATTCATGATTTTTGATTTTTTGATTAGAATTCATGTTCACGGCAGATGTTCTGCCGTGAACATGAATTCTGTAAAGAATTCGAAACGTCGGCTAGTAATAAATTAAAAATATAGTTTCTAGATCATTAGTTTCAAATGTAATAACTTAGTGAAACCAATACATCGCGATAAAATCCGTAAACTGTAGTTTAATTCCAACAAAATTTTTTCGTTCACGGAGTGTTGCAAAAAAAATTGTGGCCACGTTTGTCTAATGCAAGCATTTGTTTGCCACAGGTCGTTTCTGAACTCCGTAAAGAGAACCGCAGCCGCCGCATCATCCTCCATCACGATGCGAGTTCTCACACCGAGCACAGAACAAAACAGGTTTTAGAGCAAGAAAACAGAATTATTAGACCATCCGCCGTACAACCCCGACCTAAGCCCTTATGATTTCTATACTTTCCCTAAAATAAAGAATAAATTGCATGGACAGAGATTTTCATCACCTGAAGAAGCTGTGGACGCCTACAAAACGCCCATTTTGCAGACCCCAACTGCCGATTGGAATGGTTGCTTCAATGATTGGTTCCATCGTATGGAAAAATGTGTCAAATTTCGCGGAGAATACTTCGAAAAGCAATAAATACATTTTTAAATAGTTGATGTTGTGTCACTTCCTTGATTCCCGAAATTTTCCGTATTAGTACCTGATTATTTTTAATTAAGAGAGGAAAATCAAAAGTTGTATGTGTGTGATAATGATGTTATTTAATTTTTATCAATTTATTAGAATTGATGTTTTTGTTACCTAATTTTTATTATTATTTTTAGAAAAGCCTTTTTTTGCTGTTATCACCAGCTTATTATCTGATAATTTTTCAAATAGCGAAAAATGTGAATCCTTGTGCCACTTTTATAATAAAAATGATCACTTGTCTGATTTTAAACACGTATTTGTTTTATTTTAAAATTTCTTTAGATTTTTAATTGTAGGAAATAAACAATAGTCCAAATTAATGTTGATCTAACCGCCAATCCTAATTATACATACAAATTAATTGTTATTTCAAACAATTTACTTTTAGAGAAAAGTGCTACATAAATCATTTTAATCTGCAACTACTTTATGATATTTCAATTGCTTAAACCGATTAGCCTGATTTTATTTTACTATTCCAATGGTTGTTTATATATTTAGCCTTACATAAAATAATACCAGAGTGTCGCTTAAATCGTTTTTCCTATATCTGTATTGTGAAGTTAATGGCACTTATAACATTTAGCCTGTTTCTAAATAAAAGTAAACTGGGGTAATATTGTATCAAGCGACTTTTATTTCTTTTAATAGTAGCTTAAAAGAAATGAAAACTTTACTCAATTATGCAGCTTTGGTCATGGAAATCAACTTCCTTCACTTTTTCGTTAATAACCTTATACTTTTTTTATAACGATTTTTTTTCGTAGAATTGAAACTTTAAAACGCTCTCCTGTAAAGTTTAAAAAATGTCGCTTAATACATTTTGCCTGTGAATCCTCGCAATGATGTCTCCGTGATCAATTCACTTAAAGTGGGGAGCGATCACCGAATGGTAAGAGGCACATTGAATATCTGTACAAGTCTCGAACGGTCGAGGTTGATAAAGTCCACGCTCCGACCGGCACTGGTTCATATCCAAAACCCCGAGAGCTTTCAGCTCGAACTCAAGAACCGTTTCGAATGCCTGGGCGAATTTGTAGATGTGGACGAGTACAGTAACGAGTTTGTGGATGCTGTCCATACAACAGGGGCTAAATTCTTTAAGCCCCAGAAAAGCAAGAGAACCAGCAAGATCTCGGGTCCGACCCTCGTTCTGTTAGAGGAAAGGCGCAAGATGGTTTTGCTATCATCCGACGACATGCCGAAATATCGGCACCTCAACAGACAGATCTCTAAGTCTCTGACTCGCGATCTGCGCCAATACAACACATAATGTGTTCGTGAGGCGATCGAGCAGAATAAGGGATCCAAACTATTCCAGAGGGATCTGTCTGTTGGACAGAGTCAGCTGACAAAGCTGAAGACGGAGGATGGCAGAATCGTATCGTCCAAGCCTGAGCTCTTGGAGGAGATTGAAAGGTTCTATGAACAGCTATACACGACAATGCAACAAACCGCAAGCACTCCAGCGTCAGACCCTAGAGCTGGATTGACCCGACACTATACCGAAGATATCCCGGACGTCAGCATGCACGAGATTAGTTTGGCTCTCAAACAGCTCAAAAACAACAAGGCGCCGGGTGATGACGGAATTACGAGCGAGCTTCTGAAGGCCGGCGGTGCACCCGCTAGAGAAGCCCTCCGTAAGCTATTTAATTCCGTCATTCTCGAGGGTAAAACGCCACAGGCGTGGCACAGAGGTGTGGTGGTGCTTTTCTTTAAGAAAGGGGATAAAACCCTCTTAAAGAACTACAGACCCATCACACTTCTGAGCTACGTCTACAAACAGTTTTCGAGGGTCATCACGAATCGTCTCGAGAGCAAGCTAGACGACTTCCAGCCTCCTGAACAAGCCGGTTTCCGTAAAGGCTATAGTACCATAGACCACATACATACGCTGCGGCAGGTTATACAGAAGTCCGAGGAGTATAACCAGCCTTTATGCTTGGCGTTTATGGACTATGAGAAAGCCTTCGATTCAATCGAAACCTGGGCGGTGCTACAGTCTCTCCAACGGTGCCGGATTGACTACCGATATATCGAAGTGCTGAAGTGTTTATATGAAAACGCCACTATGTCAGTCCGCCTCCAGGAACAGAGTCCGAAACCTATTCAACTCCAGCGAGGGGTGAGACAGGGGGATGTCATATCCCCGAAACTGTTTACCACTACGCTGGAGGATGTTTGCAAGCTTCTGGACTGGAATGGACTCAGCATCAACATCAACGGCGAGTACATCACTCACCTTCGATTCACAGACGATATCGTAGTCATGGCTGAGACCATGGAAGACCTAGGCACAATGCTCGATGGCCTCTGTAGAGTCTCCCAACAAGTAGGTCTTAAGATGAACATGGACAAGACGAAAATCATGTCGAACGTCCATGTTGTACCTGCTCCTATTCAGGTTGGGAACTCTACGCTCGAAGTTGTCAACAAGTATATCTACCTGGGAGAAGTAGTCCAATTAGGTAGCTCCAACTTCGAGAAGGAGGTCAATCGACGAATTCAACTCGGTTGGGCAGCGTTCTGGAAGCTACGACATATCTTCTCGTCCGATATCTCGCAGTGTCTCAAGACGAAAGTCTTTGACCAGTGTGTGTTGCCAGTGATGACTTACGGATCAGAGACGTGGTCGCTCACTATGGGCCTTATCAGAAGGCTCAAGGTCACTCAGAGGGCGATGGAGAGAGCTATGCTTGGAGTTTCCCTGCGAGATCGAATAAAAAATGAGGAGATCCGCAGTAGAACCAAAGTCGCCGACATAGCTCTCCAGATAGCCAAGCTGAAGTGGCAGTGGGCAGGGCACATAGCTCGAAGAACCGATGGCCGTTGGGGCAGAAAGGTTCTGGAGTGGCGGCCACGTACCGGACGACGCAGCAGAGGTAGGCCCCCCGCAAGGTGGACCGACGATCTCGTCAAGATCGCGGGAGGCGGTTGGATGCGGGCGGCTCAAGACCGGTCAGTGTGGAGAACCTTGGGGGAGGCCTATGTCCAGCAGTGGACGTCATTTGGCTGATATGATGATGATGATTTGTGCATGAGTTACACTGGCCGAGGTTGCAGGATTACAAACCGTGACTATATAATATTTACTATAAAATTATTTAGCTTTCTTTAGTACATAAATATTTTTAAATTAAGTGTAAAAACCTAAAATTAGCAAAGCGAGTGGAGAGACCGACAGACTGCTATGCAGAAGGTCTCGGGTTCGAATCCACGGCACGCATCAATGACTTTTCGGAGTTAAGTGCGTATTAAATTGTTAATTTTCACTTGCTTATCGGTGAAGGAAAACATCGTGAGGAAACTTGCATGTCTGAGAGTTCTCCATAATGTTCTCGAAAGACATTTGAAGTCTACCAAGCGCGCACCTGGCCAGCGTGGTGGACTATGGCCTTACCCTTCTCATAGTGAGAAGAGGCCCGTGCCCAGCAGTGGGACAGTATAAAGGGCTGATGATGATGTGAAATGATGATGAAAATCTAAAGTTTAAAACTATTCATAGTATACTTATTTGGCTATTATAACTGTCTTCTTCAGCACAAGCACTACGAATTTTTATTTATCTCAGATTTATAAACACAGCGTATACAGGAGCACATAATGGAAATTATCTTTCACTTAATCTTAGAGTGATGCAGTGAATAAAAAAGTAGGTTTACGCTGCTTTGTCAAAGTGAATCATACAGAACATTATAAATATTATAGATAGGTACTTTTGTTTTCTCCGTATGATAAGTACAAGAAGCCCTACAAATTTACTTATAACGGGACTAGAGGACGCCAGCAGCTACGCCTGCATTTTTTTTTAATTTACCCGTTTTGGCCGATCCCGTGAGAATTTCGGTAAATCCCTTCTTAGTGCACCCCTACGGTCCCCTAGGAACATACATGCCAAATTTTAGCTTCCTGCACCCAATAGTTTCGGCTGTAGCGTGTCTGTCAGTCAGTCAGTAGCGCAAGCATTTTATATATTAAGACTAGAGGACGCCAGCAGCTACGCCTGCCTGTTTTTTTTATATTTACCCGTTTGGCCGGTCCCTTGGGAATTTCGGGAAATCCCTTCTTAGCGCACCCCTACGCTCCCCAAGGAACATACATGCCAAATTTCAGCTTCCTGCGCCTAATAGTTTCGGCTGTAGCGTGTCTGTCAGTCAGTCAGTAACGCAAGGATTTTATATATTAAGATTATTGTAGTAATCACGTAACAATATACTATATCAAGTTCCAATAACTGTAACTTTATGCTGGAGTATAAGAACCGAACCGAGAGCTCTTTGTGTAAGCTCTTCATCTCAGAAACACGTTTTCTTATACGAAAACTATCTACAAGGATATCTGTGTAAGGGTTTAGATACACCAACAGCTTCTAAAAACTTATCTTCGGCCTAATATTGAATAATATTTAGAAATAATTGCCGCTAAATATAAAAACAGTGATAGCTCAGTGAGGAAACCAAATAGACTGCGACGCAAATAGCCTTGAGATCAAACCCACATTGCGTATCGTCAGTCCTGGCTATCATAAAGATCTTTGGCAGTCGTTTTGTGAAATCAATGAGATCAAAAATCTTGAAACTGATCGAAAGCTTAACTTTAGGTTGTACTTGGAGTTTACACGCCAGAAGTTATTTAGTTTTTTGGTAAACAAGAATATAAGAGAAAGGATGTTTGAAAAGAAGTCCAGAAGGATAACTTCACCTTTTCTCCCTTTCCATGCATTAAACAGAATGAGGGTTGGGTGGACATCAAGGCTTTTACCCACTTGCCGAAATTGAGTTTTAAAAAACCTTCCAGGCCATTTTTGATCCACCCTACATTAAATTTTAATCTTCAAACAAAAGCACTGTCCGCACACAATACCTTATTTATTAAACCTTTTTTCCCTTCGAAATTACAATCTTACCGGATTATGTTTTCCCAGAAAAGTCCCGGTGAATTCCATAAGCGATCAAACACTAACCTTTTTGACTCAGCCAACGTCTTTAGATGTCCCATGCAAACATCAAAGAGTCGCAGCCCATGCAAATATCGAAAATCGACCTTAAGTCAAGCATCTAATGAACAAATGTTTTTTGCTCGACAATCAATGTTTAAGTAAAAAGACAACGACCATTTTGCATCATAAAATCAGTTGGAGCATCCCTCATCTCCCATTTTGTCCCACGAGCCGGATGACAGACAAACTTTTGTCCTTTCTAGGTCTTTGAGCTCTTGTTATGGCGGCGAAGCGGTAATATGACAATTTGCTGTAGTCTTTTTATTTGCCCGAAGTTTAACAGACTTCGTGATGCTCCGAATATTTCCTGGATTGTTAGGCGATGGAAAAAGTTTCCGCATATGTCAGTTGGATAAGTTTGTGTTGAAAGGTATTTCTGCAAGGAAATATTCTGTAATGTGTCTTTTTCTAACACTTCACCAATGCAATTTTTTCTTAGACTGACAAAAGAAATTGTATTATATAGCAGACCGTATGAAAGGGTCACATTAATGTTGTTCTTGAAGTTTCTACACTTTAGTTTCAAACACGTCTAGATTAATATATTGCGCACTGTAAATTAAACTGAAATGTTTTACTACGCCTTCATTTAAATTGCAAATGTCTTGATTTAAAGCCTACTCAGATTCACGCCTCAGGCAACTGAATGTGAGCTAGTGCAAGATTCATATATATAAAACCGCTGAGAAACCAGTAATTTTCTCATTAAGAAACTATTCACGATAGTATATACGATAAATTACACTATACACTATCACTAATCTAGACGCACGTTTATACGACCCATTACACTTGTACCTTCATTGTACGGCTACCTTTACAAGGTCGAAAAAGGCAAATGGTGCTTCCGTACAAAGACCGATAGATAAGTCTGGATCATAAACCCGTAATCGTCCAGTAGAAGCTGTTTACGAGAAGACCTTTGCCTACCTAATAAGCGGAGAAGATAAATAAGAAATTCAAATTTGGAGTAATAAACTCGAGCGTTACCTAAGCACACATTTCTGCTGTAGAATTAAAGGAGTTATCGCGCAAATTAATGTCGGATACCAATTCTCGGGTCACAACACAGTCACAAAACAGTCGTACCCTCATCTTTCGTAGGACCCATTTTATTTAAAGAAGCGAACAAAGTTCGGATGCGAGCGCGGCCGCGCGTAAACATTTACTTGAAACGTTTATTGATGTTGGTCACCGCAGTTTGATTTTACAACCAAAGAAAGGTTTCTCCCCTTTATTGTAGAGAATTTGCCAATTTCTGCGCGGATTACTTTGATAGGGTTTCAAACCTCGCTGTATATAACTCAAAACGACGACAGAGTGTATTAAATCTACAGGAAGGAAAAAACCACAGCGGAGCGACATTATATCATATTATTATGTATAAGAAACATATCTTTAAGAATACGATATAAATATATAATTGGAAGAAATGCGAATAATTTTGCTAATCCGCCTAGCTAGTCAAATGTAAACCTTAAGGCGTTCAGAAACAGTTTTGCAATATAACAATATACCTTTCAATAGCAAGAAATACCAACTCCTTATGTTAAAACTACATAAATAAATAATCAGCTTATGAACCCATCATGACTTTCTGGCCAGTCAGTTACAAGTAATGACCAACAAAAGAGTACTGTAATGTACAAACGGCGTACACCAAGTACAGTGCACCTTATAATTCATACATTACCACGTACACAGTATTGCGAAAATTTACAAACGCCACATATCGTGTCGTCGACACGTCACGTACTTTATAGCCTTTCTGTTGCTCTCCTAGTGCAATACACAGTGTCCCTAATTCTCATGTGTCAGCAACTAAACTAAAAGTACTCTATAGGTAATTATTTTAATGTCTGCAAAAACAGTTTTGCAATAAGAGTTCTAACTGCGTCCTTTCAATTTCAAGAAATCCGAAAAAAGAAAGAAATTCTAGTTAAATGCCCCAGGTAAGACCACATACAGTGATTAAAATGTAAAATAGGTACTTAACTTAAAAGTAAACACAATACATCACAAGCAATAAATAAACTTAAGTACCTAACCTAGTTACACAATTTGTGTCTCACGGAATGAACTATCTATGAAAACTACATAAAAAGCATCTGAACCCATCATGACTTTCTGGCCAGTCAGTTACATGGTATCAGCAACATAAGAGCGATAATTATATATAATAATAGTAATAATAAACGTTTATTTCAGAATTGCTTCCACAAATTAGTTAGTAATACTTATATATTATCTTCTGTTAGTTAACTTATATCTAATATACAAGTAGTTACCTTAATGTAGTTTACCTACATGTAGTACCTTCAAGTAGTCATCGCATGTGACCATAAATATTATATATACAAACATAAATAAATATATAGGTACACAAGTAATAAATATATACGTAAAGTATGTATAAATGTTACGATACTTCTGCCAACTTAGCCAATAAAAGCTGCTTTGCCTTTGTCTTAATACAGGGAAGCTGTCTACTTGATTGCGTGCAGTCGTATCCAGCGTCCAAGCATCAGCGAGTCCCACCGATTAGCTAGCACTTTCAGGATCGTATTGGGGCTGCCGCGCACACGGCGCAATAAAGAAGTACATCTCTTCGCACGATGGTCGAAAAGCTATCAACGTTCGCGTCCGCAAACATCCAGGACGCACTGCAAAAGCGCGGCAGCCCCACTAATACCCGGAACGCATTGTTATACTGGATGCGCCGCCAGTGTAAAGCACACCCACAGGCTGCAAGTGTAGAAAGATTGTCAGAAATAGCGTGATCTTTACTTGAGTAGTACAACGTGCAAACCTGTGGGCCAACATATTACAACGAACAGCCAGCGACCTGCGCTCCCTCTCTACATCTACATATTTAAGTACTCAGAGACCCAGTGGACCAAATATTTAAATTTGGCCACTCTCAAAAGTTACTACTGGCATTCTATTGTAACTTTTGTTGCCTGCCTTAAATATCATAAGCTCACTTTTAACTGCATTATATTTGAGCCTATGTGCTTCAGCGTATTTTTCACATAAACCAATCATCCGCACAATAGATCTAATTGACGGGGTCAGCAGCACCATGTCATCTGCATAACTTATATAATTGACACAAATTCCATCAATGTGACATCAAATTCCGGTGCTGATGAGCTCGTCAATCAGACCGTTCATGTATAAATTGAAGAGTGATGGCGAAGTCAATCCCCCCTGCCTAACTCCACACTCCAAACTGTACTCTTCTGACATTGAATAAGCCCATCTTACCCGGTTCTGTTGGTTACTGTACCAATACTGAAATATATTTATAATTTCTGTAGGTAATGTCGTACTTTTTCTTAATTTACCCCACAGGATGTTATATGACACAAGTTCAAACGCCTTAGATAGGTCCAGATAACAGGTATATACAGGTGTTTTTCTTGCTGTGTATTTCCGCACAGTTTCCTTAAGGCAAAGGATATAGGATAGCAGTTTCTGTTGACAAACCTCGGCTGAAGCGAAATTGGGCATCACTAATTATTAAATGCTCATCTAGCTGGTCCCTAAGTAAACTGTCCAGTACTTTGGCAATGACAGTTGCCAATGATATAGGTCTGTAGTTGGATAACACAGAAGAGTCATTGGTTTTATTCTTAATAATAGGCACAAAAATCGTATACATTAATCTCTCGGGTAAATAAGAATGACCTATACATAAATTAGAAAAACATGGACAAAACCCTAGGCAAGTGAACACCAGCGTGCTGCAGGTGCTTGATACTGAGACAATCGTGTCCGGGTGATTTTCCACGCACCGTATTCTTAATAGTTGTAGCAACTTGCTTCGCCTTAAGTGTTACACTTCGTTCAGTGCCGATCATCTCAGTATCGAGCAGTGGCGCTGGCGGCTGAAACTCTAGGGGCGATTGTACTCTAAAATGTTGTCGGAACAGCTCCGCAATGCCACGTGAGTCGTGTATGCCCTCGACGCTCACGGGAAGTCTAGGCCTGGTTCGGCGATACACCGAAACCGTAGGTTCTAGGCGACTTGGAGAAGGAAATGGACTGTATACAAAGGATAGCGGGTTTTTAGCCGCCTAGGATTGGATACGGGAAGAGGATGTAGGATTGGAATGGGAGAGATGATTGTGAGTGGGTATAGGATATTCCAAGGATGGAGGGCACTTACCTTATACGACAATCTTCTTCGTTTCCGAAGGGCAGTCTCCTGGTGGTTTCGTGATGCAGCTGCTTGATTCACTTCACTACACAGTCACTTCCACTTGCGAGCGCTTTTTTAAGCGGTAATAACTATAGTGGGAGCGGCGCGGTGATACGGTATGGCGGACGCGTATTTAGCGAATCGAATGTTCTCGAAAGTTCTGGACTCTCTCGCGTCGACGTTTCGCGGCGACCAATCCGCGAAAGGTAGTGCCCCTTCTTGGGAATGGGATAGAGAGGGATAGAAACAAAGGGCACCGCTTGCATTGGCCAAGCAGCGACCAACCATTGACGTTGATGCGATTAGTTATAGATAGGAAGGTAGATGGCGCTACCATATCCCCCCGGCCCTAAAGGCTTGCCTTTAAGAAAAATAGAATTGAACTTAGCTATGTTGGGTGTACTACCGCATAACACATCAATAGGCTAAGACAGCGATATGACAATAAAATTAATCTAAATTAACTTTAGCGAAAACTACAAACGCAATAATAGCGAAAACTACTAACTAAATACTTAAACTAAGAGGTAGGTCAAACTTCAGGCTAGATCTCACTGAGTTGGAAGCGGACAGAGACGTACAATAGGGCGCACGTAACTCCCTTTAGCGGTTTTCACGGTAACAACGCGAGTTGTACCGTCCTTGGAAGTATGCAATTTCTCTACGATGGCTAACGGCCACGAAAGACGCGGAGCATTATCATGTATTATGACGACCAACGTACCCTCCTGTATAGGGGATGCAGGACTATTCCACTTGGATCTAGCCTGAAGCTGGTGTACATATTCCGCACGCCAGCGCCGCCAGAACGACTGCACGAGTTTATCCAGCAGAGTATGTCTCTGGAGCAAGCTTGAAGAGTCTGCTTCAGGAGCCGGAAATGACGATAATGGCACTGTGTTCAGAAAATGTGCAGGGCTTAACGCGGATGGTTCTGCAGGGTCACTACTCAATGCCGTGAGCGGACGCGAGTTGATCAGCGCCACGACTTGTGCAAGGACAGTTAAAAGCTCTTTGTAAGAGAGGATCTGTTGACCTATAACCTTGAAGAGATGCGTTTTAATTACTTTGACCATGCTTTCCCAACATCCACCGAAATGTGGTGATGCTGGTGGAATAAACTTCCAGTCAATATGATTTATGGAAAGTTGAAGACGAGTACGATATTCTTCCCTGAGAAACTTATAAAGGTCGCGTAAATAAGAGCTTGCGCCTACAAAACAAGTACCGTTATCCGTGTACAAACACTGTATAGGGCCACGCCGTTAGAGAAATCGTTTAAGGGCTGCCAGGAATGACACCGTGCTTAAATCTGTCGCAACTTCAATATGCGTAGCGCGCGTCGTTAAGCATGTAAAAATACATAGCCAGGCTTTACGGCTTTTAACACCTCGACCACGCACTGGCGTATACTGCAGTGGTCCTGCGTAATCACAACCGGTGTGTGTAAACGCTTTAGCAACCTGGTTGACGCGCTGGCTAGGGAGAGCGGCCATGGGAGGGAAAGTCAGACGCGGACGAAATTTGAAACAGACGTTACATTTATGTATTCTGTGACAAATTATTCGTCGAGCGGCTAAAATCCAATACTTATGCCTAAGTAAGGACATAAGCAACTCCGGACCGGCATGGAGGTGCTTCTTATGATAAAAATCAACAAGAAGGTCGACAACATGGTCATGTCGCGGCAGAATACAAGGATGTTTGTAGTTATAAGGTTCATCCGAATTTGACAGACGACCCCCAACGCGTATGACGCCGTGTTCATCGAGAAACGGCTTGAGTCTAAGGATAGCGGGAGAACAAGGTACATTGTCTTTTAAATTTTGAATGTCATTACTAAAATGAATAGCTTGTACAGCTCGTAGTAACTTACATTCTGCGAATTTGATATCAGTACTTGATACAAAAGTCTCATTAGGTAGGTGCCTAAGAAACCTATAGACATAAACGATGGCGCGGAGTAACTTAGACAACGATGACATGCGTGCATAGATGGGAGACTCCGCAACCTCAGCAATCACGGGATAAGAAACAGACTTCCGTTCGGGTACATCTTCGTCTTCTGCACTGTGGTCAAAGGGTTGCATGGGCCATTTTGACAGATCATGGGAGATCTAAGAAGGTCCACGACGCCACAATGGATGATGCAGAAGATTAAGTGGAGTGACACCACGAGACCAGCAATCTGCGGGGTTCTCAATACCCGCGACGTGATTGAAACAAGTAGCAGGAACCAGTTCAATCAATTTGCTAACGTGGTTGGCGACAAAAGTCTGCCAGCGATGAGGAGAAGAATGGATCCAAGCGAGCACTACTTTGGAGTCGGAAAATGCGTATAATTTATTAATGGGGTAGTGGGGCAAAACTGTGTCTTGAACCTTGCGGAGCAACTGAGACAGCAGAAGGGCCGCGCACAACTCCAGTCTCGCAACTGAAATTGTTTTAACAGGCGAGACCTTAGACTTAGCACAAACTAACTGCACCGAGTAGTTAGAACCAATGCGGGCTTGCAGATATACGACTCCGCCGTAAGCACGCTCGCTGGCGTCAGCGAAACCTATCAAGTTGATGGTACATCCATCTACCAACCCAAGATGACGCGGAATAGTAACTTGATTGAGCGCGGTAAGCTCAATACAAAACTGGCCCCAAGCGGCGACAATATGGTCAGGGGGTGTTTCATCCCACTCACACTTTGATAGCCAAAGCTTTTTGATCAAGAGCTTGGCGTACAAAATTGTGGGAGGCACAAAACCCATCATGTCCCATAGTCGAGCCACTGTGGACAGCATAGTGCGTTTGGTGCACTTATCATCTGGTGGTGAGATGTCAAACCGAAAACTATCGCAGGATTTGTCCCAGCGTAAACCGAGAACCTCATGCGGTACACACTTCTCAAACTCAATGTCTGGAGAAGCCTTATGAGAATCTGGTATGCGTGCGAGAACCTCCTTAGAGTTGCTTGTCCATTTGACAAGATCAAACTGGCCTCGCTTGAAAAGCTGAATAAGCTCTTCACAAAGCGAAATTGCTAGCGGAGCGGATATGACACTACAGGCAATGTCATCCATATACAGTGCGGCGGGAAAGTGATCGCCTTCATCAGCGATCAACTGGCGAACAACTCGTAACGCGTGATATGGGCTAGACTTGAGTTCAAAACAAACACGATTGAACTGATACACAGATAAAAGTTCCTTATTGTTAAAACTATAAAAAATCCGTTGAAATCTACGGTCAGATTCGCAAACGCCGATATTGAGGAACATTTGGCGGCAATCAGCTGACAGAGCGATTTGGAAAAGACGAAACTTTATTATGATGTTAAATAAATCACCCTGTAGATTAGGGCCGGCATGCAAAATATCTTTAATCGACTGACCAGATGTAGCCTTACAACTAGCATCTAAAACCACATGAAGTTTAGTAGAGGTTTTATCTTCGCGAACTACGCCGTGATGCGGGATATAATATGAGGGCAGAGAGTTGCCCTCGTTGTTTACAACTACACTCAAAAAACCTTTATCTATATAGTCACGAATGACGTCATTATCGGCGCTGCGTAACTTAGGTGATGCATCAAGTTTATTTATTTATTTATTTATTTATTTTAAACTTCATATACATACACAATGTATACAGGCGGACTTAATGCCATAGGCATTTTCTCCCAGTCTACCTTAAAGTGGTGCAGAGAGAAATGAAGTAGGTGTAACGTATGACTAAAGAAAAAGAATTTAAACTAACAAAATTACATAAATTTTTAGGTTAATACATGCAAACAAATAAACATATTTTATACAAATAACACATAATTACAAATTATACACAAATATATATATCCAAATTATAAACCTACATACAAATATACATGACTAGTACATAATATTATACATAAGTATATAATTATATATATACATATAGATAGATAAATATACATAATTATATTAAATTAATTTGAAATTTATATGTTTTATGATACAATTGCCGACTCAGCCAATAAAAGTTCCTTCACCTTAGTCTTGAATGTATACCTAGTCTTGGCCATCCTGATTTCAAGAGGGAGGGCATTCCAAAGAAGGATAGATTGGACAGTGAAAGAAGAGTGAAGAAAATTGGAGTTGTGAGAAGGGACCGTAAGAAGAAGGTTGTTAGCAGAACGGAGGTTTCGTTCATGGTTAGTGCACAAAAGTTGAAAATAGGGGGCTAAATACTGCGGAGAGGTGGGGGACGTAAGGATGGTATAAAGGGTAGTGACAGCACGCAATCTACGGCGATGACGAATAGGAAGCCACTTTAGTTGGGAGCGATAAGTAGACACATGGTCATACTTGCGAAGATTGAAAATGAATCGAATGCAGTTATTTAGAAGACGGTCAAGTTTATTAAGGAGATCTGCATTCAGGTCAAAGTAACATACATCGCCATAGTCGATCAGTGGGAAAATTAAAGTTTGCACAAGCATTGTCTTGGTCTCGGACGGTAAAAAATTCCTTAGGCGGTAGAGGGCGCGAAGAGAACCGGTGACCTTCTGACTCACTTGAGTTATCTGAGCTTGCCAATTCAGCGCGTTATCTAAGTGTAGCCCGAGGTTTTTTACTGTAGGATACAGACTGATGGTGGTCCCATTAAATGTAATATCTGGCAGAGACGAGAAGTCAAGTCTATTTAAAATCCACTGACTACCCAAAATGATTGCCTGAGTCTTTCTAGGATTGACAGTTAGACCAAAGTTATTCGACCAGGTCAATATAGCTGCCAAATCATCATTGATCTTACTGATGGCCTCGGAAATGCAATCCACATTTACTTGTGAATAAATCTGCAAGTCATCTGCGTACAGATGGTAGGCGCACTGAAGATTTTGAGTTAAGAGGTTTATAAATATAGAAAATAAAAGAGGTGAAAGAATGCCGCCTTGAGGAACGCCAGAAGTAATGTCAAGCCATCTTGACGAGGACTCGTCGACGCGGACGGACTGCTGGCGACCTCGAAGATAATTTGAGAACCAATCCAGAGCTCCAGCCGAGACCTTGAGGTGGGAGAGGACATGTAATAGGATTTCGTGACTGACGGTATTGAAGGCATTGGAAAAATCTATCAACACTAGCACAGTTAGTTTGGTGTTTTCCATACCTTCACGAATATCGCCAGTCACTTTAAGGAGGACAGAGGTTGTGCTATGACCAGGCCTGAAGCCTGATTGGAAAGGACTCAACAAGTTGTTGTGGTGGACAAACCAAGATAGTTGCTTATGGGCACAGGCCTCAAGCACTTTGGAGAGGAAGGGTAGTATAGAAATAGGTCGGAAGTGTTCAGGGAGAGTAGGATTTTGGATTTTGGGCAGTGGGATTACGTAAGCTTTGCGCCACAAGGAAGGGAAGGTACCAAACTCTAGGGAAAAATTAATGATGTGGGATATTGCCGGCAAGAGATGATCCAGGATCGTCGAAATCATACGACGGCTGATATTGTCGCATCCCACAGCATTAGATTTTATGGAGAGGATGACCTTTTTAATATCGCCCGGAGACTCGGGAGAAAAAGGAAAAAAATCTATGTTGGGTTGAGGTAACCCATCTAAGTACTGAATCGTGTGACTCATGATTTGGTGATCGAGCGAGGCAGAAGCGGTGAAAAAAAGATTGATATCATCCAAATCATGAGTCCCACGGAAATCAATATGTCTTTGTTTACCGATACCTAGTGTTCCAAGGAACTTCCAGGTACTGGCAGGCGAAGAACAAATGATATTACTGAGAATATGTCGGCGTTTAGCGTTGCGCACCATCTGATTGCATCGATTTCTTGCAGATTTGAAAAGCGCCCAGTTGTCTTCACATCGATCCTTCTTGTACCGCCTAAACGCCCGGTCTCTACGGCGCATGGCCATTCGAACACCCGCTGTGATCCAGGGTGCCGGTGGACGCTTCAGCTTCACCCGCCTAATGGGGGCATGCACATCATATAGTTCACCAACAACAGCATTAAAAATATTCACTTTTTCATCTAACGTGGTGGCAGATACCAAGTTGTCCCAGTTTATCGATGCAGCATCCTGATTTAGCTTATCTACATCTTTTAAAGCAAGTTTACGTTCCAAACAATGGAAACGTCTAAGCGCAGCAGCGTACGAGTCGCCTAACGAATAAGGGTCACCATAGAATGGCAACGCCACAACGTATCTGCCACTTTCGTCACGAACAGTGGTAGCACGGAAATGTTCTTCACACTCGAGATCTTTACGGCTCATCGAGGGCGGTGCGGTAACCTCTTCAAGCTCCCAAAATCGCTTGAGAAGAGAGTCAATATTGTTTTCTTGAAGAACAGAACAACAGCAAGACGTAACGTATTGAGAAGTATGTAATGTAGGTACGGTACCCATAATCACATACCCAAATACCGTCTCAATAGCGGGCGGTAAGTTATTTTGCTCACTACGTACCACTTTAGTAAGTAGCAAGTGCGGGAATATTGCGGCTCCGATCAAAACATCAATGTCTGCCGGATTCGCAAACTCCGAGTCCGCTAGCGGCAATGACTCGAGATGTGTGAGAAGCGACACGTCCACATTAGCGTTTGGCAATGTGTCCGTAATACGCTCCACGATAAGGGAAGAAATGTTAAAATTAATGTCCCTATCAAAACGCGAATGTATTTTAATATCTACGGAACCCTTGCAATGTTTTTCTGATCAGCCTATCCCTCGGATTATTGAGTTTGTATTTTTAAAGTTATTCCATAATCCGAGGCGTTTGAACAATTCTAACGTTATTAAATTGGTCTGAGATGTGACGTATCTAGCAGACAACGTACCATGTGCGGCGACCCATTAACATCATATATGATAACTTGCGCTGTCGCTAACAGAACAGTCTTAGACGCCATACATGGCGGCCTAGAACTGCTGTGATCACTACAAGCGCGCGAAGGTCGTCCGCGCGTGCGTGCCGCCCGCGCAATGGATGTCGTACACAACGATATCTCATTCTGAGGCGTGGAGGGGGAAGTCACCGTGGCCTGCACCTGTGAGGTAAGTGTGTCAAGGTTATGTGAATATATTAGGAGTATAGCTAGGTGCTATAACTGCCTAGGTATAGCGGTATAACGTATAAAAACGTAAATGAATCCGACTCGTATGGACCAAGAAAATGGTTCGGCGATACACCGAAACCGTAGGTTCTAGGTGACTTGGAGAAGGAAATGGACTGTATACAAAGGATAGCGGGTTTTTAGCCGCCTAGGATTGGATACGGGAAGAGGATGTAGGATTGGAATGGGAGAGATGATTGTGAGTGGGTATAGGATATTCCAAGGATGGAGGGCACTTACCTTATACGGCAATCTTCTTCGTTTCCGAAGGGCAGTCTCCTGGTGGTTTCGTGATGCAGCTGCTTGATTTACTTCACTACATAGTCACTTCCACTTGCGAGCGGTTTTATAAGCGGTAATAACTATAGCGGGAGCGGCGCGGTGATACGGTATGGCGGATGCGTATTTAGCGAATCGAATGTTCTTGAAAGTTCTGGACTCTCTCGCGTCGACGTTTCGCGGTGACCAATCCGCGAAAGGCAGTGCCCCTTCTTGGGAATGGGATAGAGAGGGATAGAAACAAAGGGCATCGCTCGCATTGGCCAAGCAGTGACCAACCATTGACGTTGATGCGATTAGTTATAGATAGGAAGGTAGATGGCGCTACCAAGGCCTATAATTCAGCTTGTAAGTGTCGCACGAGTGATTGATTTCCACGTGGTAGCCGGGATCGATCACTCGCCGAGCAATTAAAGAGAGATAATTAGGTTGACTTACGGGAAATAAATAAAAAATATCACCAGGAAAGTTTAAACTCGCGTTATAATTCCAGTTATTCGATGGCTTTAGTTATACAAAAAAAGAACTGACAATTAAGATTAACAGATGAGACAATTATCCAGGGCGTGGGCGACGTTGGCACTTCACAGGTCTTCGGATGATGGTAGTACTCAACTGGCGGTGCTGGCCGGAGGAAAAAGGACGAAGCCTCGTGTCCGCTGTATTTATAGGGCCGGCGCGGAGGGGCGCGAGGGAACGGCCCATTGCTGTGCGTCACTCGTAGCGAGGCTCGCGGCGCAGGAGCGCGATGTGACGTCACCCCCCCCCCCCTCCCCCCGTTAAGCCGGGATTTTCCCTAAGGAAAATTCCCTAGCCCAACGGGCGTAGCAGCCCTGAAGATACTCCCTGAAATTAGAGAAAACAAGGGCATGAGTACCTTGAACAAGTGACAACCCTATACGCTAATTAGGATACCTAAATAATAATGACCCACGCTTGCATTCTTCACGCGTACAACGGCAGTCTGAATTTGAACATAAACATTTATCATTCATAATTCATCACACATACCTACATGTAAATGCCGAGGCCAGTGTAATAGCCTAATATTAAAGATAACAATCTATGGAGAAGCGCTTAGGGTAATTATTAGGTAATAATGATTTGTAGATATAAGAAACTTGATCTAGCCCTACGACTTATAAATCTTGGGTTCGGCCTTTGCCACTAGATAAGTAAACTTTTTGAATATAGTTAGGTATGACAACAGATTTTTCGTAAAGATGAACAAAAATAATACAAGCCGCAGACACGACCGGACCGCTCAATGTCAAAGGAAAGAAATAATAAAAAATTAAAAAATTAATAAATATTTTGCTCTAATTAATAACTAGAACACGACCAGTAACCACCTTTTGAATGTAAACAATGGTGAGTCATTAGTTAGGCATTTATTTATCGGCGCGTCGCTGAGTGAACGCGCGTGCGTCATAACGACAACTAGGTACGATCTAAATGGTAGGTACTATTCGACTGTTCCGAGCTCGCGACGCACGGTTAATCACCATGATCGTTTATAAAGTACCTATAATAACAATTTGATTATGGAATTTATACAGAATTAAGAATAACAACAGAACTTCAGAACAAGGCACGGCGAAAAACAATACGCCAATCAAGATGCATTTCAACAAATAGATTTGCGGAAAGAAAATACACATGCGAGAATCGAACTTGTATGCTCAGCTAATAGCGACCTTTTAACCACTGATCAACAGGGTAAAAAAACAATATATTTAGTTTATGGTTAGTAGTTTTTAAAACAATGTTCAACATAACATTTGAGTACACAATTGCGCAGCAATTTGAAAAAAAGTATTGTTTACGAGAAAAAAAATATTTGCTACCCACCACAGAAAATATCAATTTATAGTAGGCACTACTACAAACGGTAATATAAATTAGAAACGTTCGTTTGAAAAAATTAAACAATGAATAGGTAGAAGGTATTCTTATTGTTGTTTTTATACTTTTATTATTCTTTGTAATTAATCAACTTTAAATCCTTGATGTGCCAATCGCCTAAAGGTTTTCCAGCCATGTCGTTAAGTTTGTATACTAGAGGTGATTTTATTGAGGCAATCTTACATTTAATAAATTTAGGCGCCAATTTCTTGCTAAAGTATTGATCCTTATCACTAAGAAGATACGTTCTGCGCCAAACTATATCACCGACATTGAATTCTGCCTGTTTACGGCGAAGATTATAAGATGAACAATTTCGTTGGTGGGCCGACAACAGAGCTGAATGTACCTTCTCGAAAATAGAAGATAAATAGCCTAAAGTTTTGGCATAGCTGTCCCGTGGTTCAAGCACCATATCGGAATTAAATTCCTTATCAATATACTGAGAACCACATGTTATGACCTCCCTACCAAAAACAAGGAAATTAGGAGAATAACCAGTAACCTCACTAACTGCGCAGTTAAGGGCGAATTGAACTTTAGTGATTAGAGTGTCCCAGATTCGATGATCAGATTCTATGAAAGTTGAAATAGCTGTCATAATGGTTTTGTTGTAACGTTCAACTGAGTTAACGTGGGGAGTATACAACGGTGTAAAATGCAAATTTGGAATTTTATATTTTGACAACATACTTTTAAAGGTTGCGCTAATAAATTGTTTACCGTTATTCAAAACAATAGTAGATGGAATTCCATGCACCAAAAATACATTTTCCTCAAGAATTTTTGTTATCACTTCTGCAGTTGCCCGTTTAATGGGGAAAAGTAAACAATATTTAGAGAAACAACAACTGACCACAAATATAAAAGTGTTTTGTTTCCTGCTGGGAGGCAATGGACCAATCAAATCAATACTAATCGTCTGAAAGGGCTTTTGACATGATTTGGGTTTTCCCATTAGACCTAAATTTGGGTGATTTTGGTGTTTATGGGTGATACAAGGTTCACATGAACTGACGAACTTGACAACATCGGAGTACATACCAGGCCAAAAGTAATTAAGTGCGAGACGTTTGTATGTCTTAAAAATACCCAGATGTCCAGCAGTGGGCGAAGAATGATTCTCCCTTAGAATGTCATTTCTTTGGTCAGACGGAATAACCTCTTTCCATTGAAATTCTCTAGTGAGAGGGTTTAATATTTTTTTAAAACAATACAATTTATTGTTTATTACTTGATAGTTAACAAAGGAAGTCGGAGAACTTAAACAGCCTTTATAGACATTTAAATACCAAGGATCATTAGTAGAAACTGGTAAATTCTGATTAGAATTAATATCTATATTTATATCATTAGCAATAGCAGAAACGGGTAAAGAGCGAGACAGAAAATCAGGTAAAAGGTTATCGGAACCCCGACGATGACGTATTTCGAAATTATAGGAAGATAAGCGAACTCCCCATCTGGCTAACCGGCCAGTAGGGTTATTTAAGGTCAAGAACCATTTCAAAGCAGCGTGATCTGTGTAATCAATAAACTTTTTACCATTTTCAACATAACAACGCCAGTGTTCTATAGCAGATAGAACAGCCAGGGCTTCGCGCTCTGTGGCACTGTATTTTTTTTCTTACTTAGTGAGTGATTTGCTATAGTACGCTATGACTCTTTCCTCACCATTTAACCTTTGACAGAGGATCGCGCCAAGTCCAAAATCGCTAGCATCTGAGTGTATTTCAAAAGGTTGCGAGTGGTCAGGACAAACCAACACCGAGGAGGAAATCAAACAATTCTTTAGGTTATTAAACGCCTCATTAGCCTCTGTCGTCCAACAGAATGGAGGTGCGTTTTTACTTTGAGATGTTAACTGATTTAAGGGTGCAGCAATAGAGCTAAAATTCGGTATAAAACGCCTGTACCACGAGGCTGCGCCTAAAAAACGACGTACTTTTTTTCTATTAGAAGGAGTGGGATAATTTTTCATTGAATTTACTTTATCCGGATCGGGATGCAATCCACTAGAGTCGACAACATAGCCTAAATATTTTAGTTTATCTCAAAAAAATTGACATTTTTCGAGATTAATTGTTAAATTAGCGCTTTTTAGTTTATCAAGAATGCGTAATAAAAGAGTAATATGCTCGTTGAAACTGGAAGTGATACAGATTATGTCATCGATAAAACAGAAAACCTTATTTTCAAATTCTGGACCATAAAATAAAATATCAACTAATCGTTGTTGAGTAGCTGGCGCATTTGTAAGACCGAAGGGCATTCTTTTGAATTGAAATGTGCCACGCGTAGGAATATAAAAGGCTGTTTTGCAACGGTCCTCTTCTTTAATTAATGTTTGCCAAAATGATTTAGACAAATCTAAACTAGACAAGTATTTAGCATCTCTCAGATTATCTAAAATTTCCGAAATATAAGGCAAGCTATAAGCATCTTTTTTGTAACGGAATTTAATTTACGACTGTCCAAACAGAAACGCAGTTCACCATTCTTCTTAGGGGTCAAAATGACAGGGTTTGACCACGGGCTTTCAGATCGTTCAACAACATCCTCTGAGAGCATGTCGTCAAGATGCTTTATTAAAATTCTTTGTTTATCGGGAGACATGCGATAAAATCTTTGCCGAATAGGGGGGCAATCACCTGTATCAATTGAATGAGAAATAATATTTGTGCAACCGAGACCCCGCTTCTCGTATGAAATATCGGTAAATTTAGAAATAATGTTGTCAGCAGTAGTTCTCTGGTCGACTGTAAGATGATCATAAGAAACAAGATGTGTAGGGGGAACTGCCTGCAACTCCATTACTTGAGCGTCAGACTTGTTCACAATCAAAACAGACTCTAATTTGTTAGGAAATAGGCCAAAGCTTCGCCAAAAATCCATGCCAAGGATAAGGGAATTTTGAATCCCAGGTACAACATGAACTTCTAAGTTAATCAATTTATCCTGAAACTCAAAGGGTAGAAACACCGATCCCAAAGACTCAAATCGTTCGCCGCCAGCTGTTATTAACCTTAAAGGTTTCGATTTATCCAAAACATCGTCTTTCAAAAATAAGTTATGCAAATTATTACCTAAAATTGTAACGCAAGATCCAGAATCTAAAAGACCAGTGGTAGGTATTCCGTTTAATTTTAGATTAACGAAAGGTAAATATTCTACTTTAGAATTACGGATTGAGGAAATATGATAGCTATTAAAGATTTTTTTTAAAAAGTCCAACCAATTATTCCACTCTGTTTTATTACAATTAGTTGTATAATTTGATTTTCCACAATCCTTGTTAACTAGTTTTTTGAAACTGTAGGGGTCGACTTAGATTTACAATTAGGGCAGTCTGACACCTTGAAACCCTTTGTACCGCACTTAAAACAGATTAGGTAGTGTGGTTAACGGCAATTACGTAATGAGTGCGAATTGCATCTACAACGCACGCAAAAATTTTTATTTATATTAGAAGTACTCGATACGGCGTTAACTTGTGGTACAGACTTGTATCTCGATGTATCAGCGACAGAGTTATATTTATTGAAGTGATTATGATTGTAAACATTTTTGTTTGAAGAAAAATTAGAAAACGGATAATTATACGCTAGATCAGGTGCTACAGTATTCTTTGAAACTTTAGGGGGTTCAGAAAGTTGCTTACTGCGACTTTGGTAATTTTCGAAAAGACGACAAACTTCGACCAGACTATCAACATCAACAACCTTTGCAGTTAGCAGACAATTAGTGTAACAAGGTCTAATATTATTTAGCAAAATTTCTAGCTTCTTCGAATCAGCGATAGGGGAACTAAGTCGCGAAAACAGACCGTGCATTTTTGCCACGTAAATAGTTATTGATTCGTTTTCGCCCTGTGAGCGCTGACGAATCTCCGTCATAAGCCGATAATCGTAGTTATGCGGACTAAAATCTCGTTTCAAAAGTTCGCAAAGTTCTAACCAAGTCTTTACATTATTTTTAACAGAACGATACCAAACTAATGCGTCACCCGAAAATATTTCAAAAGCGAAAGACAACATCTTGTCATGAGGAATAGATCTACAGGACATAAATTCATCAATTTTTTCAATAAAGGATCTTACAAATAATTTACCGTTAAATTTGAATTTACCTAATTCCGAAAAAAGCTTACGGTCGTAATTATAGGAAGTGTTTTCCTCTGCCACTGAGCAATCCGACCGCGAATTACGTCTCGTGATTAATTGTAATTTCGCATATAAGTCATTAAATTTATTCCACACAGACTCAATTTTTTTAATATCAAGACTGCCGGTATCCACCCTATTCAGTCGATGAAAACAATGGTGCAGCACGGTTTCGACCTTCTGTTGAAGCTCGAAAGTATAGTTTGCTTCCAACATAGATAAGTGTTTAGTTGATCTTAATAGCGACTTTTCCACTTCTGCCACATCCTCCTCTGGTGGGAAGGGTGAAGATAATATATCCTCTGAGGAAGTTTTAACTGAAAGTTTAGCGATTTGTTTGCGGGGATCGTCAGGCTTTGAAACGCCGCGTATTGTGGTCTCATATTCTAATTTCGCTTTAGTTAATAATGAGAAATTTATAATGTAAGCCATTATTACAAAACAATAATAAAAAATCTAAGTATTTACGCCGGCACTAGAAAAAAAAATTAAATATCGCCAGAAAATCGAATACCGTGCTAAAAAAAAGCTGAAGTACACTAAATTATACAATGGTGCGATGATTGGTCAAGGAAGAAAAAATTTCTTAAAGGTCACTCAAAGGTTGAATCACAATATTTTTTCGCGAACCCGTGGCTCGTTAGTTCCACGGCTAAGCGGTTAGAACCGGTTGGCGGCTCAACACGCTGCCCGCGGTGGAAACGTGATTTTAAACAGACGTTAATTAAATCACCCTTATGTTATTTACACAGTTAAATTGCTTATGGCCAACAAAAATAGATAGAAACTGTACCTGTACGCAATTCACCACACCAGAATATATGCATACACAGGAGAAAAATATACAAGAGAAAAAGAAATTATTTCACTCACCTGTAAAGTGCCAACTTACGTTTTAAAAATTATATATATAATATAATTAAAAATTCTATTGGGCGCCAATGTCGCACGAGTGATTGATTTCCACGTGGTAGCCGGGATCGATCACTCGCCGAGCAATTAAAGAGAGATAATTAGGTTGACTTACGGGAAATAAATAAAAAATATCACCAGGAAAGTTTAAATTCGCGTTATAATTCCAGTTATTCGATGGCTTTAGTTATACAAAAAAAGAACTGACAATTAAGATTAACAGATGAGACAATTATCCAGGGCGTGGGCGACGTTGGCACTTCACAGGTCTTCGGATGATGGTAGTACTCAACTGGCGGTGCTGGCCGGAGGAAAAAGGACGAAGCCTCGTGTCCGCTGTATTTATAGGGCCGGCGCGGAGGGGCGCGAGGGAACGGCCCATTGCTGTGCGTCACTCGTAGCGAGGCTCGCGGCGCAGGAGCGCGATGTGACGTCACATAAGTGGTTTTCCAAAAATTACTAAAGTCTTTATTAAAATTATGTTGGGCACTTATATCCATTTTAATTTGGTTTTGATGCGCTTGTCATCATTTCAATTTGGCCTTAAATATTTTCCTGGTATTGCACATATCATTGTAAATCTTACCAGAACTAGGTTTACCACACTGTTACCAATATTTGTAATGAAACCGAGCCTCCTCATGAGCGGCGCGAACATACTTGTGGCATCCAGACACAGAGGCATCTTTTAATATGCGTTCTATCATACATTTTATCTAATAGTGACAAGTGAACAGACTTACTACACATACTATCGCAACATTCATTAAATTCCATAGGAAAATGTATTATATACAATAATCGTGATAAATGCGTGTTTGCTCAGCATTACATTCACCCCAAATTATTTCATTCGTCATTTTATTATGTTGTAAAATTGTAGCATGCATAACATTTCAATTGCATTCTAAAATCATAGGCAAATGATCGGAACAATTTGTGTCATACAGTATAGAAACGTTAATCACAGTCCGTAACGCGGCTTCTGTCAGCAGGTAGTGATCGAGCCACCGCACGCACCCGTGTGCATCACTCACAAACGTATAGCTGTCTGACGGTAGAGTGTTAATGTCAGCGCACGACCATGATTGTTCCGTACAGAATGAGGACAACTCGTTTGCAAACATTTCACCGGGATGAGAATTATAATCACCGATCATAAACACAGACTCCACAGTATTATTTTCAATTATCGCATTAATCTCGCTTAAGCACTGCATAAACTCCACAAGATTATCCCGGCAGTCAGTAGACATATATACCGACAACACTATGAAAGAACGATCACCATTCACTACTTTTATACCCGCTAAACGCACGCTATTACAGTCGATTACTGTGACGATGGGTAACGCACTCTTTCTCCACAGGAGGGCAACACCCCCATGTGGTCGCCCGCGCATCACGCCTGCTGACGTATTCACAGATGAAGTGCCCGTGAAGGCAAAGTTGTCGTCTATGGTACCCAATAATGAAAGGTCATGGGGTAACAGCCACGTCTCCTGAAGAGCTATAATGTCTGCCTTCTTACATAGTCTTCGTATACAGTTGATTGATCTAACAACATTTTTACAATTGAATGTTGTAATTGTTGGTATAGTCATTATGAGTTAATGATAGCGTTGTCACATGCAATGTACAACGGGCGAACATCAAGTGCAGTGGAAAATTTACTAACGCGATATATCATCGTCGACACGTCACTTAGTTTATAGTGTATTCTGTGGCTTTCCTAGAGATACACAGCGTCCCTTATTCTCGTGTTGCACTAAACCAAAATGATTGTATTGCTGTCTTTTACGCACACACTGTGTAGAAAAAAGCACGGTGATATTTTGGAATCGCCACTCTAAATTTGGTACATGTATTTGCGATTCGGGCGCGTGTCAGGTAACGCATCTCACGCTGAGATTACGTCGGGAGAAATATAGACTAAGTTTCACAAAAGTTATTTGTTTCCATCTCTTTTTGTATGTACCTATCAAAAATAAAGTCTAGATTTAGTTTCGTCAAGATACTGTCAATCCTACGTGACCATCTACCCCAACGTGCAACATATATCTTCACAAATCCCATCAGAGTTGATTGATGATGAATTCATGATGTAAATAATAATTTTCGGCTTTATAAGAGCTTGTTTCCTTTGAGACTGTGAATTTGCAAGACAATTTGCATTCATTGCACGCCGTTAGTCCGGTTCCCGTGTGATGCTCAATTTACATGCATACTCGTCTGCAGCATGAGAATAGGGATACAACAAGTGTATTAATATTGTATTTTTAATCAAAAATATGCACGACTTGTGCAGAATTTTAAAACGTCAAATCTGTTGCTCCTAAAATAGAAAGGCTCCCGAGATACGTTGTTGTGTGTTTTAATTGAATTTTGTATACATATTATAATCTAAGTTCCAATGTTTTCAAATTGGCTAAAGGTTATATCCACAAGCAAGTTCGTTAAAAGGTCATCATAATATACGAAACAGCCCACAGGTTTAAAACAAACCCATCCCAAATGTGTCGAAAACAAAACGAAAAAATCCAAATAACAAATTAATTAAACCGGTCATATTTAAAGCAAAAAAAAGGAAAAAAAAAACATTTACAGCCTCAAATTTTCACAACACATGAATTTTGTAGAGGGAAAACATACGGCCCTAATTTTGTACGGAAGAGCAGGCTTCATTTAGGAGGCATTGTGTTCATCGGATTATACCCCTCGTTCACAATAGTCGATCCCTCCCCTTAATGAGTGGAATTATGACTTTTTTGTGTCCGAACCATTCTTGAGCCGTGTTTAAGGAGGATTTTTAAGCCATAGTTGGTTGTTGATTGTCGGATTACACGGCCGTAAGTATTGCGACAAATAGTGCGTGAAAATTTCGTGGGTTGTTTATTGTTATGACGTTAACAGTTTATGGTACTGAGTGCCAGTTTGGTATGGCTGCGTGTTATATAGGTCTGCATGAAACCTTTTTAAATGATATAATATGGTGGTATAGTTTAGTTCTCAATAAAAGTATTTTCCTTTTTATAAATTCTTTACTATTGGACCTTTACAGAGACAAATTTAATACAGAACAAATTTAAGCCCTGGAAATTCTGTATAATTATAAACTTGTTATTCATTTGTATCTTATGCCCGTTAGACCCAATCATACATAACATGGCTTATGTTATTATTGGGCCGTTTGAGCAATAGCCATATTGCAACGATTTTCGTTACTAAATTTTCCAGGGCGATCCTAGACCCTGTATCTTTAATTCTGATTGGATGACATTCAATACGATGAAAAAATAACCTGAATAAGGTTGGACAAAATAAACTTCAAGGCGCACCCATCTGTTGATAAAAAAAAAGATAAAATAAAAATGCATACAGAAAAATAGCACAAACAGTGCATACAAAATAAACCTATTAAAACCAAATAAAAACTCATCAAACACACCCTCATTTTAATCGTAACTGAGAGATTGAAAGATGTCCACTAACTTGTGGAAGTTTGTCATTTCATTCATGCAAAATTACATTTGGGAAGTCCTCTTACGAATAGGAAATTTTTAGGGGCGGGCTCACATTGAGCGTTGAGAATATTAAAAAAGTTTTCGTCGTCAAACTTGGATTGTCTTTTTTCAAAGGCTGTTTACTCCTTGAGTTGAGAGCCTTTATTTACTTAGTTTTTTGTTCCGGATGAGTTTGCTTTTAGCTTAGTTATCGACCTAATTGTATTTATATTTATGGTACACAGTTACTTGCAAACTACTAGTTTAATTGTTCTTGTTGTTTTGTCACCAAACTAGCTGTCTGGGGAGACAGGACCTTGTAGAAGTTCTGGAACGAGTTTATTATAGTTGTTTAAACACTGTTGTGGTTACTGGACTCTAGTATGTCACTGTTACTATTCTCTTAAGTCTTTACTTAGATGGTTGGAAGTGTCTACGTACCCTTTTGTTAGACTACTACTATTACAAAACTTTTATTATCCTATGCCAGAAATGGATTGGGTCTTATGTCTATATTTCTATAAATGTTATGTAACAAATTTAAAGAAATATAGACATAAGATAAGACTCATAGGTCGCTCTTAGCGTTATCCCAGATACAACCGGGTTCTGCTTTCTAGTCTAACCGGATTTTACTGAATATTACCTTATCCACAGAGCGACTGCATGTCTGACCTCCGCAACCCAAAGAGTATTCCATGGTTTAGATTAGTGTCAGTTTAATCATAGGTACTGACTTCCTATAACGACTGTCAAAGATCTTCGTGACAGCTTAGCGTGCTCTCCGATGCACGAGGCAGGCGATAATTTACAGTTATAACTATTAGTGACTTTGTTTATTCTTTTCCATATTAGGTATTATTTCTACAAAGACGACTCCTTAACGTTATATGTATATGCATAGACTGAATATTGAAAGCTACTGAATTTAAACTAAAGTTTGTTTTGTGACACAAAAGATTATAAATCTAAACACTCAGACAATTCTTAGAAGTATCTAGACTAACTTTAATCCTTAATTTATACTTTTTAATAATGTAACTGTCTAAAACTTATTACTGAACTAATTTCTAAGAAGAGGCAAATTTTCTCGCATAAATCTTTAAATGTAAAACAAATAAGACTTGGACTCGATTCTACTTTAAAATTCAATTCAGAAACGTAAATTTAGTACAAAGTGACTGCTTAGGCTTTTAAAATAACGAAATGTGTTAATTAAAGTATTAGGTACAATTTGCTCACCTTTTAACCCAATGACTCTTACACTACCTTTGACCTATGTCTGTTGGAATCACGGTGTTGGATTGCATTTAATGTTTTACCTTAACAGACTAAATAATTATTTATAGATGTTACAAAGAACATCAGATTACATTAGAAGATTGGTAAAGTAAAGTAAAGGTTGGATGCGGACGGCTCAAAATTGGTCTGTGTGGAGAACCTTGGAGGAGGCCTATGTCCAGCAGTGGACGTCTCTAGTCTGACATGATGAAAATATAGTTTTGTACCGTGGCAAAGTGGCTACCGTAAGAGTCTATCAAACCGCGTGCTAAACCCATTCGTTGCCGTCTAGTTAACTTGTTCGCTGCATTACGAGATCTATTAGAACTCTTGCAGGATTTTCGTATTGTGCGTTGAATATAATCGCATTGTTTCACTCCTCGCAGGAGGATATAACTTGTAAAGTTCTAAGTATAAATAGGACATGTATACATATTTGGTTGCTACTTAAATCTGAAATAAATTAGAGATGGATAAGATCCCTAGCGCACAGTACTGTAATTATTTTCATTACTTGCGTTGGGAGATATGTCGGTACTCGTGGAATCGTACGCCTCAAACGCCTTGAACTACTTTCGGTTGCGGTACGAGATACAATCGATATAAAAATAAATGATGTAACCTTTTTAGCTGTGGGTAATTTTGTTTGCAATTTGAAATAACTTATACAACCATACACCCACACATTATATTGGATAACATATTATTATAGTGACATTAAGTTTACCCCAGAACAGAAAAAAGATTTTTCGTATTCTATTAATTTTAACACAAATGTCCAAAAGATTGTAGTGAGTTTATGACAGCATAACATTTACGTGCCTAAACCGATTTCGATGCATGGAAGGATCTCTAGAATTGCGTTGGCTCGAGTTATATAAATGATAAGCCAACACAATTTGGATAAAAATCGATATGAAGCAATTTTCTTTCGGCTTAACTTTTATTGAACTTCTTAATTATCTGTTTATATAAGCATATGCAATAGACATGCTTTATATAAAGTGTAATAAAATATCATATTCAGCTGTCATCGAAGATTTCAGGTATATTTTTCTGTTCTATAAACGTGGTGTTGCATGAAGATTACTAACTGAAATATTATCCTAACAAGCGCCACCAAAGCAAAATGCATAAATCTCTAAAGCACCTGCTCACACCAAAGCAAGCCTAAACATTTAATTTAGGCTTACCTATTCTATTTAACCAAACCGACCCCTGAATGAACGTTTTCAATGACTAATGATGGTCTATTTAAAATCAGAATCGCTTGTTTCTAAACCGCCGTAACATTGGCTACATCGGAAACTTTGGCCACATTGAAAACATTAGATAACATTGGGAAACATTCAGTTTTTTGGGCTCCTGCGGGGATTACTGTAATTATGTTAGCCTTTATGTTAATTTAGCTACTGCCGTTTGTATTGAGGTTCGTTAGATAATAAAAGCTGGTATCCCAAGTATTTTGTTTTCGGTTGTTGGGTAAATAAATAGGTTTGGTGGTCGATGGCTATTAATTTTGCATGTAGAATCCGATTGTATATCCGCGCATTAAATAGAGGTGAGTGAACGATTGCTCTATTTCTGTATCTTTTAGACACCAAGCAAAAGATTTTTAGTATATTCAGGTGATAAGAATAAATATAAGAGCTCATTCTGCATTCTCATTTTCGTCAAGCAGAGAGAGAGAGAAAGAAGAAAGAGAGAAAGTGGGCAGACTCTCCCCTACAAGAGCTTGTGGTCTATGCACTAAAACTGCAAATTCCTTCGACGAACTGTAGCGAAAAAGTAGCACAAATTACGTCAGCATAGCCAGACGGTATCAAAATTTTGCTTCCTGCTATTAGATACAGGCTGTTTTCTGGAAATAATCAAGCCTTGAGCGCATAACTGCTATTACTAATGATCGATTACATTAGAATTCGGGCCAATTATTGCTCCCGTCTGAGCCGTTTCGATGACGGGGTCGTCGTTGTGAACACGGTGAAAGCATTTAGGAGAACAGAATAGGTTGGATTACTTGCTAGAATTAACGTACAAATCTATTAATCAATATTTCTAAAATCAGGATAAAAATGACTATTCAAAGTTGATGACACTGACTCTGCAAGTCATCAACTGAGAAAGAGAAAAGAAAACATTACACTTTCGTATTACTTTATAGAACACTGAAATAATAGTGCAGTCATTTTAGGCCACATTAGGTGCAAATCTCGGAAAATCGACATACCCAGTATATTACCACGTAATTACTTGTATTTTGGCATCCTTAAACTGTTCTCAAAAGTCACATATAATATGATGTCCGCAAGTTTTAAATTCAGGTGTCAAAGGTCACAAAAATCAATTTTTTTATATTTTTTTGCAAATATCTCGTTTTCTGCGGGTTTTGCGCTTTATACATTTACTGCCCTGACGCCAGCAGCTACGCCTGCAATATTTTTAAATGAACCCGTTTTGGCCGATCCCGTGGGAATTTCCGGAAATCCCTTCTTAGTGCACCCCTACGGTCCCCAAGGAACATACATGCCAAATTTCAGCTTCCTGCGCCCAATAGTTTTGGCTGTAGCGTGTCTGTGAAACAGTAAGTAACGCAAGGATTTTATATATTAATATTATCAATATTGTAGAAAATTAAATTCTTTGCATCTGTTCTATTTAACATTTTTTACACCTTGAACTGTTTTCGAGATAGAGAGCGTAGAGCGCGCGGTCAGAGAATTATCTGAGGTCAATTGTTAGTTTCGATCAAAAACTCGTAATATTAAGGTTATAATTTATTGCTAAACATACATCCTTATGTTTTAATTAGTTCAAAAACTTTAAGGACAGATTAGCAAAGACATTATTATCATATATGTGACGTAAGAATTTCAAAATATCTATAAACAACAAAGTTATTATCATTTGTTTATTGTAGAAAATCTCACTTAAATCATAGTCATATTTTACAATCCATTCACTCATTGATAATATTCTATCCTGCTCATTCACATTCTCTCTGTCGCACTTATGATGTAGGTACCACTAGACAATAAAATGAAACAAAATAATAATTGATGTAGTTAATTAATTTTCTAAATTCTAACCTCTCCTTCATACTTCATCCGGGCTTAGGACCGGCAAAATTTTCCTTTTTTACAAGTAATTGAATACGTGGGTATGTAATTAGAAAGCAAATAAATATCAAAATAAGAGAAGGTATTCTGTACTAAAAGAAAATAGTCATTTTGGCGTATTTATGAAGTTAGAATCAACTGCTATTTACAATTATTATTGCATTATCACCATGTCAGCCTAGAGACGTCCACTGCTGGACATAGGCCTCCCCCAAGGTTCTCCACACAGACCAATTTTGGGCCACCCGTATAAAAATATTATTTACGAAGGTAGTTAATTTTTACTTTACTTACAAGTATTTCCATTGTCCTTCGAAATGTCCACAACCATTGTCAATACACAGACGGGCATGTTTTATTAAATTGTTTTTAACGAGATAGTACGCTTCCTGACTTTTCTCTGCGTCAAAAGCGTCCAATATGCGCTGTTTTAATTGTTCGACTCTAACCGGCTCACTTTTGTACACAGTGGTGAGCATGGAGGCCAAGCTACAGGCCCGACTCGACTGATCCACTGGCTTCCAAACTCTTCCCTGTACAAACTCACAGCTGCACTCGCGTGATATGAACTGATAAGCCATCGCGTTGGGCAAACGTAAACAAACAATTAATTGTTGCTGCGAAAAAAGGATCCGCTCGCTACCACCATCAATTTAGCACTACGGCCGGCGCGGGCACAGAGGGACAGGGGTTGGCGAACTTCGAGTTTGCACGAATATATCAATGGAGTAGTGCCGCGTAAAATTACTACTACAACATAATATTTAGTTATGCATTTACCAATTATTACGTATTTTTATGGATAGTTTTGGGATAGTTTTGGAACTTAGTATTTTAATTTTTTACATACACAAATATGTTTAGTTAAAGATGCTTAGAGCCCCATTAAATTTTTTTTACTTATTAAAAAATAGTGGTGTATAATTATCATTTTTATAAACTTTTAGAGACTACCAGTTGACCTCAGATAATTCTCTGACTGCGCGCTCTACGCCCTGTATCTCAAAAACAGTTCAAGGCATAAAAATATGTTAAATTGAAAACTTGTAGAGAATTTAATTTTCTACAATATTAATAAAATACAAATAGCGTAAAACCCATAAAAAACGAGATATTTGCCAAAAATGTAAAATATCTCGATTTTTTACTTTGACCCCTGAATTTAAAACTTGCGGACCTCCAATTATATGTGACTTTTGAGAACAGTTTGTAACGTTGTCCCTACTTAGGGGGTGTTTAAATGAGAAACGTGGTTAAATGTTACAATAAAAAATAATTTAATTCGTCAAGTAAATCTAACATCATTTAGCAAAGCGTTTTACTTACGAAAAAAATTACAATAAAATGCTATCGAAAAGGTATAGACAGGGTCGCGTGATTCGGCGATGGTAAGGAGTTTGTTGAGGGTCCGCTGCCGATGGTCGTCCAGGAAAAACCGCTGGTGTACTTAGCTTTTCGGGCCGATGTCCAGTCGAATGCAGCAAAGGCCGATGTCCCAGCGCCTCCGTATTTATAGGAGGCGCGAAGCCCGGGGCGGCGATGACATGAGTAGGAGGTGTGAGCGCGACGTCACAGTGACGTCACACACTCCCCCCATTAGACCAGAATTTTCCATCCAGGAAAATTCTGTGGCTGGTAGGCGGCAACAGCATTCCGGGACCCTGAAACAGATGAGTGGTGGTTTCAGTAAGCTAAGTACAAGCAACTACTAACCCTGGAAGAAAAGAAAAACCCAAGTATTAACCTCGGCCATTCATACGTCACCAAGCATTGAACGTTCCTATTACCTGACATTCATCACATTCAAAAGGCCTACACACAATCATACGCATGAACAAGCCAACATTCATTCACGACGCCAGTCGCATTCATTATATTACACGATGCGCGAAGAGGTATTATACGTGATACGGGCTCGATAAGTGAAATTAAATTGAAAATGTATGAGTTGTAAACCAATATTACGATCTTACTATATTACGATACTAACAATCATACGATCAGTTGGCAATATCACAAACAAATTGCTCATTAACAAGGTCGATGCACTATTGCAAAGACAAATTGTATTCATTTAAAATAGAATAACAATGATTACGGCGATGGAAATTTGAGCCAGTGAACACGTGAGTCATCGCTGCGCGCTTGGTGCTGACCGCATTCCATTGACGCGAGTCATTATCTAGTTTCTGAACACGATACAAATTAATTAAAGGCAAATGCACAATTTTTAGTAAGATTTAATGAATAATACATCATCGTAGGAGACAGTCGATGATATAGTACACACTACCATTGTTAAAAAAAACACAAATATTATTCGGAGTAAGATGTAATGAATAATACATCATCGAAGGAGACGGTCGATGATATAGTATACACTACCATAGTTAAAAAACACAAAAAATCACAAGCGAGAATCGAACCACAGACCGATCCGACAACAACCTTTTAACCACTGAGCCATAAGGGAATTTTTTTTATTATATTTCGATCAGTCATTACTAACGCTATATGTAACAAGATAATTGGGTACATGATTTAGCTGTAATTAGGAATTAAAGATTTTTATACTGTTTGTAACAAAGTGTTAAGTTATTTTAGTGATTAGATCATTAGTGATGAGCATTAATCATTACATTCTTAAACTTTGTAGTGAGTTAATTTAAGATCTCTTATATGGAAACCACCAAGAGAAACATATCTGATATTTAGATAGTTAGATATTTAGTTAGATAAATAACAGATTGTGCAACAATATAAAGTGTGGCAAACCACTTCGACAATTTATAACAGTAATATTTATTCATGTTTTATGTTAGCATGTTTATATAACTCGTTAACACAACACAATGCGTCATCTTGCGAGCTTCAACTCGGAAACAATAGCACTATTGTTGGCCTTCACAAATAATTATGTAAGTAATTATACTTTGCATACATATGCGTCTTACATTGTAGTTAATGAAACTGTACCCAATCGTTTATAAACACATTTATGCAGTAATAGAATAAGATTCAATTATTTTATTCAGCTTTTAGGTTTAAAATAAACGACGGTGAAATACGAAATGGTATTATCTTTAACTTGTAAATCAATTAATTTGCTTAGTTATTAAAGTATATAAATTATTGATTTATGTATAAGTACCCACATTAGTTATTTAAGTATTGAAATTATTTATTTAATTTGTGTGTAAACAGCCATTTTAGTTATTTAATTAGGTATAAAAATTATTTATTTGATTTATATGTAAATAGCCACTTAGTTATTCAAGAATAGAAGTTATTGATTTAATTTATGTGCAAATACCCACTTTAGTTAAAGTTAGTTTAGTTCAATTAAGTTTGATAAATTCAGTTTGATATAATAACATTTGCTTAAGCACAAGAACACATTATAACCAGCACTATTTAAGATGGTTAAATAAAACCAGATGCATAGCATTTTGTATAAAGGAAACAAGTTACATTTTGATAATTAAGTATTTTTCCGGCCGTCAGCGGTTTAATTTTACCATTTATTTATCATTATATGTTTTATATATTTCAATAGAAACCAGACATTGAAAAAAACAATCCTAGCGACATAAAACATTACAAAAAAAAATTCAATAATTGCGACGCAGGAATTTAATGTTTGAGTTCACAATTAACAGTAAATGCATAAATAGATGCATTTTCAAATAACATACCGATAGGCAGTAACAAGGAGATAAAATCGAAGACCAAAAACAACGATTGTAGAAAAATAAACACTTGACAAAACGAATAACCAATAACTATATAATATTCTACGATGATATTCGTATTTTTATACCAAATAGACAATGATTAAATTTGTTAATTATTGTTAGTGAGCAACCTGCATCTGACACGTGTACATTTTATTAATAAATGAACGTGGAATTCTAGCTAAATACCTAGTATATAATACGCTAGCATCTTTAGGTACGTTCATTCTCAGCCAGTCCAATTATGGTAGGTACACGTGGTACAATAAAGATGTCAATTTCTTAGAAAGAAAGAAAAAAGTATTTAACTTTGAAAGATAATCGCCATAGTAGGCGGTAAATGTATTGAATAATAGCTACTATATAGAAATATATCGCCGTACAAAATCACTAGCAGAAGGTTATAGAAAGAAATGGAAAGAGAAGGGTGTGAATTCGGTCCATAAGTCAGCCAAAGCAGATTATTAGCAATAATTACCAGTAGCACTTAATTACCGTAGTGGCATTTAAAAAAGCTAATCGCGAAGCATACGATCAACGAAGGTGACCTTAGCACGTCGTTAGAGGACGCAAGGCCTTAAATCGCAATACAAAGAATGCGATCAATGAATGTGACCACAGCGCGTCATTTAGTTGACACGTGGTCGCAAGCAAAACGATTATAACTTGTTACTTATGCGGTTGATACAAAATTAATTATCACACGCGGCAACATAAATAGTTATAATATAAAAATGCTTACCATGCGTAGTAAGAAAAAAATTGTCTGTTGTGACCGGCGCAACATAACCGACCTTCCGTGCACAACAGAACAAAAAACAATATATGCCACTAAAATAATTACACTGCTTTGGAACGATTTCACACATACACAGTTAAAAAAACAAAAAAAAAAGACTCACCGGGCAGCGGATTCTCAACAAAACCCTACTTATATATTCCCGTGGGCGCCACTGTAACGTTTTCCCTACTTAAGGAGTGTTTAAATGAGAAACGTGGTTAAATGTTACAATAAAAATTAATTTATTTCGTCAAGTAAATCTAACATCATTTAGCAAAGCGTTTTACTTACAAAAAAATATTACAATAAAATGCTATCGAAAAGATATAGACAGGGTCGCGTGATTCGGCGACGGTAAGGAGTTTGTTGAGGGTCCGCTGCCGATGGTCGTCTAGGAAAAGCCGCTGGTGTACTTAGCTTTTCGGGCCGATGTCTCAGTGCCTTCGTATTTATAGGAGGCGCGAAGCCCGCGGCGGCGATGACATGAGTGGGAGGTGTGAGCGCGACGTCACAAGTTTTAGGATCTCAAAATACAAGTTTTTACGAGGTAATATACTGGGTATGTCGATTTTCCGATGTCAAACTCTATAATGACTGGACTATCAATAAAATAAGAATGAAGTGTATTCAAAGATTCGATATTGAGATCTAAGTGAAACCCGTAGTGCTTTTTGTTTTCCTAATAAAACAAATTAAAAAAACATTATTTTCATCAAGAATCGCTAAGAAACGCTGGGTTGGTAAAACAGTTTAATTCTGCATAAATAACAAGTAACATTTTAACTTCTACACACTACTAAAATATAATAAGCCAATTGAAAATTAATCGTCAAATTTAACACCAAATATACACAGAGTGTTAATTACTCCAAAACCTGAAAGAGGAGAGTAGAAATCCACTCCACGCAATTTGAATTGAAATTGGCAAACGCCATGCCAAAGTACGAATTTCACTCTTTTGATGTAAACTTACTGGAAGTGACTTACGAATAGATATTTTTATTTGAATACACGTTTTTGCATTATTCAAAACATTTAGGCCGACCACACATTGGGCGTGCGCGTTTCTCGATCGGCCCTGCGTAAGTTCGGCGTTCACTCGTTTGTACTACAACAAATTGAACGCCGCGCGCACGGCCAGCGTACGCACGAAAAATGCGCATGCCCAATAACATGAACTACTAAAATGTTTTACGTTTCATAAAAATGTTACGAGTAAATATCTTTTCATACTACGTTATCATTTTTAATACCCCATATGGCATAAAGAAAATTAACACTATTATTCAGTCACCTTTTCTATGCCTTCAAACTTTAAATTGCGCACAAAAGTACTGTATTCATTAAAACAGCCACCTCGCTGCTTAATATTGCGACAAGTATAGTGGGTTTTTATATCCATATGGAATAATGTGACCCACAAATAGTTGTTTCGAGTCTGGTTGCCCTTTGTGTCCGTTGATCAAATGTTTGTAAAATCTAGCGGGATTAATTTTTTTAAATGAGACTAAAATGAAAAAATACATTACAGAACAATAAATGATTATGACTATCATACATAATCGCCTGCCACTACTAGATGAATGGATGCAAAGACGATGATTATAATTAATTAATTTGTACTGCGAACGTTGCCGTTTGCAAACAGATTTTTAGTCTCAAATATTCTAAAAGGCTTTTCAATTAGTTGTACATCTGCATAGTCCCGATGTGATCGATGTCCACAAATTAGCCGCGACACCCGCCGCGCTCAGACCGCTGATTTTTCACGCCCAACTTTTAGAAGGTTTCGCCTTGCTTAGCATTTATCTTTTGTTATGTGTTTCTGTCCAAATGATATGTATTAAAGTCCGTTGCTCAGAAAGTGGTTTTGGAGGATTTATTTTATGTATTCAAATGAAAATTTATATAAGCGAGCTTAATTTCTAACCGAAAGTTAAATGGATTAAGATTACTTTGTATCAATTAGTATTTTAGGTGCTTTAAAATACCGTAAAAACGTTTCTGTGGTTCTAAAATATTTTTGTAGATATCAAAGAGTCTTTCAGACGTAATTAAATTGTTAGTTGAATTATTCATGGTAGTGTGGCGTAGTTTATTATTTATTATAACTTAATATTATTTATTGTTACTTATTGTTAAATAATTTATTGTTAAATTTAATATTACCATTAACATTGTAACTAGGTTTATATAAATACTTAAATAATAATTTACCTATGTATATGTCATCACGTAATAAAACTATTTATTATAGCAATGTACAACTGGACAAACACTCCAGATTTCATATAAGCGATTCGATGCGTCGGCCGGTATGCGAGCTGTACTCGCCGTCCTGCTCACGCGCACCGTCTCGCTCCCGCGAGCGGGCGGGGCGTGGAACCTTCGAGAACACTGCGTGGGCGAGCGGCGAGGCCGGACGGCCGCCGGGCGGCCGGCAGTCGATCCTAGAATTCACGACGCGCACACCGTACATTTATTGTTTGTACGTGTTTGTACGGCAGCGAAAAGTTTAATCCTCGGTCTTGCATAGATATTGCTGATTGCTATATCTATGCAAGACCGAGGATTAAACTTTTCGCTGCCGTAGCCACCGCTTTTTCATTTTGCTTACTCCTGATTGCAACCGTACCCCACATTGGTGACCCCGCAAGAGACACGATGAGCCAAGAGAAGAAAGATGGCGGCGCGAAAAGTGCAGGCCACCACACCCAGTTTTGCGACGTTTTTTGAGTCGGCGTGTGGGTACCGCCGTTTTACCCCGAAAAACCAGCACTTTGGTTTTCTCAACTGGAGATTCAATTCGTATTGGCAAACATCACCAACGATGCCACCAAATTCCTCCACGCTATCGGTACCTCAACCCGATCTACGCTTCAGAGGTGGAAGACATCATTTCGGCCCCACCTGCCCCTAACAAGTACGAGCGGCTGAAGACGGAGCTGGTGAAGAGACTGTCGGCATCACGAGAAAAGAAGGTATTACAGCTTCTTACACACGATGAGCTAGGTGACCGCAAGCCATCGGCTTTCTTGTGCCATCTGCAGCATTTAGCAGGACCGAATGTTCTAGAAGATTTTTTGCGTACAATATGGACCAGTCGCTTGCCCGGTAGCACGCAATCTATCATCTAGAGGAGGTAGCTGAGTTAGCGGACCGCATACACGACGTCGTGCCAACCCACCCTCAAGTCGCATCTACTTCGCTGACGACAACCTCACCTGGCAACAACGCGTACCAGATGGCAATCGAACTCGCTGCGCTGACGAGACAGGTACAAGTTCTTACTACTCAAGTGGAAAGACTTTCACGGCCCAGGCATAGAACTAGCAGTAGAGGAGGAGGACGCTCAACGTCCAGACGATCCAACTCAAGCTATAGGAAGTTTCCAATATGTTGGTATCACTATAGATTCGGTGATAGGTCTACCCGGTGTACGAAACCCTGTGATTATTCGGGAAAAGGGACAGGCAGTCAGTTACAGCGACCGACGACTGCCGCAGCACTGGTCGCTTATTCGTGACAGACCAGTATACGAAGAGGCAATTCCTTGTCGATACCGGGAGTGACGTCTGTGTCTACCCCAAATCCGCAATTAAAGAGCGTCGTAATAAAACTTCATACGAATTGTGTGCTGCTAACGGCAATAATAAACACTTACGGCTATATTAATATAAAATTAAATAAAGGTTTACGCCGTGACTGTGTTTGGAATTTTACTGTTGCAGACGTTACAAAGGCGATAATAGTAGTCGACTTCCTCTCATACTTTAATTTGATAGTAGATGTGCGAAATCAACGCCTCATCGATGTCGACACTTCGCTTGCTGCCCCTGCTTTGCCTGCCCGCTCTTCTGATATTGTTTCTTCGGTGAAGGTAAGAATTGGTGACACTTCATACCACGATATACTAGGGGAATTTCCCGACATTACCCGACCATCTGGTATACATCGTACACCTACACATAACACCATACATTATATACACACCACACCGGGACCACCAGTAGCTTGTACCCCGCGTCGGTTGGCTCCCGATAAATTAAAAATCGCTAGTGAGGAGTTTGAATCTATGCTCATGAACGGTACAGTCAGACCCTTCGACTCACCATGGGCTGCACCCTTACATCTTGTGCCTAAGAAAGATTGTGGGTGGCCTCCATGTGGCGATTACAGAATGTTAAACGCAAGGACAATCCCTGATAGATATCCGATTCGCCATATTCACGACTTTTCGCATGACCTCTCAGGATGTCAGGTCTTTTCAAAAATTGACTTAGTTAAGGCCTATAATCAGATTAGGATCAACCCTGAGGATATTCAGAAGACGGCGATTACCACCCCATTCGGTCTCTTCGAATTTCCTTTTATGATCTTTGGAATTCGCAACGCTGGGCAAACATTCCAGCGGTTTGTCAGTAGTGTAGAATGGGATCTGTGATCCAGAAACCCCAATTCCACACTTGAATTATAAGACTATTTTTTTGTCACCAATTCAATCATTCAGCTATTCTAGTCTTCTTTCTTTTACCCGACCCAGGAATCGAACCCGAGACCTCCCGATCAACGGTCGCATTCGCTATCCACAGGACCATGGAGGCAGTCATCATTAAATCGATTTACCCGTAAATATTCGCATATGAATCACAATTTATGTGAACTGGGTTATTAGTCAATTAATATTATAAGTAATCTCATTAATTATTATAATTACTTACTCAATATTTTTTTTAATCATTCAGTAAAATACTTATTCACAATAAGGCAATGTATATTCGTTCAAGTAAGTATTCGTTATATGATCTAATCACTAAGATGTCATGTTGATATGTAATCGATTCAACTTTGTGACCTAATGAGAATGGAATGCGTGCTCATCGCTGTCGACCGCTGCCTTATATACTCGTATAAAACAATGGGTGTTTAAATTGCGCTAAATTGTAGAAATAAAACTAAATATCGTTTCATTATTTTTATTAAATACTCATAAAACAATCAAGCAATGAAATAAACTATCATCATTAATTATTAATATCATACATTATTTGATTATAATTATATAATGTAATCATTTAATCACATAAGAATTATTTGAATTACATCATTTACAAAGTGCCTACCTAGTTGAAATATTTTAGTAAAATACATTCGCTTATGAATTACATACCTATCTTTACGAAAATTGTATATGTCTTAGTGGATATTAAGTAAGTATGTACCTACATACTATGCGGTGTAGTGTATAATTTTATTAAGCCTATGTTTTTGGCTCGATATCCTCTTGAATCTTGGCAATTAATTCTCTTGTACTTGAATATATATCATCAAATAATATAGTTTTGACGACGTGCTGAACGCACACATCAGCTTCCCAGTTACATATCTGTTGTTGGGAAATATAGGAAACTGTCCGCATTGTAGATTTCAATCTTTATTATTTTTGTCCCTCGTGTGACCGGTTTCTTAATGTATTGAAAAATAATTTGTTCTGTTTTCGATCTCTTGCGAGTAAGACCGAGAGTTTTTTGGCCAGGTCGCTGATGATGTTGAACTGATGGTTGATCCACGGGTATAAAATTGAATAGTTCTTCTGTGTCTTGAAAATAACATGAGTCCTGTTAAAATACTTTCCAACACAAAACAGTACAAAATGGAGTTATGTAAAATACTGGCTGCCCAATGTCCAATGAATAGATAAGATAAGATAAGAATGAATTTATTTGCACCAACACAATATTATGACAATAATTACAGGAATAAATAAAAAAGCTAAAGAAAGACAAAAACAAAGAAGTAAGACGCGCAAATTTCTCGCTGGCTGGCGCCACCGCAGGCACGGCTATATTATTAATTATTAGCTACTCATGTAGCTTCGGCCCATGACTTGTGTTGTGACGCGACGCGCGGGTCAGCCACAGCCAGTGAGCCAGTGACGCTCGCGCAGAGCTGCAACAAGCACGCGCGCACGCCGTACTCGCTCGCTCGTGCGATCGATAACAAATAATAACAATATAATATCTATGAACGGCGACAGTAAAAGCGTATGCGTCTGCTGATCGAGAGGTCCCGGGTTCGATGCCCGGATCGGCAAAGTGTTTACTGAGTTTTCCTAATTCTTAGTAGCAGCTCGAAGTCTAGAAATGTGCCCGATGATGGCACTAGGCGTGCCCCTCCTATTACGTGGCACCTAAAAATTCATAGAATGGCGAAATGTGGATGTAGTATCACACCTCTGCTTGGCCCTTCGGATTGGTATGATTGGTGTGTGTATGAATGAATAAATAAAGGTAGAAATAAATTTAACACCAATTCAACTAGGAATCGAACTGCTTGTACTTATTTTGACTATAACTTACTCAAAAACTATTCTCTACAGCTCATTTACAGGAATGATGGCCATTCCATCCGCATTTTATGTTAGTATAAAATTAAATAAATGAATTATAAAAGTGTTTGTGCAAGTATTTGTTTTTTTTTTCAGTTATTGAATTGAATATTCAATAGCTCGGTAACCATAATGCTGTGTGAAACATGATTTAATCACGGTGCGAACATTACGAAAAATTGCAACACAATAATTATAAATAAAATAAAATATTACTCACCGACATATTGATAGGCTGCTTGCTCTCACTCGCTGTTATAATTCAACTAATTTATATTTATTTTTCCCCTCATATTTTATCCTTTATATAGATTTTTTTTTAAATCTCTTCTAAAGACATAAAGTTCAAATTGGTTACGAAATTATCTTTATTTCAAACGTGACAATGTAATTCTATATTCGAGACAATACGGCACCATACCGCCTCAGCTTGCATTCCTAATATTAAAGACAATACTGACTTACCGAAACCGGCAAAGCAACCGGCGTGAAACATACGAATTATGCGTTCCGGCTGCCATTTTACACTTGTTCTCGTCGTACCACGGAGGCACAACTCAAATCATCCATGCACTTAGTGCACGGATGTGTACAATGCATAGTCCACATAAAATACTCTTTTGTATCTACGCAGATTAAAAAAGGAGAACCTTTATGTGTGTATGTTTGTATGTCATTATTCTATTCTATACTTGGTATGAGAAATATATCGGTCTTTTAAAGCTAGTTTTCACCTGCGACTTCACCTGCGTTAAATATCTACTACGAGTATACCGGTTTATCTTCTATACAATTGTTGGTAAAAACAAACACTACATATCACATAATTACATGTACTTACCTACATAATCGAACTGAATTGTATATAATGTAAAAGTTTAGTTTTTTTCAAGATGCGCGAACAAAATCTAATATTTAGTTAATGATCAAAAATAAATCTCATTTAAGAGGAGACAAATCCAGGTGCAATTATAGTATGTGATTGCTTTTTTAATACAAATAAAACATAATACGCTGTAATTGAATGTTATTTTGTATCTTGCACTATGCACATAAAGTAGAAATTATATGATCTCAAATATGTTACTAAGTGATTTTATGCAACATGATCTATTTTCATATTTGGTGATAGAGTTGACAAAGCGTTTTATCTATGTACTCCTTATTCCTTAAATGGGATTCTATAGTGAGGATTTACAACTATTTAAGAGGGCAGCTGCCGAAGCTGAATCACAACAAATCTTCATCTAGAAGCAGTCACATCTGAACTTGAAACTACCTCTACTACCTACCTAATTCTACCATAATGTAAGTATTCACTTTTCAATAATGACTTAATCTTCTTCTATTATATAATAACTTTTTATTTAATATACTGGTCCCTATTATTACATTTCTTGCCTAATTATTCCGTTGTGTTAGAGTATGCCATTCGCTCTAACTTCATTCAACACATTAATAATGAATTACATTAATAAAAATTATTATTGATATTTTTCTTACTATTCAATCATTTCTTTCATTCACTTATCTGATGACACAATTAACTGTTTACTAATTGAAAAAGATGTAGTTTGACTGCTTACTAATTCTTTGTACTATTAATTTTCAGGTCTAAGCACACCGCTGAGCATCTTTTCCCCTCCGAGGACGAGTCGTCCGACGAGGTGCAGATGAAGGCCAAGCCAAAAGAAAATAAAAAGCGCAAGCCAACATCAAGCTGTGCGTCGCAGCCGTCCACGAGCAAGAAGAATAAGCCCACCATTCATCCCATCACTCCTGTGACCAAGTCAACAGCTCGTGACTTGTTCGGAGACGACAGCGACGACGACGACCTTCAAGTGGTGGCTGACAAGAAGCCTCCACCGATTTACACGTATATTACGAGGAGATTGGCGAACGGCTTCTCTCGCCAAATTAACGAGGAGAAGAAAGGTGCGTTCTATGTAGAACTGAAAATTTATAAATGTGACGAGATAGAGCGAGTTCAACCCGTAAATAGGTGGCGTCACTCTATTATTACGGTCAAAGACAAAACTGATGACGATTCAGAGTCTTGGCGCCACCTTAACGCATATATAGCGAGCGTTAGAAAGGAGTTCAAGAACTGCTCTCCGACATTTATAGGCTCGTACCAATAATTTAAATTACCTATAATAATTATGTACTAATTATAACCTTATTATTTGTATTACGTAGGTAGGCACTCTTGTGGATTATATAACTTACATTGTAATCGAATAATTAAATTATCAATTAAACAATGTAGTATGATATCTGTCGTATTTCTTTTGTTTTCAGTAACACAACCCAGCGATGACCCATCAGCAAGTTCTGATAACATTATTGATAATACTGATACATGTCGAATTGATATCCCCGAATATAATATGAATGTTGATGAGCGTGATTATTTATCAAAGACAATTTATTGTGAGAAATGTAAAATTTATATCCTCGAACATAAATACAGACATCATAAGAGAACGAATATCCACAAATCGAATTGTTTAATAAAGTCAAGGTTTAAAAATATTGATATTATTGCTACAGCATTCAAAACCAGAATTATGACTTATCGTTTAAATCCATCATATTCAGAAAACGAGTACCTTACGCCTGAGATGTTCTTAAATGACAAACGAAAAGATATCTTTAAAATTATTAAGCTTTCCTTATTAAGAAATACATGCATTAAAGTTAACTTTGAGCTTTTTGCTTATTTTTTACTACCTAAATTAAATGAGCAGCAACTCAAATCATTTAATACGAAATATGAAATTATATACCATAGTACTGATTTTAATGAGATATATTTAAATTTAATAGAGACATTTAAAAGAAAATTTACTGAATTTGAGCATTGTGAGTCTGGTTGGTCATTTGTTTCTATAAATCATTTAGAGATAAATATAAATAATTATTCCCCTATGCGGGGTGGTACTTATTTGGAATTACCCAAGGCTATTAAAAATACAAAGAGTTGTTTGAATATACAAAATAATGATGAATACTGTTTTTTATGGAGCATAGTTGCTGCATTATTTCCAGCCAAAAATAATGTGTGCAGGACGAACTCCTATCCACATTTTAGTTCAATATTTAATTTACAAGGTATTTCATTTCCTCCTTCTCCAAGAGATATTAAACTTTTTGAAAAAAATAATTCTGAGATAAGTATTAATATATATGGATTGGATGAACGTGATAAAGTAACAGGTCCTCTTTATATTACGAGTGATAAAAAAGATAAACACACTAACTTGTTATATTTTGAAAATAAAAATACAGGTCATTATTGTTTGATAAAAAACCTTTTGCGGCTAGTACGACGACAAGTGTCATGCCATAAAGGTACAATGTACTTATGTGAAACATGTTTACAATTTTTTACTTCCAAAACAAAGTATCATTCCCACAATTGCTCTAAAATTTTAACTATACTACCTGACAAAAACAGTATTTTACAGTTTAAAAATTATGAACGAAAGCAAAAAATTAATTTTGTTATATATGCTGACTTTGAAAGTATATTATTGAACTATAAAGAGGAAGAGAATAATAAAAATACAGTTAAAAATAAATTACATGAACCATCTTGTTTTGCATTTTATTTGTGTTGCTCACATGATAGCAGATTGAATAAATTTGTAACATACAGAGGATCTGACTGTGTGGAAGTATTCATTAAAAGATTGATAGAAGAGGCAAAGTTAATTCATAATATTTTAATAACAAAAAAACCAATAAAACCTCTCACAACCGAGCAAATTGATTGTTATTTAAAAGCAACTTTATGTCATATATGTAATGATTTATTATTTGATGATAAAGTTTGTGATCATGACCACATTACAGGCGAGTATAGAGGTGCAGCACATTCGCATTGTAATTTAATGTATAGAGTGTGTTCATTTATACCTATTATATTCCATAATTTGGCTGGGTATGACTCTCATATATTCATAACAGAATTATCGAAATATGATGGTGAAATAAAAATAATTGCAGAAACTAAAGAAAAATATTTAACCATAACTAAAATAATAAATACAGGAAAAGGAAACAAACCAATTCAAATTAAATTTATAGATTCATTTCAATTTCTAAATTCAAGTCTTGATAATCTGAGTAAAAGTTTAACAGAAAGTGATTTTATTCATCTATCATCGTATTTCCCAGATAAAAAGCAATTCAATTTATTACAAAAGAAAGGTATTTATCCTTATGAATATATTTGTTCATGGCAGAAATACGAAGAAAAACAACTTCCTGCAAAGGATGATTTTTATAACACTTTACAGTTGAAACAAATATCTGATGATGATTATCAACATGCTCAAACAGTGTGGAAATACTTTAACATAAATTCTCTTGGTGAATATACTGACTTATATTTAAAGTGTGATGTTCTATTATTATGTGATGTATTTGAAAATTTCAGAAAAAAATGTTTGTTGCATTATAAACTCGATCCTGCGTATTACGTAACATCACCTGGATTGAGTTGGGATGCTATGCTTCTTTACACTGGTGTTCGCTTAGAATTAATTAATGATTTAGAAATGTATAATATGTTGGAAAAAGGTATCCGTGGAGGGTTGGCTCAATGCTCTCACCGATACGCCAAAGCTAATAACATTTATTTACCTCATTTCGATAATTCCAAACCATCCTCATATTTAATGTATTTAGACTGTAATAATCTATATGGATATGCAATGACACGAAAATTACCAATTTCAGAATTTAAATTCATGTCACATTACGAAATAAATAATTTCAATTTATTTGAAATTTCAGATAACGCTGATTATGGCTATATTTTAGAAGTAGATATAGAGTATCCAGATCATTTACATAATTCACATAGTGATTTGCCTTTTGTTCCTGAGAAATTCATACCTATTGGAGGGAAAACACATAAGTTAATTGCAAATTTGTATGATAAATATAACTACATCATTCATTATGTTCATTTAAAATAATGTCTTAAAAATGGTCTAATTTTAAGAAAAAATCATAGAATACTTTGTTTTAGACAAGAAAGTTTTTTGAAAAAGTATATAGATTTGAATACTACGCTACGACAGGCTGCTTCAACATTCTTTGAAAGAGACTTCTTTAAACTTTTAAATAACTCAATATTTGGTAAAACAATTGAAAATAAACGTAAACATGTCGATGTTAAATTGATAACCAAATGGAGTGATCATTTGAATAAAACGAATAAAGTAATAGGTGCTGAAAAAATAATTACAAAGCCTAATTTAAAAAATATTACTGTATTCAACGAAAACTTTTTAGCCGTACTGCTGAACCCAGAGAAACTTATTTTAGATAGACCAATATATATTGGATTTGCGGTGTTAGAATACTCCAAGCAACATGTGTACAATTTTCATTATAATATCATTAAGAGTAAATATGGTGATAAAGTTAAATTATGCTATACTGATACAGACAGTTTATTGTATCTAATACATACTGAACATTTTTATAAAGATATGCGTGATAATATTTCACATTATGATACAAGTAATTTTGAAACTAATAATCCTTATTGTATACCAAAAGTAAATGAAAGAGTACCTGGATTATTTAAAGACGAATTAGGAGGAGATCCAATCAGTGAATTTATAGGGTTAAGAGCAAAGCTGTATTGTATTAAATCGTTAAACACACAAATAAATAAAGCTAAAGGCGTATCAAAACCTATTTCTAAGCGTTTAACATTGTATAACTATAAATATGTTTTATTTAAAAACCTAACACTAAAGTGTAAAATGAATATGATAATAACAATGAAACATGTACTGTTCTCTCAAGAAGTAAATAAAGTAGTCTTAAATAGAATAGATGATAAGAGGTATACATTGAGAAATCAAATTGACACTGTACCTTGGGGTCATTCCAGCCACATTTGTTAACAGCTGACTTATTTTGTATAAAAAATATGTTTAACATAAGTACTTAATTATAATTTTAATTCTAAGAATATTATGTATAGATTATGTACTACACACAAGACTAAAATATAATTGAATAATTATGTGTTTTATTTTATTATATTGTAATGTTTATTCCAACACCTCTACTTATTATTATTATTGTACTCGTATTATTCTAATATCTGACTTGGAACTATCTGGTTATGTTTATTAAACAATGCATGGGATGCATGAAAATAGCCTCCTCGAGTGACGCTACATACTTATAGCACTAGTAGGTACGTCCGGCGCGTCCTGGGCAGTCAGCTTCGGTATCAATGTTGTTGACTGGCTAATATTTTCACCACTATAATATTTATTCCTACATGAAACGTCGATCATGAAAAATAATGATTTCAGAGGCCCACAAATAGTATAAATACAGCTGCAAATGTTCTTGATATATTAGATTTAAATATGAAGTGGGTTAAGCATCCAGTATCCTTAGAAGTTAAAAATATTGATGTGAAAAAAAATAAACTGCATCCGAAACATAGCGTACTTCTACCGAACAATATACGATGTATAATATGCGGTCCCTCGAATTGTGAAAAAACGAACGTCATGATTAGCTTGTTAATACATCAAAATGGTTTAAAATTTCAAAATGTTTATTTGTATTCCAAAACAAGCCTACAACCAAAATATTGTTTTCTAAGACAAATCTTAGCAAGAGTACCAAAAGTAAAACTGTTCACTTTTGAATTCGATGAGGACGTTATTCATCCTAATGACGCCTTACCAAATTCTATAATAATATTTGATGATGTGGTTGGTGAAAAACAAATGAATATACGGAATTATTATACAATGGGAAGGCATAGAGGAATAGATTGTTTTTATTTGCCTCAGACTTATACAAAAGTAACGAAGCAGTTGCTATGTGACAATGTTAATTTTCTAGTTATTTTCAAACAGGATGATTTGAACTTGAAGCATATTTATGATGAACATGTTAGTTCTGATATGGAATGGTCTAAGTTCAAAAATATTTGTTCTAAAATATGGCTGACACCGTACGATTTTTTGACTATTAATAAAGACTGTGAACTAAACAATGGCAGATACAGACAATCATTTGACAACTATATCAATTTTGAATAACTAATAAAAAGCATTTTTATGATCATGTCAGTTCTTTCAGAGACAGAAAATAATAAATCGGTTTTATATTTTGACTGAAGATATAAATAAATACATTCGTTAAAATGATCAGTGTTATCAATTCTCTGGTTGAATACAGTGTCGAGTAATAATATGGAGGAAAAAATTAAATTAGAATTAATTAAGTCTGTTGACTCAGTAAAAAATAAATTAAAACAGATGAAAAGCCAGGAATGTGAAAAGAATTTATCCCTCGATAAAATACTAAAACCTGTTTCGGAGCCTCTCCAAACATTAGTGAATTTAAAAAAGAAACCGCTGGATAATGAACTAATAAAAAATGAGACAAATTCAGAAGTATTTGAATCAGATGAAAGTATTCAAAGTTGTTCTACTAAGTGTGATGATTTTTATGATGCCGATTTAAATATTGAAAGTGCATCTAACAGCAAAGAAAAAGGTAATAATTTAGAAATGTCATTAGAGGGTGAAGATGTCTACGGAATTTATGAGGGTCTAAATGTACCATTTGGAATAAGAACTGATAATAACCAATTAATGATAGGTAGCTCAAAAGTATAATTTTCAAAAATTGACAGTTTGGATGCAAATAATATATTAATGGTAAAAATTGACGACAAAACTTACAATTTAACTCCAGACCTGAAAGAACTTTTGCTTCGAAAAAAACCTGATCTGACATCAATAACGAGCGAAGATAAAATTGTATATAAAAATGTTTTACTTCAAACAGATGCGCATAAGAGAGATTTTAATCCTAAGGGTCAAATGAGAGGTGATAAAGGAAATAAATATCGAGATATAATCAAACCCTTGTTTTCTACTACTTCGAATGATAAATATCATATCAAACATGGAGGTAGTTTACCTAAACTCAAGAAATATAAAACCCAAACTGACTTGGTATATTGGGATGACCCTAATGAATTGGTTGAAAGGTTAAAATTGTTGATAGCTTCAAGAGATGCTGGTAATACGAATCACGATAATGAAATTTTATCAATAATTGAAGAATTGAAAGAAGCTCGAATAATAAAGGAATAAATAAATAGATGTGCTATATAGTTTTTATTTTAGTATTATACAGTCATTCATTATGATCATTGGCCAATTATTGTTAAGGCAACGTGGATATTTTACTTCCCGCATATCCGGTTGTTGAATTCTTAGTAGGTACTACTCGCTTCAGAGTTATACAAACTATAAGATAAATTCCGAACTTATTATGAGCAAAGCCGATATAGTCAATGAAATTCATAAAAATGCGAGGATACATTTTCCACGTAGAAACGTTATTATGAAGGATATAGATGATCTTTGGCAAGCAGATTTAATTGATATGCAATCAGTTTCTAAGGAAAATAAAAGCTTTAGATTTATTCTTGCCGTTATTGATACGTTTTCTAAGTATGCTTGGACTTTTCCCTTGAAAAGTAAGAATAAAGACGACGTATATAATACATTTAAACTTTTGTTGGATAAAGGACGTATCCCAAATAATCTACAAACTGATAATGGAACAAAATTTTATAACAACAAATTTAATTATCTCATGAAATCATATAATATTAATCATTATTCAACCTTCTCGACAAAGAAAGCTTCAATAGTTGAAAGATTTATCAGAACATTGAAATCTAAATTATACAAGGAATTTAGTTTACAGGGTAGTTATAATTGGATAAATAAAACACTCAATAACGTTACATATAGATATAACCACACCAAACATCGAACAATTGACGAAATTCCAGCAAAGGTTAGTGATATTAATAAATCACTTGTATTACATATAATAAATCTGTAAGTGATCGATGTCTGTACATGAGAAATATATTTTAAGGCCTATGTTAAAAAAAAGAAGCAAAAATATAATTATTACAATTTTTGTCTGTTTGTCTGTGCGTTTGTGCACGCTAATTTCAGAAACGGCTAATCGTAGTGGAATGCGGTTTTCACTGATGTATTTTGGTAAGCTCCACTTAACACTTAGTGATTGTTTTATACGTATCGGTTTATCGGTTCATAAATTTAAAAAATTGTGTCAAATTAAACATTACGATGCATTTGTTCGGTTAAAATTTGTTCTATAAAAGATACTCATTAGTTGAATTGGTTGAAACTTAATATATTATGATCAGTCAAATGTAAAAATACGAGGGTTGAAAGATTATAAATAGAATATTTTCGAACATTTGGATGTTCCAATTTAAATTAAGCTTAAATCTGTATGATTAATTATATTAAATAGGGTTCAGCTTAGACTTGACGTATTCGCACATGTATATGTAAACAGCTCGCAGAGTGGAAAGTCATTTATTTATACTGGATGGGGATATACACTGGGATGACATTGTCTGAAGCAAGTATAAGTAAAAGTCCTCATCGATTACGCCATGGGTTTCAGATGCTGCATAGTTATGGCATAAATATAAAGACAAATTGGCCGAGGACATTTTTAGGTTCCCACAACGATCTAATAAACCGTTGCTTGACAGTAGTCATAGTTCTATCTATCCTATTACTCATTATGGCCTGCCCAAACCATCATTTGCAGGTGTATGTATGAATAAAGATTACGCCATACACGAATTAAACTATTACCCATTAGAACTAGCCGAAGCGGTTCACATATCACTATCTTTCTAAAAATATTTAATGAATTTTATTACCTAGTAGTAGTTAATGGTTTCGGTATAAGATGGCTGTGACATACGGAAGTACAGACAGACAGATATGGCGAATCTATCAGGGTTCCGATTTTTGTCATTTTTGGATAAAGAATCCTTAAAATTGTCTACAATGTTTAAAATTCCGATCGACTTGGACCACGCAGAGTTCTGTTTGTTATACCTCTAAAAGCAGTGACAAAGCTAAGATTTAACGTTATTGTCATCTTATCATATGAGATGAATAAACGATGGCAAACTGTGAAGCGTTCTAAGCATGTAGATCGCAAACCAAGGGTAATCAAGCAAAATGACGAACGCATGGGCGGTATAACAGTACTTTTTCGTGGCGATTTTCGTTAGGCTCTGTCATCTCTAACAGAGCCTAACGACCACCATACAGTATGAGACAAGATGTAACGTTATGGGTCACTTTTACGTGACGCTCCTGGATATGCAGAGGGAAGACGACTTAACTTGCGATGTTGCGGCGGCCAGAAAGAGAGCGTGCGTCGCCGCACCGTCGTATTTAAGAGCCCGAAGTAGAGTGCCTGAGGTGAGCGGGCGGGGGCCAGCCGAGAGGTGAGAGGACGGCGTCCGCTACGAGTACGACGTCACAAAGAGCTGATGAAATAAGAGCCTGTCTAAAGAGTTCTTAACTATGGGATTGTCGCTATGCGTTTGACATTAAATATGCGAGCGCGATTATGAGGCAACGAACATGCACAGGTATGCTCTGATCTTTTACTCGTGATTGGTAACTTCACAGTGTGGACTCGCACGAACAAGTGAAAGTCATTTGAGCTATTTTCAGGACATATCTACACTATTCAATATAGGTATTACATGCAACTTAAAACATTTTGGGTATCAATTCTGTAGCCTAAAGAAAATAAAATTCCGCGCGAACGGAGTCGCGGGCACAGCTAGTTATACATAATTATGTAGTTTCTTCGCTTTAAATACACAGTATCCTTTTGTACAAAGACTAACATGGATACACACGAAAACACTTATTAAATCTTACTTAAGTATAATATAATATCTTACTATCTTTCAGGTCCGAATAAATAATTATTTGAAATATTTTGTATGGAGCTTATGTCAAATATAAGTATAACTAGTAGTCATATCCATAGACAGATCGAATATTTAAATCGGCTGTAATTAGTTTTAATTTTAATCAAACCTAAAATATAGCGGGTGTATGATTTCTATTTTAATTCGTGTTTTCATCCATTAGTGGATATAGAATTCTGTGTTAATACTATAGGCAAGCGTTCAACAGAAAATCTTAATAAAAATGTACCGTTCCTGGGATTTTCTCTCCTTAAAGCTCTTTGTATCTTTTTCTTAGCTCTCTCTCTCTTTCTCTCTCACACACACAACTCTCATTCTCTTACTCTCCATCCGTCTTTCACTGCCACAAGCACTCTTCAACTCACTCTCTTTATTTTTGTGCTAAGATAAACTCTTATCCGTCCACAATAAATAAATAAAACTTGTGTATTCTTACAAAAGGTATAATTTCCCCTAACAGCACAGAGTGAAGCGAAGCGTTGTTGGCAGCCTGTCCGTCCCAAACGGGTGGGCGGACTTCTTCAATTTCTTGTAGCCCCTTCAGCTAGTTATCGTTGTAAGTCATAGGAGCGTAGCGATTTGATAGAAAAAAAAATCGATGGGTAAAATAATGTACACACCGTTCCCGGTGTCAACTCTCAATTAGTTTTCCTTCTTAAAACTCTAATTCTCTCTTTCTTTGTCTTCATGTCTCTTTGGCTCAAGGCGGACTCTCAATCAACTTTTCTGTCTCTTTCTCTCGAGTCGCGCTCTCTTAACCTTCATTCTTTCATTTCTTTCTTTTCATTCATACTCTTTCTACCATGTTGACGATGATTTGGGCAAAAGTGCTTCCTGGCGTTGTGAGGCAGAGTGTAGCCAGGCGTTGTTAGCAGCCTGTCCGTCCCAAACGAGTGGGCGGACTGCTTCAATTTCATGTAGCCCCTGTCAGCTGCTTATCGTTGTAAGTTATAAAAGAGAAGCAATTTAATATAAAAAAGTTAAGAATCATAAAAGTGTACCGTTCTCTGTGTCAAGTCTCTTCTTGTCTTTCTCTTAGTTAGTTTTCTCTGTTGCAACTCACAGTCTCTCTGTATTTATGTATCTTTCTCTCAAGCGGTACACTCCATCAATCTTGCAAGTCGCGCCCTCTTATTTAACATTTTCTCCCTTTTTTGCAGTTGTACTCTTCCCACCAAGTCTACAATGACTCTCACAATATCACAAAGCCCTGAACTTAAATATCGCATAAAGGAGGTAAGCCTGTAAAAGAGATTAAAAAACTAATAATAAATGGTGGGCTCGTATGACATCTATAAGTTTGTAATATAGGTTAGGTGTATAGCCAACAATTTGTTTACACCACGTACAAAACATACACATAACAGTGGCACTATAACATTTGTGGGCAAAGTATAGAGGCAAACATCGTATTTTCAAAGGCTCAGTACACTCCATTAAGATGTAAGGGTTCTACAAGCATCCCTAGCGCGTACGACGGTAATCTTTAACATGCATACCGTCCTACAAATTTCTTCATAATCTTGTATTATACAAAAAATGTAAATCGCTTACCGCTTGCACTTGAACAGCAATACAGGGGTACGGAAGTAAGGCGATGCGGCGCGGAAATTGACCGACTCGGCGAATTAAAGCGATACACGACGAAGGTATTTTACAATTACCCACCTTTGTGACGCCAATGGAATCTACTGGAACATAACTGTGACGCTTTTGAACTTTCTCGATTTGTACTGTGATATTTATTTTATTTATGTAACAATTGTAATGGAATGAGTCGTAAGACACCAAGAATGGTGTAACCTGGGTAAGAGTATTTCACTTGACATAATTTCATGAGATAGAGGTTCCAGATATACAGACGGAAGGACGGATAACGAAGTGATTATAGAAGGAACTCGGTTTTCCTTTTCAGGCACCGAAGCATAAAAGACTTTTCGATAAAATATCAATTATTATAGAGAAATATTCTACAAAACTTAGAATAATTTTCGATAACATTTCATATAATAATAACATCATCGCAAAAAAATGTTGTGCATACACTGTGAATGTCGAAATTCAAAATTACTGAAGTATTAGAATTCCATTTATACAATTTTCATTTTATCAAAACTATTATTCGTTTAGGTATTCGTACTGAACTAAATGTATTTTAGTGAACTTGATTTACTTTTAATATGGATGTAACACACATTTTGGGCGAAATAAAGTTATTATCAGCGTCGACATCCTAGCGTTTTCAGTTACGTTTTTCTAGTATAATCAGTTTTGATTACATTGCATATCATTTACCTTATTCTACGGTCTGGCTCCTACAACTCAACAATATGCCAATGTTTTTCAATTTGAACCAGTGTTCATATGAGGATACTGACTCTCCTTTAGAAAATTCGCAATTTTTGGTCATTAAAGCTTAACCCCATCGGGCAGTTATCGAAATATTTACTTATTCACACAAAACAGCAATTACCTATGGGCAGTCAAACCCTTTCACAATTTGTATTTTTCTATTTGTGCACATACTAATGATTATGTAACGGGTCTGAATCGTGTTAACTAAACGAAAAGAAAGATGAAATACCTTTCTATTTGTCCCAACGTTTCGGCATGGGTTACACCAGCCGTGGTCACGGGATGACTGATGCCCGACGGCGCTGCCTCCGAGAAGTGCGTGTTTCAGAAAACAAGACAAAGGTTTTCCAAAATGCATTAATCGTACAAACGGCGACTTGCTTCGCAGTATGTAATTTTTCAGCAAAGGCGGAATTCGTCATAAAATAATATGTTATCAAACTAAGTGTACCTGGCCAGGCATTCAGGTAAACCCCTGAAAAACGAAACAAAGTAAATTTTAATACTGGTTTTTCCGCAACGTATTTCGAGTCAGGAATTTCCACCACTTTTTACAGTTGACGCAGCTCTAACGACAATCGATACCACTGCAGGCAGACAATTTTTAAATAGTCATTCAATCAATCAACTATTATGCGTTTATTGTTATCTCTTTTTAAAGTTCAAACGCATTTTAAACGTTTTTTCTCACGATTGCGTACTAATATGTAAATACAGGGTTCCAAAGGCATAACTGTTTAATAAACAGTTATATTTATTCGATGTTTTAGATTATCCCAGCCATAGTAGGAAGTTTTTCATCTTTATTTTTCACAATTACGTAACTGAAACCATTGACACAAATATCAGTTTGCGTACAAATTGCGCATGTTTCAAAAAGCGGTTGGTTATGTCTGCAGACTTCGACCAACGTGCAGCGAATGTTAGTATCAATTTATGATACATGTATTTACACTTGCGGGTCGCAGGCGTGGCACTTTTACACACTTTATCGCAACAAAATAATGAATGCGATTCACTTTATAATTATGTCTAGCAGTTGATATTTATAAGCTTCATATCGAAAACAAAAGAAGCAGTACTTTGATGCAGCCTATTGTCAATTATTACATAATATTTCAATCTATTCAATGGCTCTTGTGAACTGCCCAATGTAATAGCTTTTCACTATTTGTATATAGCCGTCGCAATATGCTATGCTACCTTTAATTGGTATCTGTTTATCAAAAGACCCGGCGACCGGCCAAATACCGCCTAACAGTCGATAATTTGTTTTTTGTCTCTGTAAGAGCCATCCTCGTACTTCAAGGAATATTATAAAAAAAAATTAGCGAAATCGGCTCAGCTGCTCTCGAGATCTGCATTTAGCAACACATGCGATACATTTTTATATTATAGATTATAGAAGACTAGCTGTTTTCCGCGGTTTTACCCGCGTCCTGAGAGAACTACTTCGCCTACCCGGTTTATTTATAGCCTAAGTTACTCCTTGGTACATCAGCTATCCCCCAGTGAGAGTTCCGTCAAAATTGGTTTAGCCGTTCCAGAGATAGAACAAGCAGACAGACAGATAGACTAAAATTATAAAAAATGACATTTCGTAAACAGCGGTTATTTTAATATTACAATCATCATCATATCAGCCAAACGACGTCCACTGCTGGACATAGGCCTCCCCCAAGGTTCTCCATAATAATACAAATAAAATTAATATTACAAACAGACACTCCAATTTTATTTATGTGTATAGATGTCTATCTTCTAAAACTAGTATTATTCTTTATCTCAAGACTTTTGCCAGAAATAATAGTTACTGCTAATTCATCTATTTAACTTACTATTTTTAACATGTTAATCTTATTTATAATAGTGGAAATGACTTAAAATGTTAACCTGATCAATATTTTCTCTTAAAATATTTACTTTCGTAAGCTTGCCATTCAATACATAAATTGATTATATTTTCGTTCGAGACGGTGTTTGACTCGGCCTCTAAGATTTATCAGCTTACATTATGAAATGAAATAATAAGAGAATTGTTCAGTGCAGTCTATTCATTCTCTTGAGACGGGGTGTTCTGATTTTCACCATCGGTCTAGCATTAATACATTGGTGTTGATTGAGATCGCAAAGTACAGAAAATAAATTACGCTTTCTTGACTAAAGTGCGACTGCTTTCTAGAGGAATCTATTGATACTATCTTTTTAGTTCAATGACTCATAGATAAACCAAGGAGGTCGCCTTGCCATTTAGCACTAGGCCAAGTGTTGTGTGTTCGTTACTAAACAACACTTTGTGTCCGTTGACTTAATACCCTGCGAATAATTATAAAATACCCTGCGAAACATGTTACATTGCCAATAGCGCAAGCTGTCTTCAATAAAAAGAAGTTAGTTTACTGATGACATTATTAGAGTTCTGTTGTAATAACACTGGCTTTATAGTGTTTTTACAAAGTATTCAAAATTCTTCTTATTCGATGTAACTAGGTTACCATTTACTTCAATAAAATAACAACTAGATGAAACACATGTTTTATTCTCAAATACAAAAATAAATTACAAAAAATCGTTATCAGCACGACACTCTTGTATTTGTTTATACAGGGTAATTTTTTATGTAGTTCGGATATTTTTTTATGTGGTTCTATATCAATAATAGAACACATTTCTATAAATAACTTTTTACTTTTTTATCCCACCAAATCGATTAAGTATTTAGTAGATTATAAAGATGTGGATAAAAATCCATGTGTTGCTTGTGTTCAAGCGAAACAAGCTCGAAAACCGTTTAAGCCGATTACTTATAAAAGAGCAACTTCAATATTAGAACTGATCCACTCTGACCTTTGTGGACCAATGTCAGTTAGCTCTTTTCAGGGTAATAAATACTTTTTTAGTTTTTATAGACGATTTTTTGAGAGCTATATTTGTATATTTTATTTCTTCAAAGACAGAGGTAAAGGATAGATTTTGTCACTTCCAGTCTATGGTTGAAAGACAAACTGGGGCTCAAATTAAAACAATAAGGACGGATAATGGAAAGGAATTCGTCAATAGTGAATTCTCAAGTTATCTTAGATCTTGTGTTATAAAGCATCAAACTACGGTACCATAATATAGTCCTCAGCAGAATGGTGTTACCGAACGTACTAATCGCTCAATTGTAGAAAAGGCACGCTCTCTTATAGCTGAAAGCGAACTTTCTAAAATTTTTTGGGAAGATGCTGTTCGAACGGCTATATACCTAAAGGATAGATGCCCACACCGTGCCCATAATAATAAAAATCCCTACGAGTTGTGGAATGGTTGCAAACCAGACCAAGGTAATCTCAGAGTTTTTGGGTGTAGAGCTCTTATACATATACCTTCTTGTCACCGTAAGAAATTGGATCTTAAGGTTGATGAAGCTGTATTTGTAGGCTATACAGAAGACCCTAATACGTATCTTCTTAGAAAACCATCTTGTCCTAGAATCATACAAAAGTCTAGAGACGTAACATTTTTTGAAGATTGTTTTTCTAGTTTAAATAATAGAAATGTCAACAATACTAAGACTTCTACTGAACCTTTAGTACTGTCTAATAGTCTGCCTATACCGGAAGAAAATAGTACAGTTCAAGAGTCTTCTGATCAATTTCCAGTAGTCACTGTTGAACCAGCTTCAAGCCATACTTTTGTCACTGAAGATCAGACTGCTGTAGCTGATCAATTCTTTGAAGCAATTGAGGAAGAAATAGTTTCTACTAGTAAAAATGATGGACATAGATATCCATCACGAGATCGAAAACCTCCTAACTATTCTAGTCTAGTCAATATTAGCTGATGATGTTGATAAGTGGCAGATGGCAATGACAGATGAATATAATTCATTGTCAAAGCTGAAGACATGGAAATTGGTTGACAGAGAAACCAAGAAAGTTATACCATGTAAATGGGTCTATAAGTTAAAAAAAGATCCAGCAGGAAATGTTGTGAAGTACAAAGCAAGATTAGTTGCTAAGGGATTCACCCAGACGCCAGGTGTAGACTATTTTGAGACATTTTCTCCTGTCGTACGGAACTCCTCTTTACGTACACTACTGGCTCTCGCAGCTGAATTGGGTTTGAAGATGCGTCACTTGGACGTTGACACTGCATTTTTAAATAGGGATCTGCTAGAGAAAGTCTACATGGAGCAACCTCAAGGTTTAAAAGTAAAGGTGTGACGTGGGAGTCGTCGCGGTACCCCCCACTACTTCTGACTGGCCGCCTCGCTTACCTGCGCCACATAAATACCGCGGCGCGACAGCGAATCTTCCCTTTTGGATCCTGGACGCTGCCTCAGTTAAGTGCGGCCTTCTTTTCTGGAGGACCGAAGCCTCGTCAGCCTGCCTGCCTACCCTGCCCTGAGTCTTAACTCTTGCCACTAGCTACCGGGTTTATATTGTGTAACGCTTGACAAATAAATATATTCCGTAACTAACGATACTGTATCTAATTTATCTCTCTACACACGAATAAACGTTACACTGGCGCTCGAACAATTTTAAGGGCTCAGGCATCTGACTCAGCTTCTGGTCGCTTCCTTTTTTCTGTGTTTCTGTGTGTAAGTGTGTTCACAGTCGGTAAGTCGTTGATTTTTTCCTAATTGTGTTAGCTAAATTATAACGCATTATTCAGGCAAGATAGTCGACTAACGGCTTGCGCCACATCTTATGTACTTTTATAATTCTTTTCTAACCCAAATTCGTTAGACTAAGTAACGGTTTAGGGAATTATTTTAATTGTACAATAAAATTTTTTATGTGAGGGTAGATTCCGCTTTGCAATATTCTTACGCATTGCGAACGTAACTTGTTTACTTGCTACATAATAAATATGTTTCTTTTTAAACGACCCACTGTGAACATATTTACATTACCTTTTATTTTATTGTTATATTATAAGTATAACCCCTGTGTGTGTGACTTTTGGTGCTGTTAGGTTAACCTTTTATCTGTTTAATTTTTTTCTAAGTAACTTAGCAATGTCTTTTAAAATTAACTTCAATCATTTAGTAAAATCGGAGCTGGTTTATGAACTGATTATTCGGGGGGGGTGACATGTCTGGTTCCGTAGCCGAGCTGCGCCAGCAGATAGCGACACTAGTGTCTCAGTTTCCCTCTGAAACTATTTTGGATTCGGATTTAGACCCCGAAGAGGAAATTTCGGCTATCTGGAACTCCTTAATTAGGGCTACAAATAATATTTCTCTGCTTAGATCACAATTTGACCAAAACCTCTATTCGCGCACAGAATCTATTCTCAACCATATTTACTTTAGATTGAATAGGCTGGTCCTGGACCGCCTTTCTGATACTGACTCGGCTGAGATAGTTTCGAGCAATTACCGCAATCAGTTAGCTATTTTTAAATCTTTGATTTCGGGTACATCTGAACCAACTTCGCACGTAGTACAAAAGGACTGCTCTGTATCTACCCCCGTTGTTTCTGACGACTTTAAGTACGATCGTAAATTGTTTTCCGAACTCGCTAAATTTAAATATAATGGCAAGTCTTGTGTTCGCGGGTTCATTGAAAAAATTAATGAGTTTATGCAGGCTAGGTGTATTCCCGAAAATAAAATGTTAGTATTTGCTTTTGAGATATTTACGGGCGATGCATTGTTCTGGTATCGTTCGCTCAAAGAACAGGTTTCTAGTTGGAGTGAATTGTGTTGTCTTTTAAAGCGTGATTTTAGCCCGACTGACTATGATTATAAAATTTTAAACGAAATTAGGTTTCGCCTTCAAGCTGAGGGCGAAAATATAACACTTTTTGTTGCTAAAATACAGGGTAAGTTTTCTCATCTTGATGTGCCTATTAGTGAGTCTGAAAAATTAGATATTTTGTTGCGTTATGTCCTGCCATGTTACAATCAAACTATTTTAACGGCTAAGGTGGCCGATATCCCTAGTCTCGTTAGTGTCTGTCGTGAATTTGAGACCTTTCATAAACGAACTAAAGATCATCGGGAATCTTCCAAAGCCACACCCAATATCTTGTTGCCCGAGTTTGCCCACCAACCTCAAAAACCTAATTTTTCTAATTACAAACCAAAAAAATATTATAATAACTCTAATAAAAACTTTAACGCTCCACCACAGATAAACGCTATCAACTTACCCACCACTAATAAAAACGAAAACCGGTTCTGTCCCAGGTGTCGATCCAATTCTCATAGTTTGTATAATTGTCGCCAACCACACTTTTTAATTTGTTTTAAATGCGGTCTAAAAGGTTTTCGTGTGTCTGATTGTCCTTAATGTAGTCCTAAAGCTAATAACCCAAAAAACTAATAAGCTAGGATTGGGGAATAAATAAATCAAATAATTTCAATAAAACCAAGTGGAATAATTGGTTATATTATCTAAAAAAAATTTTTAACTGTTATAGTCTATCCTCAATCCGCAATTCTAATATAGAATACTCGCCTTATATTTCTGTTATTGTAAATGGTAAACCTGTAGTCGGCCTGTTGGATTCTGGCTCATGTGTTACAATCTTGGGTAAAAATTCTCATATTTTTTTTTAAATAATGAGTATCAGTTAGATTGTTCTCAGCCTTTGAGTTTGGTAACCGCTGGTTGTGAAAAATTGTATTCTTTAGGGTCTATCTCTCTTCCTATTGAATTTCAAAATAAAACAGTTTCCCTAAATTTTCATGTAGTGCCAGGGATTAAAAATAGTTTAATTCCCGGTATGGATTTTTGGCGAATTTTTAATTTATTTCCTAACCATTTAGAGTCGGTGTTGTTATTGAATGAAACGGATTCACAAGTTACTGAGCTGCGGATCGATGACTCACCGCACCTTGTGTCTTATAATAATTTATCTATTGAACAGAGAGCTGCCGCTGATAACATTATTTCTAAATTTTCCGATATTTCTTATAAAAAGCGGGGTCTCGGTTGTTCTACTCTCATTACTCACTCTATTGACACAGGCGATAGCCCACCTATTCGTCAGCGTTATTATCGTATGTCTCCCGATAAGCAACGCATTTTGATACAACAACTAGACGAAATGTTGAAGGAAGATGTCGTAGAACCCTCTGAAAGTCCGTGGTCTAACCCGGTTATTCTAACCCCTAAAAAGAACGGCGAACTAAGATTTTGCTTAGATAGTCGTATATTGAATTCTGTTACTAGAAAAGATGCTTATAATTTGCCCTACATTTCGGAAATTCTAGATAACTTGAGAGATGCTAAATACCTAACTAGTTTAGATATTTCTAAATGTTTCTGGCAGACGTAAATTAAAGAGGAGGATCGTTTTAAGACCGCTTTCTATGTACCTACTCGTGGCACGTTTCATTTTAAAAGAATGGCGTTTGGTCTAACAAACGCACCCGCAACTCAGCAACCTTTAGTCGACACTTTCTTTTACGGTCCTGAATTTGAAAACAAGGTCTTCTGTTTTATTGACGACATTGTATGTATATCGTCAACGTTTGAAGAACATATTACGCTTTTATTACGTATTTTTGAAAAATTTAAAATGGCAAATCTCACTATAAACTTAGATAAGTGTAATTTCTTACGGGATAAAATAAAATATTTAGGTTACGTTGTCGATTCGCAAGGTCTCCATGCGGATCCTGATAAAATTGATGCCATAATTAATTACCCTACCCCTTCTAATAAAAAGGAACTACGTCGTTTTCTGGGCGTGGCTTCATGGTATATGCGATTTATTCCAAATTTTAGTCGTATATCGTCACCTCTAAACAAATTAACCTCTCAAGGTAAAAAGGCTCCCCCTTTTTGTTGGTCTAAAGAGGCGGACCAGGCTTTTATCAAGTTGAAAGACTGCTTGTCCTCTCCTTCTATTTTATCTTGTCCGGACTACTCCGAACCTTTTGAGATACACACGGACGCCAGCGACTACGGTGTAGGCGCTGTCCTCTGCCAGGTTATGAAAGGCGAAGAAAAAATCATAGCCTATTTCAGTAAGTCTTTGTCTGATGCTGAAAAGAATTACAGCGCTACTGAGCGCGAGGCACTCGCTGTGTTATCTGCCATCGAGCACTGGCGTTGTTAGGTCGATAACGGTAAAAAGTTTATTGTTTACACTGACCACGCTGCGCTCAAATGGTTTCTAAAACTTAATAATCCTACTGGTCGTTTGGCCAGATGGGGTGTTCGTCTTTCGTCGTACAATTTCGAGATTCGACATCGTCGTGGTTCAGACAACATATTGCCCGACCTCCTGTCTCGTTCTGTCCCCGTTGCAGCCATTATCAATGACAATGACATTACTCCTAATTTAAACCTAACACTCCCAATGTCTACTAACGACTCGTGGTATCTAAACATTTATAAAGGTTGTCTAAACAATCCCACATCTTTCGTGGACTACCAAATTATTAATAATAAATTATATCGTTTTAAAAAGTGTCTAAATCCTTTAACTCGAGATTTTCAATGGAAGGAGGTTATTCCGTCGCAACAAAGATCTAATATTATTGCTGAGAACAATTCGCTGCCCACGGCTGGTCACCTAGGTATTTTTAAAACCTACAAGCGCTTGGCATTAAATTATTACTGGCCGAATATGTATTCCGACGTTGTTAAGGCTGTGAATTCGTGTGGTGTTTGTATAGCTCACAAACATCAAAACCATTCAACCTTAGGTCATATGGGTAGATCTAAGTCTTGTTATAAACCATTCCAGATGTTAAGCATTGATCTAATTGGTCCACTACCTACTTCTAGAAGGCTAAACAATTTTATTTTGACGTGACAACGTCTTATAAATTGGTTTGCCGGGTGACACTTCAAGAAACTGCGTTACGCTCCGCTCACGTTATGCGCTCACAATGAGAGCGAGTGAGAGGCACGCGTCCCGCCTAAGAGCGAGAGAGACAGACATAAAAAGTGAAAGGCACGCGTCTTTCATCCTTCTTCCTACTATACGAATGAATATTCACATTAAAATTATTTTACCACTCAAAGTCGTTGTCACGTAAAACTTTCGCCCGTATACCGACTTTACAGGCAACCAATTTTTTTTTGTTGTTTCTTGTTGTTCTTCCAAATATTGTATGCTTTTTCCCATTAAACGAGCTACTGCCGAAATAATTACTAAAATTTTAGAAGAAAATGTTTTTTTGGTCCATGGTATTCCGTCAACTATTGTTCTCGATAATGGTAAGCAGTTCATTAGTTCCACATTTAAAAATTTGATAACTAAATACAAAATTCCTAATTTGCATTATACGCCGCTGTATACACCCCGTGTAAACTCAGTCGAGCGTTATAATAAAACTATTATGACGGCTATTTCTACTTTTATCGAACGAGATCAGCGCGTTTGGGATCTAGTCGTTCCTAAGATTCAGTTTGCAATAAATTGCGCAGTAAACGAGGTAACTGGCTATTCTCCATCTTTTCTGGTCTTTGGTCGTGAATTGGTTACTTGTGGGTCACACTATGTGGTCAACAAATCTGACCCTAATATTGTCTTCGAACCGCGTGATACATATGCGGAGGCCCTCGGCCATTTGTCTCCTATCTTCGAAAAGGTACAGGCCGCTTTGATAGCCGCTCACCAACGTAATAGTAATTCTTATAATCTTCGTCGTAAACCGGCCGAATTCAATGTCGGCGATATTGTGTGGCGGCGTACTTACTATTTAAGCGATAAAGATAAATATTTCAATAAAAAACTCGCTCCTAAATTTATTAAATGCAAAATGTAGCTAAAAAGTCTCCTTTAGTTTACAAATTGTCTGATATGACTGGCAAGCCAGTTGGTGAATGGCATATTAAAGATTTAAAATTAATTAATTACAAACAATAATTATTAATCTAATACAAAAATCTCGTTTTGTTGTTATAATTACTTCTGCTCACCCACAGTCCATAATGGTCGTTATAGTAATACCAAATTTTTTTATCTTTAAAATCCTTTTTGTTTTGACTCAGTGGTTAAAACTGTAATCAACTGCGTCTCACGGGTTCGAAGTTTCTTGAATCTATTTGTTGTGCTAATCACCTTGTTTACGTTATGTTATAAAGTATGCTCAGAGTTATTAATATTAACCCATTCTATTTAGCGAGCCGCTAGCGCGCCTTCTAAATAATACCTTATCCCGCGCACATAAGGCTTACTCTCGTCTACATTCGTCTCGACTACCTGCATTGAGTTTTATGACCTGTCACTCACTCTTTTGTTGTCGAAGCGAACCTTTTATTTTATGCTCGCTGTACACATTGGCCCAACATGCTGGCCCAACGTATTGGCCCAATGTGTAGAGAGCTACTTGGCGCTATGTTGGCTTAATGTACCGCTGTACACATTGGCCCAACATGCTGGCCCAACGTATTGGCCCAATGTGTAGAGAGCTACTTGGCGCTATGTTGGCTTAATTGGTGTAGTTGGCGCCGACGTTGGCCGGCCAGCCGAATATTGTCGGTTTTTTGTGCACACATCAAAGGATCTTGGCGCGCTCCGCCAACAGCTGTCACACGTCGGCGCCTATTTCATTTCGTTGTCGCTCTTCAGCGGAGAGAGTACTGTTGCGCGCGAATATATTTACGTTCCCAATTTAATATACTTACATACATATATAACGATGGCGGCGGCGTAGGGCAGCAATGAGGTTTTACAATTTATAGTAATTGTACCGAAATGGAACAGTAATATAATTATATATTTTTACAAATTTTATGTTGTTTCTTACTAATTTATATAAAATTAAAAACGAAGTAACTTGAAAAACATATTTTTAGTAGGTACCACATTGTTATCGTCTAGGCTTGTTAGTTGGGGTAGGTTATTTAACCAAAATAACTATTATTAATTACAAGCTACCTATTTTATATTTCAGGTTAATGAAGCGTGGAGCCGTATGGCAGATTAAATTTAATATTAATTTTATCTGCCATACGGCTCCACGCCACTATTAACGAAATCAAAAATAAAAAAATATCATTAATGACAACAGCATTCTACTTTAGTACACATGTACGCGCAGGTAATAATAAAACGCACTGTATAAATAAATAGCCGTGGCTGCAAGTGCTTCTACGCCCATCTTTGTCTAAGCACCAATGCAGAATGATCCGTCAGTCAATGTGTAAATAGCAATCTTAGCGTCGCACACTGGCAAATATTACCAAAAAGATGCCCAAAATGTTTTAATAATAAAAATGCGTTAAATAAATCTATTGAAGTTAAATGTTACCTTTTGATCTATGAATAATTTTAATTTTATGTAAAGAGGCCGTTGTTCCGACCAGCGCCAATATAAGGACTGACTTTATGATATCGATAGTTTTAAAACAATAGAAGGATAATAGTTAGTATATATAATATGATAGAGATTAACAAGAATTTAAGTATCGAAAATTGTATTATCTTAATATATAAAATCCGTGCGTTACTGACTGACTGACAGACACGCTACAGCCGAAACTATTGGGCGAAGGAAGCTGAAATTTAGCATGTATGTTCCTTGGGGACCGTAGGGGTGCACTAAGAAGGGATTTCCCGAAATTCCCACGGGATCGGCCAAAACGGGTAAAGTAAAAAAAAATGCAGGCGTAGCTGCTGGCGTCCTCTAGTAATTAATAATATTCATAATTAAGAAACATGAATGATCAGAGATACACATACTTTATAGTACCCAATATGAATACCTAAGTTTGTTTAAGTATCTAATACTCCACTTCAGGTTCTTTCAATAGTTAAATTGCATCCAGGGCAACTGCGTATTGGACTTTCTAGACGTTTTACGTAAACTTGAGATATAAGGAACTGAAGAAACGCAAAGTCTTTGAAATAAATGACTCATTTGTAGTTTAAATACGGGGCGTTTTTCTTATAAAGTCTCTGTGATATTTATTTATATTCTTACTTCTTGACTCTTGTGCATCTTCAGATAGATATCAACTTTTTGAAACCACTCATTAAAAGAATGAACTCAAGTTAAAGACCTCAAAATATTACACGGCAAATGTACGCGTAAATACAGGAACTTACAGCTAATAAAAACTAATAATAAGGCAGATATCGGCAGCCAAATCTAAAACAAACTAAATACTAGCATTATATGATTCAATTTAATACAGCTTATTTCTCGGAATACAGAAGAATATCGTAGTATTTTTTTATTCTTTCTGCTTACGTAAGTAAATAATACTATCAATTTCTAGGCGTTAGGATTTCAGAAAGTAGTATCATCTGACAGCAATTACAAATAGCTCTAGAAATAGAATCCATAACAGAAAAACACCAAACATTTACAGTTGTAAAAACAATTTTGATCAAATTCTTAGGCAGATTATAGATTTTTACCATATAAAATATATCAAAGAATGCTCAAAAGTTGCGTCATTTATTAAGGTTTAAGCTAAGTGTTATAAAAGTGTTCTATCGACAATATTTTAAAGTCATATTTTGGCCAGATTTTAGCTAATATTCGCCAGTGTGCGTCGTATTAGTTGGCCCAAGATGCTGGGCCAGCTAGTTGGGCCAATGTGTACAGGAGCTTTTAAATGTTTTTTATGCAGTAGTATTATAATTGTTACTTCATAAACTGAGCAGCTCTTTTGTATTTCATTTAACTCAACTTATATATAAATTTTCTAAACAATTGTTTTGAAGTGTCACTAATAAATGTTAACTATTTATTCTAGACTATCTCAGTTAAGTGTAACCCTTGATGTGTTTTGCATTCAAGCTAGATTGATTTGAATGATAGCTAGTGCACTGGTTGTGAGTGTGTCTGGCATGTGTGCGAGATATGAAGGATTTTTTTGTTATTAGAGGGGTCCATTGAATGCGTGATGTATGAATGGTTGGGGGGGTTAAACATAACCAAAGTTCTTTTAGGTGGTGTTTGGCACTTAAAATACTGACACCACTTCTCCTTCTCTGTTCCAGGCGCTGTCGGCGGCAGGGGGCCAGGGAATTTTTCCCGCAGGAAAAATTCCGGCCTAAAGGGGGGAGTGTGTGACGTGGGAGTCGTCGCGGTACCCCCCTCTACTTCTGACTGGCCGCCTCGCTTACCTGCGGTACATAAATACCGCGGCGCGACAGCGAATCTTCCCTTTTGGATCCTGGACGCTGCCTCAGTTAAGTGCTGCCTTCTCTTCTGGAGGACCGAAGCCTCGTCAGCCTGCCTGCCTACCCTGCCCTGAGTCTTAACTCTTGCCACTAGCTACCGGGTTTATATTGTGTAACGCTTGACAAATAAATATATTCCGTAACTAACGATACTGTATCTAATTTATCTCTCTACACACGAATAAACGTTACAAAGGGTATGGAGAACAAAGTGTGTCTCTTACAAAAATCCCTGTATAGCCTTAAACAAGCTCCACGTGCCTGGAACATAAAGTTTGATGAAACTTTATCGTCTTTTGGTTTTGTGAAAACTCCATCTGAACCATGTGTGTATACCAAACTTTTTGGAAAAGAGTTGGTTATAGTTGCAGTCTTTGTCGATGACATAATTCTTTTTTATATAAAAGACAAGACGTGTGACATTGTCAAAGATGACTTGAAAAAATGTTTGTCAATAAAAGATTTGGGCTATTTAAGCTATTATCTTGGTTTAAATATAACCAGGAAAAATGATGAAATAAAAGTACATCAGAAAAGTTATATAAATAATATTTTACAAAAGTTTGGAATGGAGAATTGTAAAACTTGTACAACTCCAATATCTGGAAAACTAGAGGTCAGTACCAGCAGTGATAGTGATCATAATCAAGAAGTATATCCCTATCGAGAATTAATTGGTTGCCTCATGTTCCTGAGTGTTAATACTCGTCCAGACATCAGACACGCGACTAGTTATCTGAGTCAGTTCAATACTCGGTACAACAAGACTCATTGGCTAGCCGCGAAGAGAGTCTTACAATATCTAAAAGGCACTTTAGATTATTCGATTTGTTATAGAAAATCAGATATGCTACTTGTAGGATTTTGCGATGACGATTGGGCAAACTGTGATATAGATCGCTGTTCTTATACGGGTTACTGTTTCAAATTAGCAGGCAGCCCGGTTTCATGGGCCTCAGGGAAGCAGCAAACCGTAGCTTTGTCCTCAGCGGAAGCCGAGTATATGGCAATAACTGAAGCTACGAAGGAAGCGATTTATTTAAGGAGATTTATCACTGAATTAATTTCAGATCCTATGGTAAGACAAAAGTTATTACCTAATACCATAACTGTTTGTACTGATAGTCAGAGTGCACAGAGTTTGGCTTTAAATCCGGTACAGCACCATAGAACTAAACATATAGATACCAAATATCACTTTATTAGAGAAAAGATTAGTGATAATTCGGTAAACTTAAAATATATCAAATCAAGTGATATGCCCGCTGACATCTTAACTAAACGATTGCGGCACATGGTAGATGTGTACTTGGCTTAGGTTTAGTTTAAATATATTTTACACGTTTACTTTGATACTTTGTATACATTTACATACTGTTTTTTCTTTTAATTGATATATTTTGAGTTAATTTTCATGTTTTATTTTTTCTAGAGAGTTTTGGTTAAGGGGGTGTGTTGTAATAACACTGGCTTTATAGTGTTTTTACAAAGTATTCCAAATTCTTCTTATTCGATGTAACTAGGTTACCATTTACTTCAATAAAATAACAACTAGATGAAACATATGTTTTATTCTGAAATACAAAAATAAATTACAACAAGTTCCGAACTCGAACTATTGAAGTTTGCATAGTAGTCTACTATAAACGCAAGTTTTTTTTTGTATGTATCGCCTGGCGTCACCTGGTACGTAAAATCGCCCACTTTAGATGGCAAATCCTCCCCTTAAGATAGAGAAATATCACATTCATTCACCGTTAATTCTGGCCTGACTTAGTTCCCATAAGAAATAAAACCAACCGAAATAGTTAGTAAAAGACAATCAATTACTTGAGCGACCTTAAAAGTTGTTTGGAAGTTCTGAAATAAAGTGTTATTCGAAAGTTCTTTAGCGGAACAAACCAATTCGGTCTGTTGCACCCGCGTAAAATATTGACGGCTAGTGCGAGTTAGGAATATCGTCTGACTACTTAACTAGTAACTTTATAGTACTTTTGTACTATAAACCTACTACCTTAATCGGTTTTTTGAAGTCCCCTATTGAATATGTGCCGCTTCTAATATGCGTCACGATAACAGTGTGAGGCAATACGAAAATTTGGCACCTACATCCGTACGTTTTTGATCCCATGGGAATGGGAAACCCTTACTTTGTGCACCTACGCTTTTCAAAGAAGATACGTGTAAAATTTCAGCTTCTTGCGACCAGTAGTTTTGGCTGTACGTAGAAGAGTTTTACATTATATTGCTGATTGACTAATTATTAATTTGTGTTGCTGATGCTGAAACATTGTATAGTATTCTTACTAGAAATGTATTTTCAGGAATTGGTAACTTTGAATCCTCAGCTAACTTACTGTTTCGAAGTTTTATTAAATTAATTAAGCGTTACACCTCAGCCGTTGTATTTGGAATGTGCGAATGAGTATCAGTACCTATCTATACACTGACCGAAAATGTCGTCCAAATGTTGTGTTTGTAAATTTCCAATTATAAAACAACATAAGACTGTGCATTTGACATTTTGCCGAGTTGACCTATACAAACCTCTTACAATACAAAATAAGGCAAAAGTACCTACTTGGCATATCGATCGTAATCGGAAAAAATTAAGCAACGCCTGTACATGTCACCACGTGCATGGGCTCGTGGCTTTAACATCAGAGTGTTACCGCGCATTGTACGGCACGTAAAGTCATATGTCGGAGGTCTAAACACTTTGACATCAGAGGCCACCCATTCACACGAAAAAGGGAGTAAGAAAATTCTGAGATGGCTTTATTATGTTTTACATCCAGTCAAACCGAGTGACACAATCCTCCTAAATAAAACATAAACTCGGATAAATAGACAATGGAAGCACAAAGCGAATTCTTCTAATCTTCCTTGTTTAACACATAGCGTTGGCATCCTTCTCAAAGTTCACAACCTCTACAATTACAGTAAGGGCCGATACTACTGACCGCCCAGTCGTTACTGACCGTGTTAATATCTCGACCTTATCCCTCCGTTTCTCAACGATGTCTTTTTTATTTTTTTCTCTTGTACAACTTTTCTAGTTATCTGCCGAGCTCTTGCAAATTACGTGAAGCAAAAAAACTCTCAGTTGTGTTTGTGTACTGGCTGGATGGATTTGATAAATTTAAAATAGAAAGGAAATAAGTCCCTTTTTTGTTTTAAAATACTTTTCCTGTGGAGGAATATTTTTTTTATTCGTGGAAATTCATAAACATTCAAATACACACACAACTTTTTGTTCACTCAAAGTGTTGTCGATTGCTGATATCGAACGTACAATTTCCGTGTAGTGTTAAATGGTGCGGTGGCCTTTTGCAGTCTACTGATTTGCTCTGCTAATTTGTGTCCCAACCACAATAGCATTAAAGCTGTAAGTCAGTAGGAGAATTTGGCACACTATATACAACGTTCGCCAGCTGTATTGGTCACAGATTGGTCACTCGACACAGATCCTATGTCGAGTACCTGTATCGAGTTGTAATACCTGCGTCGAGTTTTCGGTCTCTTCGCAAAGATTCTATAACTGTATGCTGTAAGATATGTCACCTTTTACGTCATCCACGGCATGAAATAGGGTAGTGATAACTTTTTAATAATTAATGAATATTCTACCCCAAACTAAGCAGAGCTTGTACTAGTCACTGTTGAACCAGCTCCAGGCCATACTTTTGTTACTGAAGATCAGACTGCTGAAGCTGATCAATTCTTTGAAGCAATTGAGGAAGAAATAGTTTCTACTAGTAAAAATGATGGACATAGATATCCATCACGAGATCGAAAACCTCCTAATTATTTCTCATACCAAGTGTCTAGTCAAGTGTCTGATGAGCCTAGAACTTATAATGAGGCTGTATTGGCTGATGATGTTGATAAGTGGCAGATGGCAATGACAGATGAATATAATTCATTGTCGAAGCTGAAGACATGGAAATTGGTTGACAGAGAAAACAAGAAAGTTATACCGTGTAAATGGGTCTATAAGTTAAAGAAAGATCCAGCAGGAAATGTTGTGAAGTACAAAGCAAGATTAGTTGCTAAGGGATTCACCCAGACGCCAGGTGTAGACTATTTTGAGACATTTTCTCCTGTCGTACGGAACTCCTCTTTACGTACACTACTGGCTCTCGCAGCTGAATTGGGTTTGAAGATGCGTCACTTGGACGTTGACACTGCATTTTTAAATGGGGATCTGCTAGAGAAAGTCTACATGGAGCAACCTCAAGGTTTGAAAGTAAAGGGTATGGAGAACAAAGTGTGTCTCTTACAAAAATCCCTGAATGGCCTTAAACAAGCTCCACGTGCCTGGAACATAAAGTTAGATGAAACTTTATCGTCTTTTGGTTTTGTGAAAACTCCATCTGAACCATGTGTGTATATCAAACTTTTTGGAAAAGAGTTGGTTATAGTTGCAGTCTTTGTCGATGACATAATTCTTTTTTATAGAAAAGACAAGACGTGTGACATTGTCAAAGATGACTTGAAAAAATGTTTGTCAATAAAAGATTTGGGCTATTTAAGCTATTATCTTGGTTTAAATATAACCAGGAAAAATGATGAAATAAAAGTACATCAGAAAAGTTATATAAATAATATTTTACAAAAGTTTGGAATGGAGAATTGTAAAACTTGTACAACTCCAATATCTGGAAAACTAGAGGTCAGTACCAGCAGTGATAGTGATCATAACCAAGAAGTATATCCCTATCGAGAATTAATTGGTTGCCTCATGTTCCTGAGTGTTAATACTCGTCCAGACATCGCATACGCGACTAGTTATCTGAGTCAGTTCAATACTCGGTACAACAAGACTCATTGGTTAGCCGCGAAGAGAATCTTACAATATCTAAAAGGCACTTTAGATTATTCGATTTGTTATAGAAAATCAGATATGCTACTTGTAGGATTTTGCGATGCCGATTGGGCAAACTGTGATATAGATCGCCGTTCTTATACGGGTTACTGTTTCAAATTAGCAGGCAGCCTGGTTTCATGGGCCTCAAGGAAGCAGCAAACCGTAGCTTTGTCCTCAGCGGAAGCCGAGTATATGGCAATAACTGAAGCTACGAAGGAAGCGATTTATTTAAGGAGATTTATCACTGAATTAATTTCAGATCCTATGGTAAGACAAAAGTTATTACCTAATACCATAACTGTTTGTACTGATAGTCAGAGTGCACAGAGTTTGGCTTTAAATCCGGTACAGCACCATAGGACAAAACATATAGATACCAAATATCACTTTATTACAGAAAAGATTAGTGATAATTCGGTAAACTTAAAATATATCAAATCAAGTGATATGCCCGCTGTCATCTTAACTAAACGATTGCGGCACATGGTAGATGTGTACTTGGCTTAGGTTTAGTTTAAATATATTTTACACGTTTACTTTGGTACTTAGTATACATTTACATACTGTTTTTTCTTTTAATTGATATATTTTGAGTTAATTTTTATGTTTTATTTTTTCTAGAGAGCTTTGATTAAGGGGGTGTGTTGTAATAACACTGGCTTTATAGTGTTTTTACAAAGTATTCAAAATTCTTCTTATTCGATGTAACTAGGTTACCATTTACTTCAATAAAATAACAACTAGATGAAACACATGTTTTATTCTCAAATACAAAAATAAATTACAACAAGTTCCGAACACGAACTATTGAAGTTTGCATAGTAGTCTACTATAAACGCAAGTTTTTTTTTGTATGTATCGCCTGGCGTCACCTGGTACGTAAAATCGCCCACTTTAGATGGCAAATCCTCCCCTTAAGTTAGAGAAATATCACATTCATTCACCGTTAATTCTGGCCTGACTAAGTTCCCATAAGAAATAAAACCAACCGAAATAGTTAGTAAAAGACAATCAATTACCTGAGCGACCTTAAAAGTTGTTTGGAAGTTCTGAAATAAAGTGTTATTCGAAAGTTCTTTAGCGGAACAAACCAATTCGGTCTGTTGCACCCGCGTAAAATATTGACGGCTAGTGCGTGTTAGGAATATCGTCTGACTACTTAACTAGTAACTTTATAGTACTTTTGTACTATAAACCTACTACCTTAATCGGCTTTTTGAACTCCCCTACTGAATATGTGCCTCTTCTAATATGCGTCACGATAACACTGTGAGGCAATACGAAAATTTGGCACCTACATCCGTACGTTTTTGATCCCATGAGAATGGGAAACCCTTACTTTGTGCACCTACGCTTTTCAAAGAAGATACGTGTAAAATTTCAGCTTCTTGCGACCAGTAGTTTTGGCTGTACGTGGAAGAGTTTTACATTATATTGCTGATTGACTGATTACTAATTTGTGTTGCTGATGCTAAGGTATTGTATAGTATTCTTACTAGAAATGTATTTTCAGGAATTGGTAACTTTGAATCCTCAGTTAACTTACTATACAGTTAGTAAGAATACTATACAATACTTCAGCATCAGCAACACAAATTAGTAACTTAACGGTAACACTCTGATGTTAAAGCCACGAGCCCATGCACGTTGTGACATGTACAGGCGTTGCTTATTTTTTTCCGATTACGATCGATATGCCAAGTAGGTACTTTTGCCTTATTATGTATTGTAAGAGGTTTGTATAGGTCAACTCGGCAAAATGTCAAATGCACAGTCTTATGTTGTTTTATAATTGGAAATTTACAAACACAACATTTGGACGACATTTTCGGTCAGTGTATAGATAGGTACTGATACTCATTCGCACATTCCAAATACAACGGCTGAGGTGTAACGCTTAATTAACTTAATAAAACTTCGAAACAGTAAGTTAGCTGAGGATTCAAAGTTACCAATTCCTGAAAATACATTTCTAGTAAGAATACTATACAATATTTCAGCATCAGCAACACAAATTAATAATTAGTCAATCAGCAATATAATGTAAAACTCTTCCACGTACAGCCAAAACTACTGGTCGCAAGAAGCAGAAATTTTACACGTATCTTCTTTGAAAAGCGTAGGTGCACAAAGTAATTGTTTCCCATTCCCATGGGATCAAAAACGTACGGATGTAGGTGCCAAATTTTCGTATTGCCTCACACTGTTATCGTGACGCATATTAGAAGAGGCACATATTCAGTATGGGACTTCAAAAAGCCGATTAACATTGAAAAAACTAACTAACACTGAAAAAATCGGACCAGTAGTTCTTGAGATTAGCGCGTTCAACCAAACAAACAAACTCTTCAGCTTTATATATTAGTATAAGATAATATACATCTAAAAAACCATTAATGACTTCAGAAGTTTAGTTCACTTCTTCGCCGGTCACCAGTTGTCTTCTGCCCCCATTAGTTTTATAATTTACGAGTCATCATCCTCCTGGCCTCCACTTAGGACCCGGGGTCCGTTTTCTAGTCTAACCGGACTTTGATAGAATATTATCTTTTCCACAGAGCGACTGCCTGTCTGACCATGGTTAAGACTAGTGTCAGTTTATTTGCAGATACTGACGCCTTATAACGACTGTCAAAGATCTTCATGACAGCCGATATCCAAGATATAATTTCCGAGTATCATAAGTAAAACTCGAAAATATGCCACAAATAAATTGAAATCAACCTATCTTATGGTATCAGATTTCAAACCATTATTCATTACATGTATTCAATAGCGCTACAACAATAAATTCATAATAAGCTTACTGATTTATTTATAAAGGACGTAATCCACTCGAATCAAGTGAATGTTATTAAAATTTTATATCCAATCGAGCGAGTCCATCAGTTTGATGCAAACAGAAAATAAAATACATGACTCCATTTTGTTTTAAAAACAGAAAACAGGCTGTTTGTGTTTCATAATTTACAGCATTTTACAGTCCACTGCTGGAGTTCAGCTTCTCCCAATTTGCTTCACAATTGTACACTAAGTCAATAGGAGGATTTAGTAAAGTGTTTGATGACGAGTTTTCGTCTCCTTGCAAAGATACTATTTACTTCGTGTATTTTCTTTATTCGCCTCTTGCGATACCCATGGAATGTTTTTATTTTTATTTTTTAAGACAACTCCCGCATTAGGACTAAATCCTGTGTCGCGGGGGAATTTGCAAACATACAACTAACGGACACAATGAACACCCAGACACGAAACAACAGTTTGTTAATACACAAATACACCAACAATACACAAAGTGTTGCCTCGTGTGGGAATCGAACTCACAACACTCGGCGCAGTGTAAAGCAGCGAGGCGGCCTCTTAAACATCTACGCCAATCGTACAGTCAAATGTACATAATTAGGTAATGACAATTCGTATCCTTAATCCGTCACTCTACGCTGGGTTATTAAAGTTTATTTATGTAAACAGAAGAAATCGAATCCTATCTTATCTTACTATTATAAACGTGAATGTTTCGGATGAACGGGTGTAAGTTACTCTTTCACGCAAAAAATACTGAACAGATTTTAATAAACCTTTACAGTTCATACATCAAATTATATTTATATCGCATTAACCGAGACTCACGTGGCTGAAACATGGGTAGGCGTTTGAATTTTAATATCGAAAGCAGTCAAGCAAAGTCAGGTCGTATTTTCAAACGTTAAATAGGAAATATAAACTTGTTCTTTACGATGGCCGATTTTAATGTCAGTTGTAAATATTAATTTGTTACCAAAACTTCAATAATTCTTTTAACGTTCGCTTTTGACGTGAAAGTTCTTGGTATTGTTCCGTGAAAATAAATTTAACTTCATTTAATTTTACTTAATTGTATTAAACTTTACAATGCCAAGGAAATGGACGTCGTAGGCCGGCTTTATTTTCTAAGTCAGATAATGGTCTGTTGATGAAAAGGAAAATGTTTACGGCGATTGTTAAATACTTTATGGTTCTAATGAAATACAGATTGTATTGGAACTGTGCGTAGGGACTTAGGATGGGCGTAGAGAATATATTTTTCATTTTTGACCCGAATAATTGAGTTAAGCGCTTATTAACATTTAAGACAAAACTAAATATTTACAACCAGCTCTTAACACCTACACAAATACTCTTAGCGATATTGTTTCGACCATCGATCTGCCTGATCGATTTGGTCGCATTACCGAAATTGCACAATCGTCTAAAATATGTCCCGAATTTAATAAACGGCGATTCATAATACTGCAAATTTCATCAAAAAATGGTCTAATACTTTTACTTTTAGTTGTACGTATATGTATGTAACATAAGTTGTATTACCTGGGGCTCAATTCTCCTAAATAAATTTGTTCAAAATACAGTTTCGATATAATGTCAGTGTCATCTTATGTCACTAAAATCGTATTCTTGATATTTGAATGAACTTGTAACGAGATCGTAAATTGAAACAAGTGTCAAAATATGTGTCAACTAAGAACTGTTTATTCCAAACTATACGATAATGACATTCGGTTATCATAATACCACTTCTGAGTCAATTCAAAATATAATTTCAATGTCATATAAAATACGAGAATTAGCCTGCTGATGTCCACCCAAAGAGAATTAATAAGTACGCTGAGCTCTAAGAGCGAATTCAATACTTAAATATGACTTATATTTACAAAAAGTGTCTTTGAGTTTTGTTAGCCATTATTCCAGTTCATTTACAAGACTGCTACATAAAAACGGTCACTTTTTGAAACAAACACTTTAGTAAAACATTTAAACAAATTTCTTTCATAAAATGGCTGTTTTTCCATTTACCACTACTTAACCCTATTTAACCCTGTTTACACAAAATTTAATTTAATACATAGGGTACCCACCAAGAACTTAGGGTCTCAAGCCAACCTCACCTGCAAGTGGTGCACCTGCCGATCAACGGACGAGGCTCTGGCAAACAAAATATCCCGATAAGCGGCAATAGGCTCGCCACCAATTACGTGGGATCAAAACACTGGCGAAAAGTGGGCGTTTAAAATGCCTCTGCCTACCCCTTCGGGGAAACAAGCGTGAGTCTATGTATGTTTGTATGTATGTAATTTAATACAAATTGTATTTAATACTATAATCACAAAGAATACCAACCCAAACCACATTTTAACGACCGCAAAGCTAGTCCGAGGTCTTTTGAGTAAAACCTTTCTTTAAATTTAAATACATAACTCATTGGAATGAATGGACAAAAACATTATGAGAATCAGATAATGTGGTTTTGAAATAGCATTAAAACATTTTAGGTTTTAATAGCGTCGGTGACATTCGGACGACCTTTTGTAATGTAATGGATAGATCGCGTTAAGACATGTATAGATATATTCAAGAGCGAAATACTTCATTGTGCGTGTGACTAATTTGTAGCATCATTTAGGAGAAGCGTTTCATTTCAAAAAATGCAAAGTATCACTACCGTATTTCTAACCAGAGCCCAGCAGTAGACTGTGAAATAATGTAAACGATGAAACTTCAACAGTCTGCTTTCGTACAAGTTTATTTTACGGGTGTTAATCGCGTTTATCAACTAGTTTAAGTATTATATGTATGTTTATCTATTATCTAGTACCCATAGTACAAGCTCTGCTTAGTTTGGGGTAGAATATTCATGAATTATTAAAAAGTTATCACTACCCTATTTCATGCCGTGGATGACGTAAAAGGTGACATATCTTACAGCATACAGTTATAGAATCTTTGCGAAGAGACCGAAAACTCGACACAGGTATTACAACTCGATACAGGTACTCGACATAGAATCTGTGTCGAGTGACCAATCTGTGACCAATACAGCTGGCGAACGTTGTATATAGTGTGCCAAATTCTCCTACTGACTTACAGCTTCAATGCTATTGTGGTTGGGACACAAATTAGCAGAGCAAATCAGTAGAATGCAAAAGGCCACCGCACCATTTAAAACTACACGGAAATTGTACGTTCGATATCAGCAATCGACAACACTTTGAGTGAACAAAAAGTTGTGTGTGTATTTGAATGTTTATGAATTTCCACGAATAAAAAAAATATTCCTCCACAGGAAAAGTATTTTAAAACAAAAAGGGACTTATTTCCTTTCTATTTTAAATTTATCAAATCCATCCAGCCAGTACACAAACACAACTGAGAGTTTTTTTGCTTCACGTAATTTGCAAGAGCTCGGCAGATAACTAGAAAAGTTGTACAAGAGAAAAAAATCAAAAAGACATCGTTGAGAAACGGAGGGATAAGGTCGAGATATTAACACGGTCAGTAACGACTGGGCGGTCAGTAATATCGGCCCTTACTGTAATTGTAGAGGTTGTGAACTTTGAGAAGGATGCCAACGCTATGTGTTAAACAAGGAAGATTAGAAGAATTCGCTTTGTGCTTCCATTGTCTATTTATTCGAGTTTATGTTTTATTTAGGAGGATTGTGTCACTCGGTTTGTCTGGATGTAAAACATAATAAAGGCATCTCAGAATTTTCTTACTCCCTTTTTCGTGTGAATGGGTGGCCTCTGATGTCAAAGTGTTTAGACCTCCGACATATGACTTTACGTGCCGTACAATGCGCGGTAACACTCTGATGTTAAAGCCACGAGTCCATGCACGTGGTGACATGTACAGGCGTTGCTTATTTTTTTCCGATTACGATCGATATGTCAAGTAGGTACTTTTGCCTTATTTTGTATTGTAAGAGGTTTGTATAGGTCAACTCGGCAAAATGTCAAATGCACAGTCTTATGTTGTTTTATAATTGGAACTTTACAAACACAACATTTGGACGACATTTTCGGTCAGTGTATAGATAGGTACTGATAGTCATTCGCACATTCCAAATACAACGGCTGAGGTGCTGATGCTGAAAGATTGTACAGTATTCTTACTAGAAATGTATTTTCAGGAATTGGTAACTTTGAATCCTCAGCTAACTTACTGTTTCGAAGTTTTATTAAGTTAATTAAGCGTTACGCCTCAGCCGTTGTCAAGTGTTGTCGATTGCTGATATCGAACGTACAATTTCCGTGTAGTTTTAAATGGTGCGGTGGCCTTTTGCAGTCTACTGATTTGCTCTGCTAATTTGTGTCCCAACCACAATAGCATTGAAGCTGTAAGTCAGTAGGAGAATTTGGCACACTATATACAACGTTCGCCAGCTGTATTGGTCACAGATTGGTCACTCGACACAGATCCTATGTCGAGTACCTGTATCGAGTTGTAATACCTGTGTCGAGTTTTCGGTCTCTTCGCAAAGATTCTATAACTGTATGCTGTAAGATATGTCACCTTTTACGTCATCCACGGCATGAAATAGGGTAGTGATAACTTTTTAATAATTCATGAATATTCTACCCCAAACTAAGCAGAGCTTGTACTATGGGTACTAGATAATAGATAAACATACATATAATACTTAAACTAGTTGATAAACGCGATTAACACCCGTAAAATAAACTTGTACGAAAGCAGACTGTTGAAGTTTCATCGTTTACATTATTTCACAGTCTACTGCTGGGCTCTGGTTAGAAATACGGTAGTGATACTTTGCATTTTTTGAAATGAAACGCTTCTCCTAAATGATGCTACAAATTAGTCACACGCACAATGAAGTATTTCGCTCTTGAATATATCTATACATGTCTTAACGCGATCTATCCATTACATTACAAAAGGTCGTCCGAATGTCACCAACGCTATTAAAACCTAAAATGTTTTAATGCTATTTCAAAACCACATTATCTAATTCTCATAATGTTTTTGTCCATTCATTCCAATGAGTTATGTTTTTAAATTTAAAGAAAGGTTTTACTCAAAAGACCTCGGACTAGCTTTGCGGTCGTTAAAATGTGGTTTGGGTTGGTACTCTTTGTGATTATAGTATTAAATACAATTTGTATTAAATTACATACATACAAACATACATAGACTCACGCTTGTTTCCCCGAAGGGGTAGGCAGAGACATTTTAAACGCCCACTTTTCGCCAGTGTTTTGATCCCACGTAATTGGTGGCGAGCCTATTGCCGCTTATCGGGATATTTTGTTTGCCAGAGCCTCGTCCGTTGATCGGCAGGTGCACCACTTGCAGATGAGGTTGGCTTGAGACCCTAAGTTCTTGGTGGGAACCCTATGTATTAAATTAAATTTTGTGTAAGCAGGGTTAATTAGGGTTAAGTAGCGGTAAATGGAAAAACAGCCATTTTATGAAAGAAATTTGTTTAAATGTTTTACTAAAATGTTTGTTTCAAAAAGTGACCGTTTTTATGTAGCAGTCTTGTAAATGAACTGGAATAATGGCTAACAAAACTCAAAGACACTTTTTGTAAATATAAGTCATATTTAAGTATTGAATTCGCTCTTAGAGCTCAGCGTACTTATTAATTCTCTTTGGGTGGACATCAGCAGGCTAATTCTCGTATTTTATATGACATTGAAATTATATTTTGAATTGACTCAGAAGTGGTATTATGATAACCGAATGTCATTATCGTATAGTTTGGAATAAACAGTTCTTAGTTGACACATATTTTGACACTTGTTTCAATTTACGATCTCGTTACAAGTTCATTCAAATATCAAGAATACGATTTTAGTGACATAAGATGACACTGACATTATATCGAAACTGTATTTTGAACAAATTTATTTAGGAGAATTGAGCCCCAGGTAATACAACTTATGTTACATACATATACGTACAACTAAAAGTAAAAGTATTAGACCATTTTTTGATGAAATTTGCAGTATTATGAATCGCCGTTTATTAAATTCGGGACATATTTTAGACGATTGTGCAATTTCGGTAATGCGACCAAATCGATCAGGCAGATCGATGGTCGAAACAATATCGCTAAGAGTATTTGTGTAGGTGTTAAGAGCTGGTTGTAAATATTTAGTTTTGTCTTAAATGTTAATAAGCGCTTAACTCAATTATTCGGGTCAAAAATGAAAAATATATTCTCTACGCCCATCCTAAGTCCCTACGCACAGTTCCAATACAATCTGTATTTCATTAGAACCATAAAGTATTTAACAATCGCCGTAAACATTTTCCTTTTCATCAACAGACCATTATCTGACTTAGAAAATAAAGCCGGCCTACGACGTCCATTTCCTTGGCATTGTAAAGTTTAATACAATTAAGTAAAATTAAATGAAGTTAAATTTATTTTCACGGAACAATACCAAGAACTTTCACGTCAAAAGCGAACGTTAAAAGAATTATTGAAGTTTTGGTAACAAATTAATATTTACAACTGACATTAAAATCGGCCATCGTAAAGAACAAGTTTATATTTCCTATTTAACGTTTGAAAATACGACCTGACTTTGCTTGACTGCTTTCGATATTAAAATTCAAACGCCTACCCATGTTTCAGCCACGTGAGTCTCGGTTAATGCGATATAAATATAATTTGATGTATGAACTGTAAAGGTTTATTAAAATCTGTTCAGTATTTTTTGCGTGAAAGAGTAACTTACACCCGTTCATCCTTAGAAACATTCACGTTTATAATAGTAAGATAAGATAGGATTCGATTTCTTCTGTTTACATAAATAAACTTTAATAACCCAGCGTAGAGTGACGGATTAAGGATACGAATTGTCATTACTTAATTATGTACATTTGACTGTACGATTGGCGTAGTTGTTTAAGCGGCCGCCTCGCCGCTTTACACTGCGCCGAGTGTTGTGAGTTCGATTCCCACACGAGGCAACACTTTGTGTATTGTTGGTGTATTTGTGTATTAACAAACTGTTGTTTCGTGTCTGGGTGTTCATTGTGTCCGTTAGTTGTATGTTTGCAAATTCCCCCGCGACACAGGATTTAGTCCTAATGCGGGAGTTGTCTTAAAAAATAAAAACATTCCATGGGTATCGCAAGAGGCGAATAAAGAAAATACACGAAGTAAATAGTATCTTTGCAAGGAGACGAAAACTCGTCATCAAACACTTTACTAAATCCTCCTATTGACTTAGTGTACAATTGTGAAGCAAATTGGGAGAAGCTGAACTCCAGCAGTGGACTGTAAAATGCTGTAAATTATGAAACACAAACAGCCTGTTTTCTGTTTTTAAAACAAAATGGAGTCATGTATTTTATTTTCTGTTTGCATCAAACTGATGGACTCGCTCGATTGGATATAAAATTTTAATAACATTCACTTGATTCGAGTGGATTACGTCCTTTATAAATAAATCAGTAAGCTTATTATGAATTTATTGTTGTAGCGCTATTGAATACATGTAATGAATAATGGTTTGAAATCTGATACCATAAGATAGGTTGATTTCAATTTATTTGTGGCATATTTTCGAGTTTTACTTATGATACTCGGAAATTATATCTTGGATATCGGCTGTCATGAAGATCTTTGACAGTCGTTATAAGGCGTCAGTATCTGCAAATAAACTGACACTAGTCTTAACCATGGTCAGACAGGCAGTCGCTCTGTGGAAAAGATAATATTCAATCAAAGTCCGGTTAGACTAGAAAACGGACCCCGGGTCCTAAGTGGAGGCCAGGAGGATGATGACTCGTAAATTATAAAACTAATGGGGGCAGAAGACAACTGGTGACCGGCGAAGAAGTGAACTAAACTTCTGAAGTCATTAATGGTTTTTTAGATGTATATTATCTTATACTAATATATAAAGCTGAAGAGTTTGTTTGTTTGGTTGAACGCGCTAATCTCAAGAACTACTGGTCCGATTTTTTCAGTGTTAGTTAGACCATTTATCGGGGAAGGCTATAGGCTATATAACATCACGCTATAAGCCACGGGAGCGGAGCAGTAGCCTTAAATAACGCGGGTGTAACCGCGGGCTCATCTAGCATTACATAATTATAGAGGCCATATTGGAAACCATGGGCATGCTATTTCATCAGCGTTTTCCGCGATTCATTTTGATATAATTATCATTATCATCATCTTCTGAGCCTTGTGTCCAAGACTTTTATCATAGTATTTCCACAAAGCGACTGCCGTCTGATCTTCGTAACTTAATGGTTTCGAGCGTTATTCAATGGCTTAGATCAGCGTCAGTATATGCAAGGATACTGTGACTCCTCCTTCTTCGCCTTCGTGTGAAATGATGGCTGCAAAAACACACTTCAACTCGTCTTCTCGTAGAAATCAAACTACGATTTACGGATTGTATCGCGATATAGTGGTTTTAAAGATAATAATAATACATTTAAACCGAACGATCTAGAAACTACATTTTGTTTTTTATTATTACTAGCTGACGTTTCAGGTTCTTCACAGGAATTGTGGTCACGGCAGACGTGGGCCGACTTCTCGTATCATAAACAGTCGTCATTCTACATATATCTATCTCACAAATAACCCAAGACGCGTCGATCTGAAGCGTGTTAACAACACCAAGTGTCAGTAGAGAGGATGTCGGGAAGCAGCAGGCGTTCAGCAGTCAATCCCGCGTCAGATTATACGCAACGCAAATGTGGCATCATGCGTGACGCGCACACTCTGAGATTCGTTTAAGAATAGACGTATCAAGCACGTCTATAGTTAACTGAATCTCAGTGATAATGATCGGGTTAAGTGTACAACGAACTTGTACAGGTGTTATAGACATAGTTTGATTGCTATAGACCAACTCAGAGTCAACATTTTATGGCCTTTGTTGTGGTTGTTTGTTGTGTCGATTCTTTGAGCAGTCGTTCATCATCATACAGCTCGTATACAGGCGAGACATAGATCAGTCCCAATTAGCGTCAAGGAACATAAAGGTATAAATGTCAATGTTGAGTTTATAGTCTTTTGCTTCCTGTATTTTCCTTAATCGTCGCTGAAGACACTCATGGAATAAAATGCGATAGTGACACTTTATTTTTATTTTTATGTCATATTATAATTATGATAGCTTCATGTCCTGCATTAAGCTCACAGCCTTCCTCAAAGCTAAGCAACAAATTGAATTTTTACTATTTCGCAAACGATGTGTACAAAAATAATCTCCAATCTCGTCGTCACAAGATTATGATTTAAAAAGATTTTCTTAAAAGAATTTGGTAAAGAAAAATGATTTATATATTTTTTTTAACTCGACCCTTTAAAATGTTAAAGTAGCTTACAATAATAAATGTAAATCCTTACAACATAAAAGCTCCTAACACCAAAAGTAGGACACCTGAAACCAATAGTGTTGTTACTAGCATCAAGCGACTCAGGAACAAGCGCGGGAGGCGGCCAGTCAATCTGGTGTCGGATTATACGGAAGTGGACGTGTGACGTCACTAGATACGCGCCGGGTGCTGATATACGTCTAGAGCAAGCTTAAACTAAGGGTTTAAGCACATACGCTACTTATAGAAAGGTGAGCGTATCCGATAAAAACAAACATCGTGATAAACAATTCGGGTTAAAATTGAAAAAACAGCGTTTGAGGCAGTAAGTCGTCAGAGGCTATTCTGTAATAATATTCCTGTCAATTCATACATGGTTATGGTCAGCATTAAGATACAAGCTCGGTTGATTACGATGACGACCATTGAACATACAAGAATAATAGATTTCGAGATGTTTATCTGCCTGTGCCCACGACTGATGCAAACTAGACGAAATGTCGGACAATAAACAGTTAAGAATATATCATAATATCACGGTTGGTATTACGTGATTACCACACGTATAATAAAATATCTAGGTACTAATGGATGCCCGCAGCTACGCCTGCATATTTATTTTAATTTAACTGTTTCTCCCCGAATCTTAGTGCACCGCTACGGACCCCAAGGAACATACATGTCAAATTTGAGCTCCCTGAGCTTAATAGTTTTGGTTGTAGCTTGTCTGTCAGTCAGTCAGTAAAGCAAAAAATAAATGTAGGCGAACCTGATTGGCAACCTCAACTGGTCATATACTACATACTTTCTTTTAGATTGCTACTGGCCGTAGAGAAGAATGTCATGTCCATAGTGAACACCGGGCACTGGCGAGGCGGTCACTTTTTGAATGTGAGTGAAGCTTGGAACAGCTCAAGGGGCGCTCGCAGCCACTTGATCGGTGGACATTAGTTTTCGATAGAAATTGTAATTGTTTTTTATGATTATTGATTGTACTATGAGTTATTATATGAAGTGATGAACTACTGTTATTTTACTTATCATCTCCTTACCCGATGATTCACGCCCATATGTAAAGATGTCGTATGAAACAAATGACAGTCGAAGGAGAAAATGGAAGAACTGGAGTCGAAAGCCTTTGACTTCAGTCGTAAGACTTAAATATATATATAGGTAATTCTTCGTGTGGTGACTAAGAATACAAAATGCCGCTACCCCATCTCATTCTAGGCGACAAAAGCAAATATTTTATCGTATTTGGAACATTCGAGACGCTTGGAAACTCATGTCTGCCGCACCGTACCGCACTGAACACGACGCCATATATAATTATTACCGCTTATACAAAACTCAACAAAACTGCTCGCGAGTGAAAGTGATTTGTGTAGTGGAGTGATTCAAGCAGCTTCAATATACTTGAAGACACCAGGAGGCTGCCATCTGCAAGGTAAGAGGCTCCTAACCACATCACCTTTTCCGCTTTCCCTCATTTCCTAGTCGCCGAAGAACCTCCATCCTACAGTCCACAATATTAATCCTTCTCCAAATCGCCTAGAACCTTCGGTTTCGGTGTAACGACCAGTATTCATTTCGGAGAGTGTGCACCGGAACTACACGATTTAATCCCCTCATCTTCTTTCCACTATCGGACAACCAGACGCACTGCCCAGCGCCATCGTACATGGTCGATATTCCAACCATAGGTACAAAACGTTTTGCTTCCTCGTTCATCATGCGCACTGCAAAACAATGGAACTGCCTGCCAGAATCTGTGTTTCCAGATCAGTACAATTTGGGTGTCTTCAAGACGCGAGTAAATAGGCATCTTCTAGGTAAGCGTGCTACATCCTAGATCACATCAGTGCTTACCATCAGGCTTGATAGTGGTCAAACGTGAAAATATATTATATAAAAAAAAAAGAAAAATACAACAAACAAATATCTCATATACTAAACCGTCTGAGCAACGTAGTATAGTAGGCCAATTCCTCCAATTGACTCACAAAACTATTGTGACTCTAATTAGGAGAAGCTTCCAGTACTGAACTTCAAAAGGTTTTATGATGATGGTTTATAGATTATGTAATGTTCCGATATTATTTTGATGTAATTGTACGGCACGGATAGAGTAGTGGTTTAAGTGTTTTTATTTTCGTTGTTCTCGATTATGATGTTATTGTCCTCACGATAATTAACAATTGAACTTAACTTCAGAAAGTCATTTTTGTGCGCCATGGATTCGAAGCCGAGCCTCTCTGCGTAGCAGTTTATCAGTTTCTCCGCTAGGCTATCCCTGCTTGAATTCTTTATTCGTCTATAGATTAGTGAAGTTGAACAATAGCGACGCCTCTAAAGTTCCAAAAGCTGCCACGTTTTTCTAGTGATCATTTACAAACCGTGTATCTCGATACGTCTATCGTCTCATACGATATCTCGTCTCATATTATCGTACGTGTATAGAGAGGTGTTTACTTCCACCGTGGGGTGGAAATGAGTAGAAAAAGCAAGCCGACATCACGCTGGGTAATGACGCGAAATATCAGTAGTTCACGCACCAACTCCGAACCGTGGCTACCGTGAAGGTGGGATGAACGCGCGTGTATATATTATGTACGTATGTGTGTATATGTCTTAATGCGAATGTCATATACGTACGTACCTCCGTTGGTTGTTCGGATTAGTTTATTACCTATAGATAGACGGAGCGATCGTAAAAGCGGTGCCTTCCTAAAATTTGTGATTTTTCAGAAGGAGATGTAGTGAGTAATTGCACATGCTGCCTTTTTCTGTTTTATGATTTTTGCGCTTTGAGCATACGTATTTCTGTCGGACTTTTTTGATCAGAATTAAATGACAGCATTAAAGCGAATCATAAATAATCTGCTTAGCATGACGGTTTATGATATATTTAAACATTCGTCGCATTTATGTTGACCATTCTAGAGTTAGTGCTGCAGAACTTAGCTACGTGCTAGCTATACAAACAAGAAAGGACAAGTACAAAAAATATAACACAACATTACTTGCATCCCAAATAAACTTACGCATCTACCATTCAATATATCACATCACACATCTATATTGATGTTGCTTCCTGTTATTTTGTGTAAATGAGTTACGCTCGGCCGACTGCTATAGAAAATTACTGCTTGTTGCTAGTTTCTCTTGTTATCGTATTTGTTGATGCCTCATTTATGGCGCTGTCTATCATGGTTTATCTAACAAACATCATTTAGTTAATTTGTTGTCGCGTTAATACTTTTGTTCTTCGGGGCTTTCTTTATGAAGTTCGGTAGCAGTGTGTTTTATTTTAAGCGTAGGTCTAACAGAGTTTCTACAAATATATTAAAGAGACTAACGGACTGCTATGCAGACAGTCTTTGGTTCAAACACACAGGGTGCGTATTAAATTGTTACATATCGCTTGCTGAACGGTGAAATAATATCTCATGAGGCAACTTACACGTCGGAGGGTTCTCCATAAAAAGACACAAATGCCACGCAGCTCAGAAACAACGATTTCCAAAAGAGGATTCATCCTACAGTACTCGGTGCAATAGCAGCGAAATGAAAATTTCTTTTCAAACCACTATTTCACTCGTTTAGTCCTATGTTTGATACGTAGTTTAGTAAATTAAGCTGTCAATCTCCATAGAAACACACGTCTGTGTTTATAAAAACCTAAATCTTCTATTCTTAAAAATCTTGTTCAGTCTATACTTACTTTTTTTCAGAACTAGTATAGTCTTGTATGCCTTTTACTAACACAGCTTAACGCTTCTAACAATATGGTAAGTCGTCAGCTAGAAAATTCGGCGACGATCTTAAAAGACAAACAGAACAGGTCTCTAAGTTACAAAGTCGTCACATCTGACTAAGTATATAAGGCTGCGTTCAGACATAACATTAACATCAACGCAAAGGCTATACATGTGTCGTCGCAAAACGATTGAAGATAAAGTTTAAATGTAAACTAAGGATGTGGCAGTTTCTAAAAACAATGTGTTTAACTGGTTGACATTGTAGAAAAACGTAAAAATTACCATATGCACCCCTTTAATATACAATTAAGTCATGAGTCAGTAAACTGACGAAACAACTAAATATAGCTATGTGTTTAGTTTGCCTAGTCCAGACGACAGTTGTTCTGTGGCAAAGTCGTTCTGTCGAGTCGTATTAGACTAAAAGTGAATCTGGGTAGAAAAAGGAAAGTCTTCGATAATACCAGGAGAACACTAGAAGGTTAATGTATCTTTTGTTTAACAAAATATCACAATTAATCAGTGAGACTACCTAAAAGAAATCTGTAAACACAGAAGGTCGTACCTGACAAACCATTTGCAGCAAATATCTACGTAGCCTTATCAGTCCTCAGCTCAACATCAATGTGTTCAACTGAAAGTTTTTACGCGAAGTTTACGTATTTACTAAGAAAAGTAGGCCGTTTGAGACGAGACACGGATGCTCTTTACAGTTTCAGTTTGCCGATATTTTGGTGACCTATCAAGCGATATAAAAAGTTAGCTGATCGCCGCTTCTTTAAGAACTTAAGCGCGCTTGCCACTTATAGGAGGAAATTAAAACTCCGATTTTAACTTTATAAAGCAAGTACTAAGTTATCGTAATTTGTTATTTAGCCTTGGTTTAATCGTTGTATACGACACATTAAGTTCACTAATGTTAACTTCATGTAGAGCATCTGTCTCAAAAATGCGATAAGCAGATGTTGAATTTAAATTATATAGGTGATTTTATTAGTAAAATCTTGCATTGAAGCGCAAAACTTGCATAGCTATAAATTTATTTTTGATCATTGAGGTATTATACAGATCAATGTTTTTGATATATATTTGGTACAAGGTATAACTTCTGTGTAGCGTAAAAAAAGTGTAATTACACCCAGACTTGAAAGTACTGCTTTAACAACTACGCCTGCCGTACAGTCTAATTTTCTTTAAGTTTAAATGTCTTATGTCTCTCTCATTACATATACATACAGCTAGAAGCATAATGTTATTTGATCACATAAAAAGTTACAACTACAACAATCGATCTCGATACAATGTTATAGTGAACACGGCGTGTCACCTCGGTAACATTTGGGCAATTATAGTACAGCTGTTTGCTGTAATAAGGATTGGGTCTTGCAGTTCGTGAAATAAGTACTGTTTACTTTAGTTTAGTTGGACGTGGGTTTTCCGCACTTAGCCACTTATTTGGGCCATTGTGCGTAAGTGGCAACTTGATTGACGCCGACTACTCATACCACCTTAGCTCCTTCCAGAAAGCCATTAGTTGGCTGATGTCGTTCAAAGCCTCACACATGGTTCTGGGGTTGTTCAGCAGCTTCGCCCGTTGATCGCTCACGCTTGTGCAGTGCAGAATGACGTGAGCGAGTGTTTCATCGGTTTCCATGCAGCCCCTGCACAGTGGGCTGTCCGTAACGCCTATGTTGAATAGGTGCTTTTTGAGTGGACAGTGGCCGGTTATTATGCCTGTCAGATGCTTAAGAGTTTTTCTGTTAGAATGCAGCAGCTTGTGCGAGAGTCGCTTGTTCAAGCGGGCGATAGCATCTTTTGTTTGTCTGCATTCTTTTATGGCTGCCCACTGTTTTTCATGTTCATGTGCGCTTCTCTCGCGTAGCCATGTTTTGAGTTGGCTTGCCGGTATCGGTACAATCGGCTCGGGTCCCATTATCATTGTGTCCGATCCTTGCCGTACCAGTTGGTCTGCGGCGTCATTGCCTGCGGAGTTGCTGTGGCCTTTAATCCATTGCAGCGTAACCCGATTCTTCTCTGCAATCTTTTGCAGCTCTAGGTGGCATTCCATAATGAGGCCCCTGTTAAAGCAGTTGCTGCCGAGAGCTTGTAGTACAGAGACACTGTCCGTGATAATGCGTATAGACAGTTCACTTACGTTCCTAGACGCGATTGCTGTTGCGGCTCTTGTTATCCTAACGCACTCGGCTTGGAATATGGTGTTAAGAGTGCCAAGGGATGTTGAGATGTTGATATTTAAGTCATGGGAGAATACGCCCGCACCTGTCCCACGCTTCGTTTTTGAGCCGTCTGTGTATACTCTGACTTCGTGTATACCAGAGCTGTCTTTGTGTTCCTCCTGTAATTGGATGTGATATTTTTTGTCAAAGACGAAGGTTTTAGGGATGAGATCGCAAGCGGCCTCTAGCATCGGGATCTCTTTGGTTAAGGTCCCTTTTAGGCGTGCGTGGGTTATTCGATCATCCTTTCTCCACAGCCCGAGCTTGTCTAGACGGATTGCTGCAGCACCAGCTTCCTGCTGGATCATTAGGTGCAGCGGTCTTAGGTCCAGTAGTATCTCCAAGGCGGCTGTTGGGGTGGTCTTCATGCAGCCTGTTGTGGCCAAGCAGGCTAGGCGTTGAAGGCTCTGTAGCTTTTTTGTGATTGTGCTTAGTTGTGTGCGTGGCCACCACACTACTGCACCATATGTAAGCATGGGGTGTATAATGGCAGTGTAGATCCACAGGGTGATAGATGGTTTGAGACCCCATTTCTTACCTATGATTCTCCGACATTGCCAAAAGATTGTGCATGCTTTTGTTGTTTTAGTGCTGTTGTGCTTACCCCAGTTTAGCTTATGGTCAAGTATTACGCCCAAGTACTTGACTTCATTCGATAGGGTAAGCTCCGTTCCAAAGAGTTTTGGTGTTTTGCACATATGGGTTTTCCTTTTGTTGGTGAAAAGTACTAGCTCCGTTTTGTTGGGGTTAACCATCAATTCATGTTGGTTGCACCATTCCTCCATGATTCTAATGGCTGCTTGCATCCGATTGCGTATCGTGTCTTCTGAGTCACCTTTGATCAGGATGGTAATGTCGTCTGCATAGCCGACCGTGTAGAATCGTGTGTCGTTTAAGTTCCGTAACAGATCGTCCACCACAATGTTCCATAACAGGGGTGAGAGTACACCTCCCTGAGGGCAGCCTTTTGCAACTATGCCCCTCGTGGTGGAGTTTACCGTGAATTGTATTGCCCTCTGTTTCAGCAGTTGATCAATCCAGCCACTAAGGGTTTGCTCAACTCCAAACTTTTCGAGGGCCCGGCTGATACTGTTGAACTTAGTTTTGTCGAAGGCACCTTCTATGTCGATGAAGGCCCCCAGTGTCATTAACTTGTTGGTAAGCGCTGTTTCAATGGTCCCCACAACGGAATGCAGCGCCGATTCAGTTGACCTGCCACTTCTATAGGCGTGTTGATGTGGGTGTAATGGCTTGCGCAGTAATGCGCCCTCACGGAGGTGTCGGTCCGTAAGTCTCTCCAGCGTTTTCAGTAAGAAGGAGGTCAAGCTGATTGGTCTACACCTGACACCATCTGACATAAGTACTGTATGATATATCTTAGTGGCCTGCAGACTTAGGGCACATTTTCATTGTAAACAAGGTTAAAGTAATACTACTATACTTCATCACGCATCCAAGATTTTTGCCTTAGAACCCGGAATTGTTTTTCCGTCAGCCGTCTGACCTCCGCAACCCGAAGGGATAGTGATATTAAATGACCTGAAACAGGGTAAGTTTATTCAAGTACTTAATCTCAACTACTGTCAACGATCTCCATTACAGGCGGTACCGATGGCTTAACTAGCTCTCGTAGACAAAAAGCAAGCTATCGCTTATTAACAATTTGATAAGCACAACTTAGAATTAGCGCACCACTATTTTCTCGAAGTTATTTACCCACGTAAATCAGATTCCAATCCACATTGGAATCTGATTATCGTAACCTGGCAGAGTCAGTAAGTATATCCACTAGGCTATCGCTGCATTTATTGTAATTCTATAATATAAAGATACAAAAATCAATACGCACATCTTTATCGTCCCATAAGACATATGACTTACTTATTCATGCCTTCGATTTGCCTAATTGAAAAAAAGTCTTATGCCGCTTGTCCGGCTCGGATGAATCATCCAATTTTCTTTCGGAATCAGATATCTTGATTATATCTTGAGCTCTACTTAAATAATACATACTATTCCTTTATCAGACCCCTTACAATTGGGTGAACCAGCAGTACTAAATAAACGGAGCCTTGTCTATTTAGGCGACGATAGCAAATTAATTTATGTACCTGACGGAAGAGAGGGCCGCTTGAGGTTCGGTCTAAGGGCGCAGTCATGCTGGACGGTATTGAGTGATAATGCGCGATTATATTATGATCAAGTTAATGTGCCTGAAAATTATTCTTCTTAATGAATAGTGAAACAGCGATCTGTAAGAAATGAAGGGATATTAATAATTAAGCCATTCAGGTATGCAGCACTTCTTTCTTTTTCATGTGAGTGTATAGCCAACTCTGGTGTCGGTGTTTTCAGATCGCCTGGAGGCCTTCGACATAGCCAAACGATTCTTATTTTTTGATAAGATCCAGGACAAACAGCATTAGCTGCCCTCCGGAGCACAGTAGCACTCTGATGTAAATGCCACATGCGGTTACTTGTCCAAGTGGTGCAAGCGATATTTTACTTTGCTGATCTAATAAGAACGGCAAGCCAAGTCACGCTATGAGCGTTACAAACATTTCATAAGATTTTTCATCACGGACGATATTTTCATAAGATTTTTCCGTCTAGAGCGTTCCATGTGTATGAAGCTTTCTAGACCGTCAGAATTTGCAGTACTAATGTGATTAGATGACAGTAATATTGTATTAATATACATTTGGCCCGTTCCTCGAGGTCTGTACCGTAAATTAAGACATAATTAGGTTCCTAAGTTATTTTATTTCTAGTGCGACGTATTCTGTCGGCTTATGCCTGTAACGACAAAATATATGTAGTGGCATTAAATGATAAAAGGTTGTACCCAGCTTTATACCAAGCAAAAGCCGAATTAAGTATTAAGTTTTGTGCAGTAGGAACTCCTGATAGTTGAAGTCGGAACTTTTGAGAACACTTTCTTTTTGGTAATAATTTTCTAAGAAAAGGAAAAAAAATTAAAGCTAGATAGGAGTGATAAAGCTAAGTATTTTTTTTATATTTTGTAATTTTCCATTATGTTGGCGTGATGTGCGAAACGACTTCGGCTTGAAGATTGATCTTTTAATACCGTATATGTAAAAGCCTTCCGTTACTCACTGACTGACTGAAGAATAACGCTCAGCCGAAACTATAGGTAAATTTTATTCGTACTGTTCACTTCTAGATTATGAATTTTATTATTGTTCTTTCTGTTTTATTTTTTATTATTTCAAATCAGTGACATGCGTATAAATATGATTTCTATCGTCCCGTAAATTATGATTATCGTTAATATGTAAGCAACTGCTATTATTTTTTCGTGTGAAAGGGAATTGTTTAATTATAGCGATAATTTGCCGACACAATACTCGATTTCCGAACCGCGAGACGATTACTCAACCATATGTGTTATCATAAATTATCTGATAGTAAACTATCAACGATGCCAACATTCCAACTCCTGGCTTTGCCGATTTTGTATAACACTGACAACACCCACACTGACCACTAAAAGAGATTTCTCTGAGCGATAAGGCCGCCTTTTGTACAGTTTGTAAAATTTGTGATCATTATGATTTATCATGTTTTCTGGAGTATAATAAAGAATATTCTATTATATTAACATCATTTGAGGAGTAATTTTTTCACACCCCGCTAAACTTAATACCATAGTATCATCGGGAAGTACCTTCTTCATTATATTAGCATGTAATTTGTCACCGTCTTAAAATCTCACCAGGCTTCCCCTAGCGGTATCAAGTTCTGCTAGCGTATTTTTTAACCACTAGCGCCCATTTAGCCGGTCCGGTATCATTTTACTTGCAAGCTTGCTTTATTAGGGGGGAATGCAATTACTCACGGAGATTGCACGGTGCGTAGCGTTTAGGGTTTCCGAGGGGCGTTTCGCCAGCTTGTTTATTTAGCACTTGTTAGTTATTCATTTGGTTGCATGTAGTTGTGTGGGTTGGAGGCTTCTTTGGGTTGCAACAATGTCAGTTTGTAGCGAAAATAATGTTGATTTCTTCCGATAAGGAATGTCAAATGTTTCAATGAAAATGAAATAATATAATCAGCAATACGTTTTGAGAACTTACATAGCCTATAACTAAGTTACAGAACAGACACCGCGAGATGAATACATTTCATCGCTCGCATGCATAATAAATATTATGTAAATAATATTGAAGAACAATTTGTATGCTCTTTCCAAGCATCCTTTTAACCAAGCAAAAGCAAACTCCATAGCAGTATATTGCTTGTGCGTTTTTGACAGAATAGCTTTATGGTGACTATATGATTTGCAGCCTTCAAACAGGATACACAATAGAAATAGAACCCTGCTGTTTGGTATGGACCCGACTTTGGTATCGGAAGCACGCAGGTATCATGCTGTGTTATTGTCCGATAACAATACATAATGGAGGCGAAGTGCAGGCGTTAATATCAAACTGAGCGACAATATATTCATTTATATGTTTAGATAACATTATACAAGTATATTTTAATTACAGTACCTGACATATTTGAGGTAAACCACTGTTTTATCCGACATCCACCAGTGTAGTTAAGTTGTGGTCAATCGAAGACTATTTATGGACATTGATTTGCTGTAGCAGTGCGTATAGATTGCTTTAATCCGGTATCTGGTCGCTTCAGTGTACTTAAACATTTTCAATACTACCAGCGGCAGCGTATCAAATCAGTCTCTTGTACTGGCAGCTACATAATTGTTGCAAGCTCTCTAAAACTACAATAACCGCATAGTACCTAGCTAATTTTGTAACTAATACGTCGGTTTATAAAATATGTTATCCCCAAACGACAATACAATAAGAAGATACAATTATAAGAATTTTCCAAGTTATTATAAATATGCAAAGAAGATAGTCCCGCAAATATATAACTTATTTTTCAATATGTCGACCTACTCGTACAAGAGAGAGGAATTTATATTAGCCAGCAAGAGTGGGCGGCCAGTGACGGAAACCATGAGGTTTTTTGATGGCCACAGCAAACATTCCACCCTTGTGGAGATTTATTGACTTTTACGTACGACTCGCCTGTTTTAATCCAATATTTTGGAGATGAGGGTAGATTTTTTGCGATCAGCTTTTTATGTCATGAATTGTTGCTTAAATCAATTTTAACTATATTATTGTATATAACGTATAACGTAGGTAACGTAGGAGAATATGGGCGTTCTTCGTTCCTCAGGTCTTCCTCCATCGTACATTTCAGGTAAATAAGACTCGGTATACACTCAATAGGTTTTACTCAAACTAATTAGTTCACTTCACAAACTAAATATGCACACGTAGCTCGGATGAAAATGGATTACTTTTGGAAACGCAGCGAAGTCGGACGTAGGTAGGCCACACTTGTTTCCTCCGCTGTGTCTGTAGCCAAAAGTGCCCGTTGACAGCTCCACGTTCGCTTATAAAACATTTTATGTCATTGACAGCTGTCAACTGCCGACCTCAGTGTTGCCAACCATCGTATCCGAATACGCCCAAATCTATTAAGATTTGACGTTCCGTTCTCGAATCTCCGACACGGCCATCTTGACACGTCACACGCCCCTGTGTGATGCTCCTCCTTCTTTGTCCTCGGTCCCTCACTGCTGAAGATCGCGACCACATATGTGTCTCCAGGCTGTACATATGTGTAAGGCTCGTTTTATGCTGCCGCCCACCGCCTTCTTGATCGTGTCAGACCATCTTGTAGGTACCCTGGGTGATGCTCCTGCAAAAGGAAAACGTTCTGCAATATCTCAAGGTCTTAGCTCGGCCCATTCTGATCAAGGTTTAGTTAAAGAATAGGGCTCGTTACGTAATAAACCACAACACTAAGGGTTAACATAAAGTTTTTTTTTCAACTGCATCATACTATCACATCACAATATTATGAAAGCAACTCTCTCATTAGTGAACAGTATCAAAGAATTATATCACAAACCTTACTCAGCGAAAAGTGTCACGATTCACGGGCCCCTTCTCGCTATGAGAAGGGTAAGGCCAAAGTCCACCACGCTGGCCAAGTGCGGGTTGGCAGACTTCACATGTCTTTCGAGCACACTCCGAAGAACTCTCAGACATGCAGGTTTCCTCACGATGTTTTCCTTCACCGTCGTTGCTATCACCTACACGAGCGTAGCAACTCATATCACCTCCATCGAGTGACGTACACATTGTCGTCGCTATCACCTATAACGAACGATAGTGACTCATTGCCACCTATATCGAGTGACAATAAGGCCATAGGCCACCACGCTGGCCCAATGCGGGTTGGCAGACTTCACATGTCTTTCGAGCACACTCCGAAGTACTCTCAGACATGCAGGTTTCCTCACGATGTTTTCCTTCACCGTCGTTGCCATCACCTACACGGGCGTAGCAACTCATATCACCTCCATCGAGTGACGTACCCATTGTCGTCGCTATCACCTATATCGAGCGATAGCGACTCATTGCCACCTCCATCGAGTGACAATAATCTTGCCAGTGTCGTTGCTATCACCTAAATCGAGCAATAGCAACTCACGCCACCTCCATCGAGTGACGTAAACCATGTCACCTCCCTCGAGTGACTTTTAGATTACTTATTGCCTCCAACGAGCAATACCACGAACACATCACCTAAATCGAGCGATATGTCCGATTACCAACTTAGTAATGATACTAACTGCTGTTCACTAATCAGAAAGAAGCACCACTAAATTTAATTCATCATTCAGTTAAGGTCTAAGGTCTTTGGACTCTACATCTTCTAACCAAATGCCTTAAATAAACTACCTTTAGTTTCATTGCCAGTTTCGGCCAGATAGGCTTTAGCTTTACCAGGCTCCTCAAAGCCCCACACAGGACAGGCCCGCGCACCACACACGGGCCGCACGCCACAAACGGGCCGCGCGCCACACAGGCTACGCTGGCCACCAAGCCGCACTGGCCAGCGAGCCGCACTGACGATCAGGCCGCGCCGGCCACCAAGACGCGCCGGTCACCAGGCGGCGCCGGCCACCGGGCGGCGCCTGCCTCCAGGTGGCGCCGGTCTCCAGGCGGCGCCGGCCTCCAGGCGGCGCCGGCCTCCAGGTGGCGCCAGCCACTAGGTGGCGCCAGCCATCAGGCTGCACTGGCCACCAGGATTACCCAAAGAGAAAATAAATCTACCAACAGTATTTCAAAGATTCCTCTCATCGTATACCCACTGAATAGAGTATCCGTTCCTTCAGACTGATTCAACGTCCGCACTTCGTCAACTTTAAGCGATCATCAAATTCATTAACAACTTCACAACTGTACAGAACGTAACTCCTGTACAGACTCTCAATGAGCTATGTTAAAACTGGATTTCACCACTGACAAATCACCAGATGCGAACATCGGCGGACATTGAAAGATACTCTGAGCAAACTCATCACAGCTTTTCATGATAATCATAACTAACTCTTTCTGTCGAAGCGGACACGTTGAACAACACGCATACTCGTTCAAATAATAAGAAACTCATTAAAATATTGCATTGCTCATACACTGACATCCATCGAGTCTTCAACATCACGCTATGCAACCTTCATCCGGTTACACAACACCACCCGGATAATCATTTCGAGCGTAACAAAGTAATGTTAAACTAGGTTTGTTCAACATGTTGGTTTGGTTTTACTTATCACAAGACTATAAGAAAATCTTACTAGGTTGATGCTCTAGATGTTAAGGTTACTATCAAGTATCCAACCAGTTTTTTCAGCGTTATAACTTAGTCATGGATAGTCTAAATACGAAGCTTATCCTAAACTAATCACTAGCGATACAGCAACAGACATTTCGCGTTCAAGACGATGGACAACGTTTGTGATACTATGACAAATGCACTTACGACTGTTTTGTTTACGCACCGGAGACTATGACTAACACAAAAGCTTAAGGGTAAACTAGGCTATCTAGAAAAGCACTTTGCCGGTCCAATCAACGGCAATGCATGGCTACACATGCAGCCGAGGAACGGCTTATCCAGTTTATGCAAATCTACACCAACGGAAACGCGGGAACCACAAAATTATCACAAAAACGACTAAAAAAGTACCCATTTAATGAGAAACAATAAAGAGTTTTAATCTAATCTAATCTAATCATCACTATTAACGATCACTAATCTAGTTCTACCTACAATGAAAATTAAAATCTCTGAAAGTGATTATTATAACGCACTACGATGATAACTCAATCATTTTCTTCTACGTCTGATAATCGAGAACGAGAATCTTCTACTAGAAACACTATTACTCCTAAACGTCCTAAGCATAACTTGGAATTGGCCAGAGAACTCGGGGCACTTGATAAAAATTCTCAGTGTATCACAAATGAATTTTTAAAGCACACCGTAGGTAATTTTCGCGCGTAAAATCTTAAAATTTAATTAAATTTTACTAGTGGTTTCATCTAATAATCATGAGTAAGAAACATTTTAATGTGCCATGTTAAAAATGTATGCACACAAAGAAGCAGGTGTAATTGCAACAACGAGATCGTCTGTACAATTCAGAACTACGACGAGTAAAAGAGTCGCTTTTTACTTAGGCTCTGATGACGTTTAAACAAAAACCATTAGGGATTACCAACACCACGAGTCGCTAAAATAATGGCGCTAGTAATATCCTTCGACTATGGTCAGGTTACACTGACCAACCAACTGCACATGTCTAAACAGCACTGCAGTTCACACGTCTATTTAAGAGAAAGCTACAAGCTGTTTCTACACAAGATCAGCACGGTCAGCCGCAATCACACCACAGTATTACACTGTGATCCCAGTACGTACGATTCGATTAATCCAACAACCCGAGCGCCGCTGCCCTGCGAAGGACAGTCTAGACCGGAGTTATTGTTCTAGATTTAGCAGAAAACCAACCAAAGCAACAATCATCACCCATGTTGATTCTTAAACCAATATTACTCAAACGCACTTGCTTGTCAAACAATGCAAGTCGGTCTGTACGCTCACTCTCGTTACTATGACAGTCCATAAAGTAAGACCGAGACAAGATAATCTATTTGCAAGCAAGCATAATATGATCACAAGGTTCGCGAGTGTGAGTCACCCTCGCATGAAGAAATAAAAATAACCGCTTTCTTTTTAACCGGCGTATCAAACTCACAACCTCCGTTCGATATCTACGCTATAGCTAGGTCACAGTGGTACTCAGACAAACATACGCTAACATAGAACACAGCAAAGGTAGCAATGAAATCGTTCAGTTCTACCCACATTTTTTTTTGTCTTTTTCTTTTTTAACCTATTAAAACGAAGGTTATTCATGAGATCATGCCATGAGAAACACGACACCGTAAAAGTCAAACGGTTCCACAACTCAGTGTTACGTGCAGGAATCGAACTCACAACACTCGGTACGATGTGGTGGCGAGATCACCACAACAATTATGACATTTCCAAGGTTAAACGCGTAGCAGTATTGATATTGTGCTAACCAAGAATGTTTTACAACTACCGTAACTAAAAAAGACAAAATACGCTCACCACGGTTTGCAATTGAGAACCCAGCTGATTCACCAACATAGCAGCGTTAGCAGCCGCCTTCGCTCGCGCCTTGTTGGCACACTTCATTGAACAGGTCCATCCCAGGAAACGGCATACGGCACGGTAGAAAGACAGGTCGAAGCTCCTCCCTTCAAGGCCCGGCTTAGTGCGACCATTAGCGGGGCACAATGCGGATCTCGATCATCCAATCACATGTATTCAGTCGTCACCAAAGCACGAGCATCTACATCTTGTTGCTCAGGATCGAAGTCCGGTAAACAAAGGCCATGCGACGATGTAGTAGGTATTTTCATGGCTTGGATCAGCTTCAGGAAATTGCGATTTTGTAGTTCCATGTTCCAACTATTTTTCGTTACTAGCGTCTTGATTTTGAACCCGTGGGTCGTTGTGCTCGTATCCAACTTCTGATAACGTATAACGTAGGTAACGTAGGAGAATATGGGCGTTCTTCGTTCTTTAGGTCTTCCTCCATCGTACATTTCAGCTAAATAAGACTCGGTATACACTCAATAGGTTTTACTCAAACTAATTAGTTCACTTCACAAACTAAACATACACACGTAGCTCGGATGAAAATGGATTACTTTTGGAAACGCAGCGAAGTCGGACGTACGTAGGCCACACTTGTTTCCTCCGCTGTGTCTGTAGCCAAAAGTGCCCGTTGACAGCTCCACGTTCGCTTATAAAACATTTTATGTCATTGACAGCTGTCAACTGCCGACCTCAGTGATGCCAACCATCGTATCCGAAAACCCCCATACTATTAAGATTTGAAGTTCCGTTCTCGAATCTCCGACATATATATTAATCTGTGAGTAATTTTGTATGTGTGTACCTATAGTATGAAAGCTAATTATCTTAAGTATGTACTTTACTCTTGCAATTTACATACATACGTAGACTCACGCCTGTTTCCCCAAGGGGTAGGCAGAGAATGCGGAATGCCATTTGTAACGATCCTGACATATTATTATCTCTCTAGATTCATTCACTCTCATCAAATTTCTCATGCATGCCCTTCGGTTAAGGGTTCTTCTAACATGTTCTTTTTTTAGGATGTCTTCAATCTGGTCCGCCTAGATCTTCCCCTTGCTCCGGTCTCATTCACACTTGCCTTATATATCTTCTTGGTCAATCTTCGTCATCCATCCTCACCATATTGTGTCCAAACGATCATAGCATACCTTTCTCGATGGTTGTCACCACATCTTCTTTTACCCCTCAACATTCTCTTATCACCCAATTCTATACTCTGTCAAGACACACCACTTATACTTACTTCTCAGTGCTCTCATTTCTACAGCAATAATTCTACTTTCATGTCTCTATTGTCATACCCAACTTTCACTTACACACATAAGTGTAGGCACTAACCCCCCTATGCACAGCCAAACATGTCTTTTTGGACACATTTAGACTGGTTTATTTTTATTTTCGTAGTATTTAGCATACATATAATGAAAATTACAACGGCTTAATAAATCTTACTAATAAACGAGAAATAATCGATCATTTTAAACTTATATTACATACTTATTATGATCGAGTTATTTTATCCTTGGAGCATTAGGTAATGGCTACTACAGAACTCTACATTGAATCGATGACTAGGCCAGGTTTATTTTTTTAAATAAAAGTGAAATATCTTATATTTATTTAATCATATCGTATCCATCGTTATACAAACGCAAAGCAAATATTACCTAGTAATTACCTATATCATAAATCTCTGTCACATAAACATGTAGATTGGGATTTGAGTGAGTTATGTGACAAACCAAAGGTCAAAACAGGACCTTTAGTCATTCTAGACCCTTAAAATCAATCCCTAGTTTATAGAGGTCAGTGCTCGGACGAAAACCGTTCCTAATTCGCTTGGGAATTGAACCTCAGAATGAAGAGTGACGTGAAACGTAGGTAAAGAAACAAAAATACAGCCTTTTATGTTTTCCGCATAACTTTTGCAAATAATAAGATATTATATTATTATTCGGTTATTATTATGGGAATTCTTCACATCTGCTTTGTAAGTCTTCTGTTTTTGTGTAGGTACTAGGGCTAAAAGGCACTTTACTTCTGGATAAGGTGTTTTTTGATTGATTATACAACAACATGCTTTTAGAACGAAATGAGAATTCCTACTCTATTGCAGCATATATGGACGTAAACATAAAATAACAATTATTTTGTTAAGAGATACAGCTACCTTCTGTTCTTCCTCCCAGTAGTCAACAACTTGAATGTTTACCTAGATACGTAATATTTGTATCCATATTATTATAATTCATGTCTGGTTTTCTCAACACCGGCCGAATTGTTATGAAGCGCTCTCAACCATTGCACCATCATAATATTAAAAGTGCTTTATCACACCACGGTAAAATAAACTCCTAAGACGAAAAACGCTACCCAACACGCACCGTAAAATCAATAATACACGCCTCTTTGTTCTATCAATAAACACAGTCACAGTTCAAGACAAATGAAGTCTAACCACATTCGTCATGCATCAGTTTTGGCCCATAAACCAAATCACTGCTTTGATCTTAACAAACACTTCGAACATGGCACTATATCATGGTCGTCTATTAACTGAAACGCGTAGAAGCGTAGCTACGACAAATCCGTTTCAGGCCTTCTGTGAAGTAACATTACCATTGGAGGAACTAATTTGAACACAGATTAACGGTGTAAAGCGATTGCAGAAAGGGTTATCTGACGGCTTGGAATTGGGATGGATTCTTTGGAATCTTTCTAGAATATTCTCTAAAGCAAAGTCTACAAACACAGCGAGAGTAATACAGTAACTGGCGTCAAACGCCACCGAGGGCCATTTCTAATCGCCACGATTACAACATGGCATCTAAATAACACCATGATAGTGGGAAACAGTAGATCCAACATCGACATAGGTAAGTGATATATTAAGTATTATGGTTTGAAGATATTTACGTATGAAAAGCATTTTTGCTAAATGCTAAGCAAGAAGCAACAAGTTATCGTTTCAGACAAAATAAACAGAAATCTTTACCTAGATGAGCCATATAGTCAGCTAGCATAATATTAGTACTACAAAAATAAAAATACATTTCTACGTACTCAACAGAACGACCTACGATGACCCTGGACCATAACAACACGGACAACCTTTAATATTGGTCTGGCAACCCTCGCCACCTTTAATCAATAAGGTAGCGACCTTTTTCGAGTTGATTCCACATGGCCCTTGTTATGGCATGAGGAGAGCGCTATGGGCACTAAATAGTAATATGGGTATATGACTGACCATATATTACAGATAAGGAGCGAATTGCGAATATAGGTATGGATATATGATCTTGTATGTGAACTGAATCAGGCTAGTCTGTGGCTACTTGGAAATGAAAATAATCAGGCAAGTATTTATCGTCAATGTACATTTCAAAACACTAAAGGTATCAATTAAATACAAAAAATATTTTTCTTATAGACTGGGGTATTACAACCACATTTTGCCATGTTATGAATTTTAGGGCCCACGTTATTACGTGGGCTCATCCCCTCTTGGGGATGAGCCTATTGCCGTTACCGGGCACATTGTCAGACTCCGTGCTGCTACTGAGAATTTTGAAAAACTCAGTAACACTTTTGCCTGAACCGGGAAACGAACCCGGGACCTGTTGATCAGCAGACACATAGGTTTCCCACTGGACCACGCAGTCGTTCAAATAAAAAAATACAACAATAAATTAAATTTAAGTCCAGAATTTTGGCAATTGAGAGCATATTATGTTCTATTTCCGAAATGTTATGTATGAAATTACTTTTTGAGAGATGCTGAGACAGTAGTATAATATTGTATACGAATATGTACCAGCTTTTCCCTCGTACTTCACATACGAACTTCATGAAATGTCGCCTTGTTGTTTATTCGTTCTAGAATACTTCACAGATAAGATCATAGAAATAGCTTTTTGCTTCTTATCCCTTAACTGCATAATGATGTAATATTACATCAGTTTACTTTTCCTCGAATATATTTTTATCTAGCTACTCCATTTACGTGCTTTTTTTTTGAAGTATTGTCAAAGGTCTAACTGACACGTATGAACGCAGTTTATCGTCATAGAAAACTTATTTTTTTACAAAATAGTGACGTGAACAGTTTTTTGGCGCCAAATTGCAATTCTCTGTTTTAGACACAGTTGCAGTGAAAGTTTTTTTTGTCAAAAAATCTGAATTATAATAAACAAAAATAGTTTCCGGCAGCACACAGGTACGTAGAAATGATATTGTATTAGCATTTTGTAAATAGCATTGTAACTTCCTGGAAACAATGATTTTTGTTTATGATGTAGTACTACATCATCATGGGAATTGGCATAAAATATTATTAGTATGGAATAAGTACGAATTTTCTTTGCTGACCTTTTTTTTCGACCATTTTGCTGTAATATAAATAATGAATGTATTATGTACGTTTTATTGTTTATTACGGCTAGTTTTTCAGTATCTAAACAGGATTTCTATGGAATGAAGTTGTTGCAAAACGTTTCACACTAGGTAGTGGTTCTTTTTTCATGCATGTATTATGTTTTAGCACAATGTCACGAAGCCAGGCGACTAATGATGACATTGAAAGGTTATTGAAGGAGTTGGAAGACGGTAACGTCTCAGAAGATGGCTTAGAAGATGAGGATGAGGATGACGATGAAGAGAACTTTTATGCCAATTCGCAGCAACTCGTTCAGGTCTTGATCTCGGATAATGTGGAAGATTGATTTGTTCCGAAATGAATTAGCAGATGCCCTGTGCAATGTGGGAACAAGCAACAGCAACAAAAGAGGTCGGCCAAGCAACAGCTTCTTAGAAGAAAAAGCTAAGAAACAAAGAGGACCAGCTCATCCGCTTCCTTATAAGGATGTGCGTTCAGATGGTATTGCACACTGGCCCACATTTTCAAAGTGTTTACGTTGTAAACTTCCTCAATGTAGCAATGGGCATGCTCAAAATGCTATATCCCTCTATGTTTTAACAGAACTAACAACTGTTTCACAGATTTTCATATTACTCCTTAGTATGATAATTTAAGACGATTTTGCATGATGATGTAATATTACATCAATAAATAAAACTAATTTTTTTCACAAAGAACTGTAGTTTGATTTTTTTCACTATTTTTCCTGTGATTTACACTTCATTTAGGACACCTAGGATTTTTCTAGGCTCAAAATAAAAAATCATGCAGTTAAGGGTTATTTATCCATATGAGATCATAGGCCAGAAGTGGTAAGACTGGACATTAATGACTGTAGATGTATATATGTCAGCTAGCATCGTTGACGAATCAGTCAGGGCAAAAGTTCTTTTTGGTATAGATTCTATTCGTCTTACCCCTTATTTATTCTTACAGGTAATCCTATGATGTTAAGTCTAAAGTTCTAAACATAATAATTGTATAAACATAATATTGTGTATATATGTATGACGGCGCATTACCAGCGCCATATATACATGTACATTCTTGTACCTTGCTGATATAATAAATAAATAATCGCGATGTAGCTAGCTTCTTTAACATGACATCATAGGGCATCTTGAGACATCATCTTTACTTTTTAATAGGTCTCTCTATTAAGCGATTACCAAGTTCAACCGTGGCATCATCATTTAAAATTGCAAATCAACCGAGATGTAAACCAATTTCTTTCAATCATGTGTGTAGATGTATGTTTAGAGATAAGAGAAATATGCCGAGTATTCAGTGCAAGGGTGCCGCGGTCACTGACAGAACAGCGATGTACTTTGATGATGGGAGTATGTCCGACGGATAGCGCAACGGACAACGAACTGGAGGGCTATGATGTAAGTGAGAGATATTTGTCGAATAATACAGATGACAAGTATTTAGTATAGAGTGTTGAAATACCGACAGTGCCTTAGAAACGAAAATGAAAACAAGCGAGGGTAGCTAGTAGATAGGGTCGTAGATAGCTGTCAAACCCATTCTTCACAAGGATGGCGCTAAGCTGACATCAGTCCCTCCACACCACGGTCGTTGTAAAACCAGTCGAAACATCGGCGATTGATTGCAAGAATTGCACAGATGTCGCAATGGGTTCAGTGGGCACCGTGCCAAGCCTGCGCCGAATTCTTGTGATTTAATAACCACGCAGGAGAAATTAAAAAATTGATAAAACTAAGCTTTGAATGTTTACATACCACTTGGCGTAATACACATTCGATAAGCGAATTGTACAAGTCAGATGCCATAGTAAACAATAAATTCTATAGCAGTGTAGATCAAGGCTTTCTGATCTTCCGCAAATATAATTGCTTCATATAAATATAATAAACTTTACTTATGCTTTTGGTGTCAAATTATTGTTTGGAGTCTGGGTATTCTTTGATGTTTAGTAGTCTTTATAATCATTCAATATTTAAAAGACTGCCGCGACACAGAATTTATTTCAGGAGTGACCTTTATCTTCCACACATCATTATTTCTAAGAGCCAGATTTATATTTTTATACGAAATAAACGTAGATATTATTCGCAAGAAAGATAATATTACGAACTTCTGTTTATTTTAACAAAAATAATAAGACTGATCTACTGCAAAAGTAGGCGGAAATCCACAAAACGAATGAGACAGACATAATAATAATAATTGCGAGAAAGATAATGCTGCGATATTCCATTCATCATAACCACAACTACATAACATTGCATCTAAATTGTATACATTATATTGTCTTTGCAATCATTTTGTTTTTAGCAACATTGTCAATATTTAAAACTTGAACAAAAAATGTATATTCAAACTATTCAACAACAAATGTTAGAGTATAATGCTATTACCAAAATAATAGTTCAATTAGTTAAGACACTCGTGTCTTTTTTCATTAATTGTAAGTGTAAAGAGACCTTTAATTAAGCTTTTTTCTCGCTGTGGAAATGCATTTACACCCCCGCAGAATGAAAAGCGGGGGGTATGTGGGACTCGACACTAAAACCGCAGCGCATACGTCCACTCCGTTTTGGGGCGTCAGGAGGTCACGTTAGCATTCTACCCTGGCACCCCCGCGGATAGCCCGAAGGCCATAACCTCCTTGGCGGCGGATGAAGCTGTTGGGTTCCGTCGCCAACACACCCAGCAGCCGCAGAGGATAGGGAGGACGGCAACCTCACAACACCGCATCTCCTCTTCCTCTGCGACCCCACCGCAACGCATCGAATGGTGCGCCCCATTTGGTCGTGGGAGATAGGGCGCGCGGCAACGCATCATCGACACGCCACTCCTCCCGCGATCTCACCCGACTGCGAGAGACAGACAGGACTGTCCTCCGCACCCGCACCCTTGGACGCATCCTGCGCAGGCCCTCTCCAAGCCCACGCGGAGCGTGCACTCCCGGGATCCCGCTTAGCTTCACGTGGGTGTCCAACTCACGGTTACTGAGCCCCTACCACGACAAGGTGGAGTTCCCACAGGAGGGACCTTTAATTAAGCTGTCATTTTCATTCGCAATAACATTTTGAAATAAATATTTCCATCCAATCCATCAAATCAATTAATTGACTAAATCTTCAAGTAATATATTTTTTTGCAAATGAAAGAATTATGAACTTCATAGTTAATTATTTTTTATTACTGTGAACAAAATTAAATAATAATTTGACTGTGTATTAAACGTCTTAAATAGCCTAGATGTTTATATTCATAAACATTTTTAAACACCATATGTGATTATGGATTTTTGAGTTAATTCAACTCAATTTTTCCACTGACCTTGCTATAATTGGAGAAAGCACACTAACATACTTACACATTGAAGTTTTAAGCCAAATTAGTCCATAGTGCCTACTGGAAGAATCGCATGAAAACAACGCATCATTCGACATATTTCTATCACTCCCAAGATAACCCTCGCAGGATTATTCCGGAATGCTTCACTTATGTCGGCGTCATTTGAAATTACACCCGCGATTAATTTGCCGCACATAAGTTAACCAACAACACTGGGAGAGTTAATCTGACGAGTAGATACTCGTCATAGTATCTTCCCCAGCGCAAGCAGTCAACCGAAATATGGCGGTCAAACCATCCGAATCTGGCGGAAGAAAATCCCAAGATGCTAGATGGGCAGCAGCGTCCAGCACTAAAGACTTCCGCCACTGCGATCGCCAATACGCCTGCCAAGCGTGGCGATTATGGCAAATCCCCCCATATGAACCACACCTATAAAAACCGGCCCCTAGTCCCCGGCCGCCCCGCTAGTCTTGGTTATGGTAGCGGCCATGGTAACGGCGGGGCAAGGGGTGCGAAGAATCTCCGGAAGAGATCGGGCTACCTCCACCAACGACAATTGGCCCTGGCAACACTGAACATGCGCACACTGCGGACCGACGAGAAGATTGTCGAGCTGGAAGAAGAATTGAGCAAGTTGCGATGGGATATCATAGCGTCGTTGCGATAGGCCTATCCGAAGTCCGAAGACAGGGGGAGGACTCGATAGTTCTCAATTCCGGTAACTTGCTCTTCTACCGGGAGGGCGACCAACAGTCCCAAGGTGGTGTCGGGTTCATCGTCCACAAATTTCTCGTGACCAACGTGGTAAATATCGGGAGTGTGTCAAGCAGGGTAGCGTACCTTATACTCAGAATATCCAAGCGGTATTCGCTGAAGGTCATACAGGTATACGCTCCGACCTCGTCACACCTCGATGAGGAGGTGGAAGCCATGTACGAGGATATATCTCGGGCTATACATGGCTACTAAACCCATTACACCGTGGTCATGGGAGATTTTAACGCGAAACTGGGCAAACGCGACGGTGATGAGCTGAGAGTGGGGCAATTTGGTTATGGGCATCGGAATTCCCGGGGTCACTTACTGGCTAGCTTTATGGAGAAGGAAGGACTCTATATGATGAACTCCTTCTTCAAGAAGCGAGAATGCCGCAAGTGGACCTGGGTAAGTCCAGACGGAGCAACCAAAAATGAGATCGACTTTATCATGTCGACGAAGAGGCAGATATTCAATGATGTCTCCGTGATGAATTCACTTAAAGTGGGGAGCGATCAACGAATGGTAAGAGGCACATTGAATATCTGTACAAGCCTCGAACGGTCGAGGTTGATAAAGTCCACGCTCCGACCGGCACCGGTTCATATCCAAAACCCCGAGAGCTTTCAGCTCGAACTCAAGAACCGTTTCGAATGCCTGGGCGAATGCGTAGATGTGGACGTGTACAGTAACGGGTTCGTGGATGCTGTCCATACAACAGGGGCTAAATTCTTTAAGCCCCAGAAAAGCAAGAGAACCAGCAAGATCTCGGATCCGATCCTCGAGCTGTTAGAGGAAAGGCGCAAGATGGTTCTGCTATCCTCCGACGACATGCCGAAATATCGGCACCTCAACAGACAGATCTCTAAGTCTCTGACTCGCGATCTCCGCCAATACAACATAAAATGTGTTCGTGAGGCGATCGAGCAGAATAAGGGTTCCAAAGTGTTCCAGATGGATCTGTCTGTTGGGCAGAGTCAGCTGACAAAGGTGAAGATGGAAGATGGCAGAATCGTATCGTCCAAGCCTGAGCTCTTGGAGGAGATCGAAAGGTTCTATGGACAGCTATACACGACAACGCAACAACCTGCAAGCACTCCAGCGTCAGACCCTAGAGCTGGATTGACCCGACACTATACCGAAGATATCCCGGACGTCAGCATGCACGAGATTAGTGTGGCTCTCAAACAGCTCAAAAACAACAAGGCGCCGGGTGATGACGGAATTACGAGCGAGCTTCTGAAGGCCGGCAGTGCACCCGCTAGAGAAGCCCTCCGGAAGCTATTTAATTCCGTCATTCTCGAGGGTAAAACGCCACAGGCGTGCACAGTGGTGTGGTGCTGCTTTTCTTTAAGATAGGGGATAAAACCCTCTTAAAGAACTACAGACCCATCACACTTCTGAGCCACGTCTACAAGCTGTTTTCGAGGGTCATCACGAATCGTCTCGAGAGCAAGCTAGACGACTTCCAGCCTCCCGAACAAGCCGGTTTCCGTAAAGGCTATAGTACCATAGACCACATACATACGCTGCGGCAGGTTATACAGAAGTCCGAGGAGTATAACCAGTCCCTATGCTTGGCGTTTGTGGACTATGAGAAAGCCTTCGATTCGATCGAAACCTGGGCGGTGCTACAGTCTCTCCAACGGTGCCGGATTGACTACCGATATATCGAAGTGCTGAAGTGTTTGTATGAAAACGCCACTATGTCAGTCCGCCTCCAGGACCAGAGTTCGAAACCTATTCAACTCCAGCGAGGGGTGAGACAGGGGAATGTCATATCCCCGAAACTGTTTACCACTGCGCTGGAGGATGTTTTCAAGCTTCTGGACTGGAATGGACTCAGCATCAACATCAACGGCGAGTACATCACTCACCTTCGATTCGCAGACGATATCGTAGTCATGGCTGAGACCATGAAAAAACTAGGCACAATGCTCGATGGCCTCTGTAGAGTCTCACAACAAGTAGGTCTTAAGATGAACATGGACAAGACGAAAATCATGTTGAACGTCCATGTTGTACCTGCTCCTATTCAGGTTGGGAACTCTACGCTCGAAGTTGTCGACAAGTATACCTACCTGGGACAAGTAGTCCAATTAGGTAGGTCCAACTTCGAGAAGGAGGTCAATCGTCGAATCCAACTCGGTTGGGCAGCGTTCGGGAAGCTACGACATATCTTCTCGTCCGATATCCCGCAGTGTCTCAAGACGAAAGTCTTTGACCAGTGTGTGTTGCCAGTGATGACTTACGGATCAGAGACGTGGTCGCTCACTATGGGCCTTATCAGAAGGCTCAAGGTCACTCAGAGGGCGATGGAGAGAGCTATGCTTGGAGTTTCCCTGTGAGATCGAATCAGAAATGAGGAGATCCGCAGTAGAACCAAAGTCGCCGACATAGCTCACCGGATAGCCAAGCTGAAGTGGCAGTGGGCAGGGCACATAGCTCGAAGAACCGATGGCCGTTGGGGCAGAAAGGTTCTGGAGTGGCGGCCACGTACCGGACGACGCAGCAGAGGTAGGTCCCCCGCAAGGTGGACCGACGACCTCGTCAAGATCGCGGGAGGCGGTTGGATGCGGGCGGCTCAAGACCGGTCTGTGTGGAGAACCTTGGGGGAGGCCTATGTCCAGCAGTGGACGTCGTTTGGCTGATATGATGAAGTTAACCGTGCGACTAATTAAATGGTCCATTGCGGCGATTAGACGGAAAATGCGTCGCGGATTATTGCGACTTTTTGCGATTGTCGCCAGTTAGCGCTCGTGACGGGACGAACGGGAAAATATTTTTTAAGGCGAGGTTGCAGTACAGTGCGTAGTTCGACCTCACCCCCCGCAAAAAAACGAAAACACGGGGGTGGCGTCAGCGAGTGAGCGGTGGGGAGGGGGGGGGTTATTTCGTGTGTGCGTTTGCGTGTTCGAGTGTATTTACAATTTATAATAAATTCAGTATCACAAATAATAGTGAATAAAAAAATTGGCATTTAGCGAGTGTAAAAGAGAAGCAGTATTGTGCGTGTTCAAAGACCAAAAAACTAAGTATCCAGATGGGACATTCGTAATAATAAAATACTGATGTGTGTTTTTGTCAAGTAATAAAAGTGATTTGAGGCTGAATCAACACAATATATTATTATTATAGAAATACAAAATCATACGTAAGTTACAAACATTGACGGATGATTAAAGTCCATTCACTTGTTCTTGTTTTTCTCCTTTTTCAAACAGTAACCATAGTTGGTATTAAACAACTAAGTAGATTGCGCATATAAATGCGCAAAGCATACCCAGCCATCATAATGACTAGCTGGAAGCATTTTCGGGTTCAAATGTGCACGCCATCTTGGTTTCGGAGAGTTGGCTAAAACCAGTTCTCTCTTCTACTTCCTACTCTTTGCCCGGCTACATCCTTATCCGTAATGATCGAGTCGGTAAAAGAGGTGGTGGTGTTGCAATCTACCTGCGCAGCTCCTGCTCGTTTAAAATCCTAGCGTCTTCTTCAACTACTTCTTCTGCTGCGGAATACCTATTTATTGAGGTTAACGCCAAGGGCGCTAGAGCTGTTCTTGGCGTCGTCTATTGTCCACCCTGTGCCGACTATTTCTCCAGTCTCGAACCGATTCTGGAATCTTTAGGGTCTCAGTATGCTCATCATATTGTCATGGGTGATTTCAATACCGATCTCCTCTCCCGTCATTCATGCCGTTCCCGTAAGCTACTCGACATAGTTCAGTCAGCCAGCCTCCACGTATTGCCGTTGCAAGCCACTCACCACAATGATAATGGGGAGGACACCTGGCTGGATTTAATGCTTACTTCTGCTCCTTCCCTAGTCACATCCCATGGCCAACTTCCTGCACGGATTCTCCCGTCACGACCTTATTTTCCTGTCATACCGTCTGAAACCTCTCAAATCCCCGCCTAAAGTTCTGCACATGCGTTGTTTTCGTCGTTTGGATCTGGATAAGCTGAAGCAAGACGCTTCTATGGTAAACTGGGACAGCTTAGTATCCGCCACTACGGCGGATGAAAAAGTAGATATTTTTAACGCCGTTTTCTGTGATCTTTATGACGTCCATGCCCCCGTGAAACGGGTGAAATTGAAGCGTCCGCCAGCACCCTGGATTACAGAGGGTGTTCGGATGGCAATGCGCCGTAGAGACCGTGCGTTTAGAAAGTACAAGAGAGATCGATGTGTGGAAAATTGGGTGCTTTTTAAGTCTGCAAGAAATCGGTGCAATCAGATGGTGCGCAACGCCAAACGCCGACATATCCTCAATAATATATCTTGTTCATCGCCTGCTAGGACCTGAAAGTTCCTCGGAACACTAGGCATTGGCAAACAGCGGCGTCTTGATTTTCATGGGACTCACGACTTGGATGATATCAACCGATATTTCACCACTACTGCTTCGCTGGATCACCAAGTCGTGAGTCACACTGTTAATTATTTAGCGGGGTTACCTCAACCCAACATTGATTCCTTTTGCCTTTCTCCAGAGTCTCCAGACGACATCAAAAAGGTCATCCTATCCATAAAATCTAATGCTGTGGGATGTGACAATATTAGTCGTCGTATGATCACGACGATCCTTGAACATCTACTGTCGGCGATATCCCACATCATTAATTTTTCCCTAATCTCTGGTACTTTTCCCTCCCTGTGGCGTAAGGCCTATATAATACCTCTTCCCGAAATCCAAAATCCCACTCTCCCTGAACACTTCCGTCCTATTTCTATCCTACCCTTTATGTCTAAAGTGCTAGAGGCCTGTGCGCACAAGCAACTTTCTCATTTTATTCAACACAACAAGTTGTTGAGTCCTCTGCAATCAGGCTTCAGACCTGGACATAGCACAACTTCCGCCCTCCTTAAAGTGACTGGCGATATTCGTGAGGCCATGGAAAACACCAAAATTACTGTTCTGGTATTAATTGACTTTTCAAATGCCTTCAATACCGTCAGTCACGATATCCTATTATCTATCCTCTCCCACCTCAAGGTCTCGGCTGGAGCTGTGGATTGGTTCTCAAATTATCTTCGAGGTCGCCGGCAGTCGATCCACGTCGATGAGTTATCGTCGGCATGGTTTGATACTACTTCGCGTTCCTCAAGGCGGCATTCTCTCTCCTCTTTTATTTTCTATTTTTATAAATCTCTTAACTCAAAATCTTCAGTGCGCTTACCATTTGTACGCCGATGACTTGCAGATTTACTCCCAAGTAAGTATGGAACACATCATTGAGGCGATCGACAAAATCAATAACGACTTGAACGCTATATTGTCCTGGTGTCGCAAGTTTGGGCTAACCGTTAATCCTAGCAAGACTCAAGCCATCATTGTGGGTAGTCAATGGATATTAAAAAGACTAGACTTATCGATCCTGCCGCCAATAACCTATAACGGAACCACCGTCGATTTATGTCCTGCTGTCAAAAACCTTGGGCTTCACATAGACACCACGCTGAATTGGCAAGTCCAGGTAACTCAGTTGAGTCGAAAGGTCACCAGTGCTCTGCGCGCTCTCTACCGTCTAAGGAACATACTACCATCCGAGACAAAGACAATGCTTGTGCAGACCTTAATCTTCCCCCTCATTGACTATGGTGATGTATGTTACTTTGACCTGAATGCAGACCTTCTTGATAAACTTGACCGTCTTCTAAATAACTGCATTCGATTAATTTTCAATCTTCGCAAGTATGACCATGTGTCTACTTATCGTTCCCAACTAAAGTGGCTTCCCATACGTCAGCGCCGTAGTTTGCGTGCTTTCACTACCCTCTATACTATTCTTACATCTTCAACCTCTCCCCAGTATTTATCTTCCTACTTCCAATACTTATATTCCAACCATGAACGAAACCTCCGTTCATCTCATAATCTTCTCCTCACGGTACCTCCTCACAACTCTAACTTTCTTCATTCCTCTTTTACTATTTAATCTATCCTTCTCTGGAATGGCCTTCCTCTTGAAGTCAGGATGGCCAAGACGAAGAACACTTTCAAGTTCAAGGTGAAGGAGCTCCTATTGGCTGAGTCGGCGATTGTATCTTAAGTCGTTTAAGTTCAATGTGGTTTAATATGTATGTATTTGTTTATATATTTATAGTATATATACTATATATGCCTTTGTGTATTTATGTAGTTTTATAATATATCTATATAATATATGTTTATATTATATTATGTACCTAACGTATTTATTTCAATGTATCATTTAGATCTATAATATACTTAGTTATAATTTATATTAGTTCAAATTAGTTTTCACTATATTACACCTACTTCTTTTCTCTCTGCACCACTGTAAGGTTGACTGGGAGATAATGTCTATGCCATTAAGTCCGCCTTTATACTATTGTGTATATAAAGTTTTAATAAATAAATAGATTGTACTGCACAGTTTTCGCTGCCGACCCCCCGTACCCCTGGCAGTACCCTGGGGGTATGGTGGGTCTTTGAAAGCTTAACCGCACTCCCAGATAATATTGTTGTGTAATAAGTTTATTAATTTCAGTTCTATAATTTCAAGTTTTACTATTTTTTGGGATCATTCCCAGTAGCTCTATTGAACAGTTCTATGATAGAACTGTCCAAATTCAGTATTTAGTATAACTTGATGAGGAGAATAGAAAGCGAGAAAAATACAAAAAAAATTGTCATGAATTGTCAATATGGTCGAAAATCGCATGCACCTGTTTTTTGCAATCACTATCGATAGCTGATCACTATCTGGTAGTCATTTGTTTTGTAGACGTTCATTTGTTTTGTAGACATTCAATTGATTTGTAGACGTTCATTCGTTTAACACATTTTTATAAATACATATTTATTCGGATATGTGAGCGCGATGTTGTGATACTGCTACCCTTATAAAACATATATAGAACTAGTGGGAAATTTCCTTTAACTGTTTCCCATTAGTTCTATTCTTCTCATCAAGTTGTGCTAATAGAACTAGTGGGATAAAAGTCTCACTAGTTCTATCATAGAACTGTTCAATAGAACCAATGGGAATGATCCGACAGCGCTAGGATGATGATGATGACGGGTCTTCAACGGAACCACAGATTATACCTATAATACACAAAGCATTATAACTATTAGCAGTAATACCTAAACGTTTTAATCTCTAATTTATCTCCTTGTTGCACTATATCATCGTACTAGCGCTTGTCTTTGCTTGTCTAAAAATACAAAATTAACTCGTCGTATTATATTTGTATAAATTGTTAATTATCGCTTGCTAATCGGTGAATGAAAACATCGTGAGGAAACCTGCATGTCTCAGAGTTCTCTATAATGCTCTCGCAAGACATGTGAAGTCTGCCAACCCGCATTTGGCCAGCGTGGTGGACTATGGCCTTACCCTTGTCATAGTGAGAAGAGGCCCGTGCCCAGTAGTGGGACAGTATAGGGCTGATGATGATGATGATGATTATATGTGTAATTAGTACCTAAGTAAGTAATTATCATACGAGAGATAACACTGTTCAATTTAATGTCTACGTAGCAAGTTGGAACAACACTACGAGCATTTCAGCCAGGAGTACGGTTAAGCTTTAAAAGACCCACCATACCCCTAGGGGTATTGCCAGGGGTACGGTGGGTCCGCAGCGCACAGTTTTATATTAACGTACTGTTTTAGGTTTCCATTGAATGAAATGAGAAGAATAAAATGTACTTTTTTTAATAAATGTTATAAATATAAATCAGATCAACTTTTTATTTCCCTACCTTAAATTAATTAATTAAATTTACTTTAAGGCGAATTGAATTTACTCAAGACAGACAAAGTGACCATGTCGCATCTGAGTCAAATAATTCTTTGTGAAACGGTCAGTATGATGTCACAATGCGCGTCGTTACAGAGAGTATATGTTTATCTCTTTTTCGCGCTTGCGATTAGATGTGCTATCTCACTTACACTTCTTATCTAATTCTTAGTGTGTTATTTTGAAATATTTATATTAGTGTGCGTACGCTTTTCGCGTTGCGTGCCACTCGTAAGCGCCGGTTACCTTGTCAGTAACCTGTCTACAGTTTCTTACTAGTGTGCCTATGGTTTGAACAATTGAGTTTGGAATACGAATTACTTTGTATTTTTGCGAAAACGTAAATGCGGGGGTGGAGGGGGATTTTGCGGAGCAACGACGTACGTCCGCCCTCAATCACGCTCCAGCGGGCACTGATAAACGGCCGGCGAGCGATATAATGCCAACATTTTGACTATTTTTTGTCTTTGAGAAAAATTATAACGAAATTATGAAATCTGTTTATACCATTTATTTTAAAACTAGAGGACGCCAGCAGCTACGCCTGCATTTTTTTTAAATTTACCCGTTTTGGCCGATCCCGTGAGAATTTCGGGAAATCCCTTCTTAGTGCACCCCTACGGTCCCCAAGGAACACACATGCCAAATTTCAGCTTCCTGCGCCCAATAGTTTCGGCTGTAGCGTGTCTGTCGGTCAGTCAGTAACGCAAGGATTTTATATATTAAGATAAAGAGCTGTTTCTATTGACAATACTTTCATATAAATTCATTATGAAATCTCTAAGCAGTACACGTTTAAAATTGTGTTTAATGCCATGTTTGACTTTTTTTGTTATCGAGCCAATAATTCCAAATCGTGTTTCTATCTTTACGATTTACTAGAAGATATGTTCAACTTTTATAATTTAATTTTTATTCATAAAAAATATCATAGTTCATGGGACTTTCAGACGTTCAAAAATCTTAAAAAGTACTGCAAGCTCGCCTTAATGTCTCATTCAAGGAATATGTCGGTGGTTAGACTTGATTAGGTTTTTATTGTCTGTGCAGTCTGTGCACCTGTTGTTTACATTGTTAGGTAAATTGCCTAGGGGTGTGTATAATACTGTATTCAACTATAATATAATGTTATAATGTATTGTTTAATTAATTATGACAAAATCAATAAATAATTATATTTGTGCTTATATATTATAGTATAAAATTCTCGTGTCACAGTTTTCGTTCCCATACTCCTCCGAAACGGCTTGACCGATTTTGATGAAATTTTTTGTGCTTATCCGGTATCTATGAGAATCGGCCAATATCTATTTTTCAAAAAAAAAAAAAATTTGCAAAACAACGTTTGCCGGGTCAGCTAGTATATTATAGTATCTCTTTGTAAAATTATTATTGTAACCAAATATATCCATTTTTGCAAATGTAGCGTGGAGTGAGAAACATCAATCCATCAGGCGCACAACAGTCAGTGGTAATCAGTCTCATTTACGGTTACGTATGGAATTTGTAACCAAAAAACTTAGGCCTAATATAAATAAAGTAATTATTAATTAGCTACTGCGGTTAATCTGATAGTAGCTCGAAGCGAGGCAGATCCAGCCCCATTCTACGGCAAGTATGTTTAGTGATTGTTTCCGTTCGTGTTACGCCTTCCAGATGGTCCTCCTCTTAGAAAGTTCTTCTAGAGGATTCCACAAAAGCACCGATCCGTGCTCCTAATTCCCCCAAAAGGAGCAGCAGAGCAAGCGTGCATTACCTTTCTCTCTTAATATTATAGCAATAAAATATTAGGAGTGCAAAAACATTGATCGCATATAAGGATAAACTTGCGCAAACTGTAGATCATACGAAATGTTGTTCTATGTCTGGATCAAACCAATAATATACAGAATACTAGCATGAGCACTACCACTATCCACTGAATTGAAAATCAGATCTATCTATCTTTTGGAGATTAGAGATGCATAGGTACTAGACATAAGCTGCATACAGAATATGTCAAACATGTATCTCTAATCTCTAAATTCATGGATAGATCGTATATTGAGACCGGCCTTATACTGCTTTATTCGCCACATCTAGCCACAAATCGTCGTTTCGTGAACATACATACATAGACTTACGCCTGTTTCCCGGAGGGGTAGGCAGAGACTACGGGACGCCATTTGCAACGATCCTGACATATCTCTCTTGCTTCATTCATTCCTATAAAATTTCTCATGCATGCTCTTCGGTTAAGGGTACTTCTAACCTGTCCTTTTTTTAGAATGTCTCCAATCTGGTCAGAGAACGTCCGTCTAGGCCTTCCCCTTCCTCCTGTCCCATTCACACTTGACTTATATAACTTCTTGGTCAGTCTTTCATCATCCATCCTCTGCATGTGTCCAAACCATCTTAGCATACCTTTCTCAATGTTCCCTTTCTAATTTCAGTAAAGAATTGTGTAATAATGAGTATTGTGGGGTAAAAGAAGATGTAGTGACAACTCCCTACATCTTCCTTTACCCCACAACACTCTTATATCACTCAATTTTTTACTCTGTCGTTCTAAGACATTCCACACATACTTCTCAGTGCTCTCATTTCTACAGCATTTTCTACTTTCATGTCTATTCTGCCAAACCCAACTTTCACTACCATACATTTACCATACTTTGTTTCGTGTGTGTGTGTGTGTGTGTGTGTGTGTGTGTGTTTTTGCGTTTGTTGTTTGAATCCTTATAAAATACACGTAATATGGGATTTTGCAATTTAACAGAAGATTTTAAAGGGCAAAAATCCTAATAAACAACAATTTAAATAATGTTGAAGTCAGTTAATTAATAAATGAAAAGGCGCCGCTTAATTTAACAAATTAATATCGAAGTTTACACCAAATTATTTAACATCTAGATTTCTCCCAGAATTTAATATAACCTCTTAAGTGGTGGGTAAAAATTTTCACCACTTGAAACTAACGCAGTTTATTTATTACTGAAGATTATAGGGTTGGCGCACTTGTTAAAGTCATGTTCGTTTAATATAAGTTTAACATTTCGATTAATTAAATCACTTTTGTAATAACTCGAATTCAATTACTCACAGTTTAAGAATGCACTCGTTTTGATACATACATAAGACAACACTTTGGGAGTTCTAAGAATAGTTTGGAAACGTTTTTCATAGAACTCTTTGGGTAAAGAACTATGGTTTGTTGAAAATATGTAATGTAGGATAAACTCGTGAGAATGATTCTTTAGAAAGCTTTTCTCTTCAATTAACAACTACGATTCAATACGAGGTACCGAGAATTGAATGGATACACCGATTGATAAATCCCTTTTACGGTCTATAGCAAAGTTATACCGCGAAATCAAATGCACTACCAATTCAAAGTAAAGTTCATTGAATATAATCAGCGCAAAGTGCCTCCAGTATTCCAAGATTATACGATCGATTCAAATTAATGCATACTGATACCGCGTATCGATGTCCCGTTTCGGAGAACGCATCTAGAGATCCAGCCCCTTTAGTCTACCCAGAATTGATTGAATATTAGATTTCTACGAAGCGAATCGTCCGGCAACTGGCTAGATATTAGAGATTTTTTTACATAAATGGTTTACCTAGACGAATACCAAAAGGAGTAATGCCTTGTAAATTAAGTTCGTGAAAAGGTATTTATTAACTAACAGTAATATAATCACTAAGACCGGTAAAGATAAATTTAGCTAATTAAAATTTACTCATGAGATTTGGTTGAAAATAAACAGTCTTGAAGACAATTCTTGACTTTTTAAAAGCTCCCTCGGATATAATGAATTACAAAACAATTTATTTTATGTATGTATCGACTCACAAGTTCCGACTTAGGTCTCCTAAGTCCATTTCAAGAACCTATAGATTCAGTTTTATACGGATGTAACTTAACTACTGACAACCCTAAAGACTCGAAGAATATTCGACGCCAAGCTGTAGTACTCGCCAATTAAGTTAATCCTCAACTATTTCATAATTCTTAGAGTTCCTTCGCACGTTAGTAGGTTTCGACGTAACTGTTGATTTTACGAAACACAATCTAAGTAATGGGATATTTTAAGGGAGCTTTTCGCCCCCGGCGGTTGAAGGTTTGCCCATTTTTCGCGATTTACTCCTTGCGAAAAAAGAAAGTGAGCGGATTAAATAAAGAATGTTGGGTTTTTTGAGTAATTACTTTAGAAATTTTGGCGTGAAGAATCTTATAAAATAATACTTACGTAAAAATATTTTTATCGTTCTACTGAATTCAGCTCGAATTGATAAATGTGGTTTTATTATATATGTATATAGTATCCTCCAAAGAACCGGTGGCCGTTGGAGAAGGGAGGTTGGAGGAGGAGCAGAAAGGTTCTGAAGTGGCGGCCACGCACAGAACGTCGTAGTAGAGGTAGGCCTCCCGCAAGGTAGACTGACGATCTTGTTGGGATCGCGGGCAGCGGATGGATGCGGGTGGCTCAGGATCGCTCTATGTGGAGAGCCATGGGGGAGGCCTATGTAAGGTAATCTTGGCTAATATGACTCCCCTATTGTTTGGTTTTTCTTCAGATGCTAACAAAACACTTGGTTTGGGTAAATATCGCTTTGAAATAGACACTTAAATACATTTACATTAACTGACATACGTAGGATTAACATAATTATGTACAATAAAATGAAACTAATTATATAACTAAACTATCCTAAACTATAAAAAAGCGAAAGTATGAAAAGAAAAGTAAATAAAATATAATAAAATAACAAATTGCCAACTACGATGCGTCAATAAATTCCTCCGCAACGCTGTCGAGCGGTAGCGTGCCCAGAAGGCTGGCAGCATTGCCACGTTGAATGGCAATGCTTATTCTCTCAGCGATATATAAACCAGCCCTCTGGTCACGGGAAGCATCGATCAGCCTTCTGGCGATTTCTTTGTATAATGCGCGTGCACTAGGGCCAAATGGCCCCAGCGTTTCGACCCCAAACGGCTCAAAAACGTAATTACCAGCTTTGAAATATTAGTTTTAGTCCTGGATTGGACATTATTTGTAAGGATTTTATAAGAAAGACAATTTAAAATTGTTAATAATTACAAACTTTAAATTCATAAATAAATTGATACGGATTGCCAAGGCTGATTGTGAAAATCAATTAATTGTTTGTTTGTTTTTCGTGTGAGTGTGTGGCCAACTCTGGTGTCGGAGTTTTCAGACCGCCCAAAGGCCTCCGACATGGCCTAACGACCCTTATCCATAGACAAGAGCCGGGACCGACAGCTTTACGTGCCCTCCGAAGCACGGTAGCGCTCAGATGAAAATGCCACATACGGTCACCCATCCAACTGGTAACCTGTGCAAGCGTTGCTTAACTTTGCCGATCTGTTACGAACGGCAAGCCAAGTCTCGCTATGATTGAATGAATTAATTAATGAATCAATTAATTACAATTAATTAACTTTTATAACGGATAAGTCTAATTGCTCCTTTTACCAAAATATTATGCATCATAAAAAATACAAGGACTTAAAGATTTTAATTAGGTACTTCCATACACTTTCACAGGCAACCTTGCGGTCCCCCACAAATTAATCCCCCATAAGTTTCGATCCCTACATATTTTTTTATAGACTCGCGCCTGTATCCCCGAAGGGGTAGGCAGTGGTGTAATACTACTAATAAAGTTAATTCAGCATGTAATATGACTATGACAAGTTCCTGATTAATCTACTAGTATAATGGTAGGTATTCTGAAATAGAAGAGTATGTTATTATAATATTAAATCGCAGTTGATCTAAGAGCGCTGAAATCTTAATTGGCTTCGCGAAGAACCTTGCAGAAGCCAATATCAAGGTATTATATCTTTTTTTTTATAGACTCACGCCTTTATCCCGTAAGGGGTAGGCAAAGGTGTAATATTACACCCACATTTCGCCATGAATTTTTAGGTCCCACATAATAGGGGACGAGCCTATTGCCGTTACCGGGCACATCACCAGACTCCGTGCTGCTACTGTGAATTCGGAAAACCCAGTGATACTTTTACCCGATCCGGGAATGGAACCCAAGACCTCCGATCAGCAGTCGCATACGCTATCCACTGGACCACGAAGGAAGTTATCAACAAAAAGAAACTAATTTGAATTTATCCACTTGTGAACGAAAAAATCTCGTACACCGGACCAATAAACGTTTATAATAACACTGATACATTAAAGTACAAACAGACAAATATTATTATACCACCTTAGCAATACTGTTAGGCTCTCACACAAAGGGAACGGGAAGAAAATATTAATAAAATCTCTATATATCAAATAAACGGACAGAAGCAGAAAGGGGAATCAACATTAAGTATAGCAAACATCAAACAAAAATGTTTTCGTATTACGTAGTAATACGATGCGGTAGGTTAGTGGCACACTGGTATCATAAAATGTCTACCTCTGTGGTCCTGCGGTAGTGCAGACTGCGGATCATGAGAACTCGATTTCGATTCCCGGGTCGAAAAAAAGTGGTATTGCGTTTTTCTGTTAAGAATAATTATCCACTATATCACTAGAAGTTTGGAGTCAGGGAAATGGCAGTGTTACACCCCCGGGCCTCGAAAAGAACGTTAAGCCGTTGGTCCTGCGCCCAATCTCTCTCTGGTCATGTCGATTGTGTATGAGTGGCGTCCCATCTGACTATGAGAGTGAGAGTATCGTCAGTGCAGTGTGTTTGCACACACACTTGGGCACTATAACATGTCCCGCACAGTTGGCTAGTTTCATATGACACTGGCCGCTGCGACCGAAATTCGGTCTTGAAGACATTATTATTATCTTAAGTAATTAGATATATTCTGAATAGTAGTTAGAGTATCTGAACATTAGCAGATAAATCAAAAACGTGTCGTACGGTGATAGTCCATACATGGTACGAGTAAATGTAAATAATATATATTATTATGCTTATCATTAGATATGCCGATGTATTCAAATAATCTTGATATATTCGATTTATTAAGCCCAATACCAATACGTCTTGGATTGTGGTATAGTGACCAGATCCTCCTTTTGACTCACAATACTACTTCGAGGCAAAGTGGGAGAGGCATAATTCCAGCAATGTACAAAAGACTGTATTATGATATCAAGATATGCCGTTTTGATTTAACAAATAAAGAACCTCATAAAATTAATATAAATATAATTATGTGCTTAGTAAGCTACCATCCTTCCCTCATTTCAGACGAGCGCATATCTTTATTTTGATTTAATATAGGGAAGAGAATTATAGATCAATCGTACCATACATTATTACTTTAGTGAGGTATGCATGTCTATGAAATTACAGGTATATTAATTTGTATACATGCTATAGCGTATTTTTTACTAAAACGATTCAGTTTATATTATTTTAAATTAAAATCGCAAATATTTTTAAAATAAATAGTCTTATATTAAGTACGTAGTAATTCATCGTAATTAATATTTAGAAAGACTCCGATACCAAGATTAAATCCATAAATCTAAAAACAATTATAAAAACATCACAGAGTATTTCAAAACCAACTCACTTACGTGCAAAAAAATATCAAAAAAAATTAATACAATTGGATTTGTAACTTACAAATAATTTAAAACGAATCTAATTAATAATTAATCTGGTATTGCGATCAAAAATAATATGATTTCCTGTATAATTTATTCATCCAACTAAAAGCAATACGGGAATCCATGCATGTTTTATTTAAACTCAGCAACTCTCGCATTGCACTGCGCTGCTATTAATTATAATGTTATTATACCATCCTTAGTAAAGGTAGGTTTACACCGTATCGGTGGCAACGCAATATAAAATGCGATAGGTTGTATTTCATATAGCCTCGTCAATATTTTTATAACTATCCCCTCTACTAGTATTTTCATGCCCAATGTAAGATGTTAAAAGAACTCTATATAAAATAATTATATTAACGCTTAGAGAAAATACTACTTCGCATTGCCTATGCCCAGCAGTTGATGTCCCTAGGCTAACATGATGATTGCCTATTAGATTACAAAATAAAAAAACACGTGTTAAAAATGGTTCAAATAAATGAAAGACATTTCGCCATATCGAACCATTCATTCTTTATTTCGCCCGTATGCAATATAATTCGTACACTTTATTACTCATCATCATCCTCGTCCTCATAGTGTTATGCCAGTTTGCGACTGCCTGTCTGACCTCCGCAACCCGAAAGGAAAGCGATATTCTATGGCTTAGACTAGTGTATTTAGAAGGTTCTGACGCCCTATGACGACTGTCACTGATCTGCATGAGAGCCGTGACCGACAGCTTAACATGATCGCCGAGGCACGGAGCAAGCGATAATTAACAATTCAATACACACATAACTCCGAAAAGTCATTGGAGCATGTCGTGGATTCGAACCCGATACTATCTCCATGGCAGTCTGTTGGTATATCCACTAGGCTTCGCTGCGTAGAATTTATTACTCGTGGTAGCCAGTTTTTTCATCCATGGTTTTTATCACTACAATCCATATAACACCCACCCCAATAGCCCAGATAATTAGTTTCCATACAAGTAGCAATAGTCTCTCACCTGCTGCGGCTAATCCGTGACTGTACTTAATAGTGCAGTTATGGAGGCTCCTCAGCAGGTATCCCATCACATTCTAGATTAAAACTCTCAAAGGGCCTCTGCGCGTTGGACCTATCTCTCCGTGTACGCCTGCCAAAGGGCCGGGTATTGTCCTAAGAAATTAGAATAATCCCCGTGATAGAGAAACAAATATAATAACATATTCTACCACATACACACATCACCATCTAGTCCCAAATTAAGCAGAGCTTGTACTATGGGTACTAGATAATGGATAAACATACATATATCCTTTTTTTATAATAAATACATATAATACATAGAAACACCCAGACCAAGACAAACATCCATGTTCATGCACACAAATAGTTGACTTGAGCGAGAATCAAACCCGCGACCTTCAGCGTGGCAGTCGCTTACGCTCCCGCTGCGCCAACTGTAAAATAAAATTGTCAATAAGTTTACAGCACTCACAAAACAGTACGTAACTACAAGCCCATGTGATTACCACGGTGATATCAATACCCTTATCTTCCCTTTAAGTAGTAGTAGCTCACTATAATGAAGATAAAGGTTTATACAGTTGAAAAATTACAACTGATATATTGTGTTAATTAAAACCATTTTCCCGATTATGACACGTTTTTGTTCCGTTGTCATTTTAAACATGTTTAATCAAATTGAATGAATCGCAATATGCGATTGATTTGAGAATTATATTAATTGGGAAACGCATTTAATATATTATTGCGTTGCCTTTGTCTGTGTCAGCTACGAGCGATATAATGACGAATTTATTGGGTTATCACATTGGTTTTGTAAGCGTATTGGTGAATTTTTCGTAAATGATATTTAAGGTTTGAGGAAAAGCTTGAAACAATAGTATCAGTTCCTTCAAACTATAGATATTGCAAATATCTTTGCTATCTAGCATTTTTGTTTAATTACTCAGGCACTTACTACCAAAGTCCATGCATACACGCTAACCTACCTAAAGTAACATGTCTGTCTCCATATTATTTTAAATTAAAGTAATTACACCCCAAATGTATCATTCATATTTCACTTGCAACGAATGACTAGACTGTTAAAAACTGATAAAAAGCGGACTCACTCAGTTTTCTGTGCAAAATGGACAGCCGTACTAGTAATATAAAATTCGTAGCCTTAAGTCACTTTTCAAATGTACCAGCTAAATATGCAAATGCTAAAAAAAAGGCATGCAATGCAAAGGCATGCAATAAAAAAAAATCTTCTACAAAAGACATGTGTTAAGTCTTTGAACATGACAATACATAAAATAACGCATTTACAATATGAAAATCTTTTAAATAAGTCCAATAAAGAACTTATTCAAGTCATAACCAACTGTTTCATAAAATATATGAAAAACAAACATGCATCGTTAAACAAAATAGCATTTTTTTACTACATTGCCATTCACGCATTCCATTAACATCAAAGTCAGCAAATCGACACAATGGAATCATCATAACCATAATTATCAAAATTCATAGTCAATTAAAAGCCTCAAATTATCCCCGTCAATTGCGTTGCTGGTCTTACACGCATAACGTGAAACGACCCGCTCGTACAGGGGTTATTATAAATTCCATCATAGAAAACTGTCTGTGGCGCTTTTCAGGGTTGGCGACCTTCAAAAGGTCTTTTCAAGCTATTCAGCTGGATCGCATGTTTTAATCAAAAGCATCTTGATCCGTTGCATATTTGATGAGCTTTGTAGAGGTTTATTGTGCAATGAATAGTAAAAGACTGCTTCCGTGTTCCAGTGGATTGTGAATGCGTCTGCTTATCAGGATTTTGGATTCCCAATTTTGATTCAAAAGTAAAAAAAATCGAAATCTTAAAAGTGTTACTGGATTTTCCTAATTGTCAGTAGCAGCACGATGTCTCACAATGTGCCGGTAAGACAATAAGCTCGCTCCCTATCACGTGTGACCTAAATATTCATGGCGAAATGTGGGTTTAATATAACAACTCTGTCTTTTCTCTTTGTATAAATAATCTAGCGATAGCTCCTGAAATCGATTTTATCAATGTAGAGACTTTTCACTTAGCAACAATCTTCTACTATTCTGTCGCCTGTATTCTAAAATTTCAAAAGAAAATCTAATTATATTATAAACTTAGTATCTATTTAAAACTAAGACACTGATTGGAGTAAAGACAAGGTTTCTTATTAAACAGAACGTATCTAGAAAATTCTATTACCATTTTTGCAGAACAATTAGTAAGGTCTTAGAAATCTCAGCTTTTGTTGAAACTTGTAAATAAAGTTAACATTTCAAATCGTATCACCCTTTGTTACTATGTAAAACTTTATAGACTAAGTCTGCTGTAGGCTTTAATTAGGATAGAGCTTGATTAAACAGTCAATCGTACATTTTATAATTTATTTATAAATTTCGAGGCCCTGACACCAAAGTTGGTGAAGCTAGAAAATTAATTAGATGAAATATATAATAATGATCTTGTCTGGAATAACTTTAAGGATAACATTAATGTACCAAAGTTGCGTCGATGGACTTAAGATCTTCTTAATATATAAAATCCTTGCGTTACTGACTGACTGACAGACACGGTGCAGCCGAAACTATTGGGCGCAGGTAGCTGAAATTTGACATGTCACCTCTACTGTTCCCAAGGAAGATATCCTTGGGAACAGTAGAGGTACACTAAGAAGGGATTTCCCGAAATTCCCACGGGCTCGGCCAAAATGGGTAAATTAAAAAGAAAATGCAGGCGTAGCTGCTGGCGTCCTCTAGTATTATTATAAGTGCCTTAAATAGGTATCCTAAACAATGCTCGGCGAAGTTAGTACTACAAGCATAATAATATAGAGAAGGAGAATTATACTATAATAATATTATAGACAGTCTCATCGTAGTCTGTCAAAAACTTGACAATCATAGAACTACAAACGTATACTGAATTAAACAAATTATAATGGCGCGCGATTTCATAAGTATTCTTATTCCTTAAAAAAGAGTCGTATTTATCAACAAATGTGGTCAATCACGTCACAAATCTACATTAAAAAAAAGCTTAATAATACACCAACAAAAACGACATATATATTTATACAGTAACTATCATCTAATACTCTCGCAAATATCGTAATTTTACCAAACTGCAGAACTAACAACATTTGTAGACATTTTATCACGAATAATTTTAGTTTTGAATCCATAACATTGAAAGCAAAAGACCTAAAATTTCATAACCTACTATAACCGAGTGGTTATTATAGGCAGACTCTTGGAAAGTAACTGAATGTCTACTCTATGGACATCGCAAGTCCATTCACTCAAATCATACTACTATTAAAATGAGGGTTTGTAAACATGGAAGTATCGGTTTTTGCTACTCTTTTACACAAAACTACTGCACAGATTTTTCTCAAAGTTTGGAGTAAGTAAATACATACATAATATGTTCACGCCATTTTCCCGTCGAGGTAGGCAGAGACAACAGAACGCCACTTGCTTCTATCCTTGCAAACCTCACGCGCTTCCTCTACTTTCATTTCTCTTTTCATACATGCTCGCCGGTTACGGGTGCTTCGGACTTTTTGACTTGGAGTAAAGTAAATAAAGCTTAAACACCAGAATAACACTTAGCCTACTTTTGTTGCTGTACTCGACACCCATGCGGGCAAAGTCTATTCGAAAATAACTCATGAACAATTCTCAAAAGGACTACAGAAATTTCATCCGTAATTTCAATACTAACCTACTTCGTACAAGAACCGTTTAATGCCAACCATAAACAAATGTTAAACGGCCTTGTCAATATGAAGTCGTCATTGAAAGTAGTGTCACGTACCTAGTTCGGTATATAGCCTGGTTCAGATAATGCTACCTGCAGTGTACATTGGGCTGCAAATTGCTCGGACACCGTTACATGGCCGTAGACATGCACCTCATACTATTTAAATCAATTATAGAGTTAGTGGAGGAATAGAGTTGTCACAAAAATCACCTTGCATTTAAGCTTACTATAATACAGTAAGAAATAATAGGAATGTTGCCTGGTAGTAAAGTAAATTATATAAGTACCGTTATGTACGTGATTGCGAAAAATCATGACGTCACTAAGTGCATATTTCATAAAAAACCCGTAGAACGAGACTGTTTTTGATTGAAATGTCAAAAACAATCTCGTTCAACGGATTTTGTAAATTTTTAAAAGTGTCTGAATTTATCTCATCCCTATTATTCATATGATCCATTGTTTAATAAACTGACTAACATAAGCACTACTTAAGATTTTAAGTATAAATTATAAATAAAAATGCTACATTTAAACGCAGATTTACTTAGTTAGATCGAAGTTTCTGAATTTAAATTATTGTAGAGGTAACATGACCTTTTCTGCCTGTAGCTGCTAGATTTGTAAGGCATTACTTGAAGAAGAGAGCTCATTTCAATGACATAAGGTGAGGCTGAGGATGGCAATCCTCAGCCTTTCAGTGATACTGTGCAGGAAGATAATAAAGATACGACACATTTGGTACCCGGGCATGCATTTGGGAACCAAGTAGTGCGAAATAAATATTTGTACGGGACTGCACTTTGGGTGAATGACAAATTTTTGTACCTTATTTGGGTGTAATTAAGGTCTGTGTTTTTCTATGTTTGTTTTAACCTTGACAAAAATTACACCAGTCTTTTAACTGCACTGAACTGTATTTTCTATTTTGTAGTGTTCTAATCTTCAAGTTATGCACTCTGTCCCGTATCGTGTTTGTAGGTGCTATGTAAGTCAATTTGTCACAGTCGCAGCGCGGCCAACGCGGATATGCAGTTCCAACGGGATCGATCCGGTTACGTGTTAGCTTGTTTACCGGATTAGACCGGTACACCCGGTTAACACCGCTCAGGTGGATACCGAAGTGCTTCGGAAACTGGGTCACTATGAAGCTTTCTAAAGATTTCCTCGAACTTTCTAGAAAATCTTTTGTAGCTCTAGATTAGCTTTTAACTTATACTTTTTAGATTTCTATTTCTACATAAGAGCTTTAAGTATTTATAAAAGTTTCAGCTCAATGCACAAAGGAAGTTTTAATTTTTACGTTGCAAATATTCGTTAAATACCGAAACGACGTCTTAATTATTGAAGGCGAGCTTTTGACACAAAGCTTCTCGATGGCAAGAGCTCTCTATTAACACCAGATTAACCAAATCGCTATCTTCTAGCGAATGATGTGTTTTGGATATAACTAATGATTGTAAATAAACAAAAATGTAGAGAGTCTCTACACTTCTGTTCCTTTACCAGAAGAAATAGCCGTGGCACTTGCATTTTCGGTGGTATCCCATATTCATTAAGCTGATCAATGAATACTTTACATCAAGAAAATACTAGTCTCCTTTTATCTATTTAAATGTGTATTTTGAGTGCCTATTGTAGCGTAACTAGTTATACTGTGGTAATTAATATTATTTTATGTTATTGTTTCTTGCAGTTTTAAACCATCAATTAGTATTTTTTTTATTGTATAATATTTGTGCTATTTCTTTTTTATAAAGGAGGGAATATTGTAGCGGCTGCTGACGCTACAAAATATACAACGCGCGCTAATGTGTAAGCGCGGCGGAGCAGTAGTTTATTTATATCGTTATGTGGTACCACAATCTTAATATATAAAATCCTTGCGTTATTATTATATGGTGGTAGGGCCACGCTGTTTACAGCACGAATGGGCCGGCTCGACCGGGGCAGTACCACCCTCCCACAGAAGATCGACGTAAAGTAACAGTATGTTCTATGCTGTTGCGTTTCGTTCGGTGAGTGGGAGAGCCGGAGGACCAACCATACCTCCCCATCCTCTCTTCATTGCCCATATGGGGAAGGAGGAGAGGGTGAGGAGGATTAGCTGAGGGGGCGGTTACCGCAGCATACGTGGGACCAGTAAAGTATCCGTGGAGTCATTGCGTGGGTAGTGTGGGTCGACTCGCCGGCCAAGGCGACCCGTAGAAACGGTGGTGCCGCTGGCCGCCCGCGGCATAGTATAGGGGCCCAACTGGGACTAACCATCTCGGGAGGCTGCCCCACCAGGCCGCGCATAATCTCGGGGTGGCTCGTCGTGCCGGTTGGTGACCAGACGGTGGGACCCGGCGACCACTTCTGGGAGGGTACGGGGGCCCTTCCGTCTGGCGGGTCGGCCACCGCTATACCTCACAGTATAATGGCAACACAATACTCTGCGCTTTGTCACGCGCTGCTGCGTTGACTGCCTCCTCTTTTCACGCCCCCTTTTCTTCTTCTATGGCAGCTCCAAGAAATGGTTCCGGTCAAACAGCGGCGTCTTCGTTCCCCACCAACTCACTTTTTGAGGTGGAGTCCGCTAACATCCGTGGACTCCATTCGAACCTCAACGCCGTCCACCATCATCTCGAGACGGCCCGACCAGCCATGCTTTTCTTGACCGAGACTCAAATACGCCGTCCTGACGACACGACTTATTTGCATTATCCCGGTTATGCACTGGAAGATAACTTCCACGCAAAAGCCGGGGTATGCTTGTTCGTCAGAGCGGATATTTGCTGTCGACGTTTACGCTGCCTAGAGGACCCGTCCTTTTCTGTCCTTTAGGTACACGTAAGTCTGGGTTCATTGGCCTGTATTTACGTGTGCCTTTACCGTTCCCATACCGGAGTCACCGTCCCATAAGTCAGGCAGCAGATAATGCGCAGGAGCAGTACCCGACCGCCGAGTTGGTCTTTTTGGGAGATTTCAATGCCCACCATGAGACCTGGCTGGGCTCTTCCAAAACAGACCACGCGGGATGAGCTGCTCACGCATTCGCTCTAACGCATGACCTGACTCAACTGGTACTCCAGCCCACCAGGATACCAGATATATCGGGTCAAGCGCCCTCGTTGTTAGACCTTGTGCTGACGAGTAACCCGGCCCAGTACAGTGTGATGGTACAAGCCCCTTTGGGTTCCTCCGACCACTGTCTGGTCGCACTACAGTGCCATTTGCTTCACCTCCACAACCAGTGCAGGCAAAGCGACGCTTGTGGCACTACTCGTCAGCGGATTGGGATAGCCTGTGAGACTATTTTGCGTCCATCCCGTGGTCTCAACGTTGCTTTGGTGGGAGGGATCTGTCGGAGAGTGCGTCTGCTGTTGCTGGAGAAATCATATTGGGTATGGAATATTATATTCCATCCACTGACGTCTCCAGCAGCAGCGAATTACGGCCCTGGTTCGATCGCGACTGCGCCGATGCTGTTAAACAAAAACAGTCGGCTTACCGCGCTTGGATCAGGGCTCGGTCTCAACGCGATCCGAATGTCCATCGCATCAAGGCAGCCTATAATAGAGCCACCAAGGTCTGCAAGAGGGCATACATAAGAGTGGATGCACAGCGCATTGCACGGTTTGGTCAAGAAGTCTTGTCGCACCCCACGGGCAGCCGGGGATACTGGCGATTGGCCAAAGCCGTGCAATCTAATTTCTGCCAGCCTTCACTGCCGCCGTTGCGATGCCCTGATGGATCACTGGCCCAAGGGCCGCAAGAGAAAGCTGACCTGCTTGTCAATCTCTTTGCGGCCAACTCCCGAATCGTTGATCGTAGTGCGCAGCCGCCTTCGATTCCCTACTGCGGCCACTCCATGCCTGATATTAAAATCAGGCAATGCGATGTTCGCGCGACACTGCGATCTCTCGATGTCCGGAAAGCCAGTGGACCTGACGGAATTCCAGCGGTTGTGCTTAGGAAATGCGCAGCCGAGTTGTTTTCAATGCTTACACGCCTGTATCGCCTATCATATGCCTCTGGCGTAGTGCCGTAGGCTTGGAAAGAGGCGAACGTACAACCGATTCCCAAGAAAGGGAATCGTTCTGATGCGGGCAACTATCGACCCATTGCTATCACCCCTATCCTCTGCAAGGTGTTTGAACGACTAATCAACAACCAACTCGTTCGCTACCTAGAAGATCACTCTCTCATCAGTGATCGTCAGTATGGCTTCAGACCGAAACGATCAACGGGTGATCTTCTAGCGTATATCACTCACCTTTGGGGTGAGGCGATGGACAGGCATGGGGAGTCGTTGGCTATTAGTCTTGACATCTCCAAAGCCTTCGATAGAGTCTGGCATCGTGCGCTTCTTTCCAAGCTTCCAGCTTACGGCTTGCCGCCTCGATTGTGCAGCTGGGTGGCCAGCTTCCTGAATGAGCGCCGTATTCGAGTCCTTTGTGAAGGTGAATCATCGAAGTTTCTCCAGGTGAATGCTGGTGTGCCTCAGGGGTCCATTTTATCGCCCACGCTTTTTCTTCTGCATATCAATGATATGCTCACTTTTGGGGGCATACATTGCTATGCAGATGACAGTACTGTACATGGGCGATATCTCGGACACCCTGCGGCTAAGCAAGCCGATACTGAGGAGTATAGGCGAATACTTGTTGCTGAGCTTGACCGGGTTCTGAATTGCATCTCGCATTGGGGTGATGAGAATCTGGTCGAGTTCAACGCCAAGAAAACACAGGTGTGCATATTCTCAGCCAAGGTATCTCCATTCTTTTCTCATCTCTCTCTTCTGGACACTCCACTACCGATTCAAGACAGCCTCAATATCCTAGGTATGGACATACGCAGAAATCTCAACCAGAAGAACTACATCGAGAGCGTCATCAAATCCGCATCTCGGAAACTCGGAGTCCTGAACAAGGTGAGGAGGTTTTTCACGCCGGAGCAGTTGTGTCTGTTATACAAGACCCAGGTTCGCTCCTGCGTGGAATACTGCTCTCACCTTTGGAATAGCTCCGCTCAGTGCTTATTGGACGCCCTCGATAGGTTGCAGCGGCGTGCTGTCCGTATCATCGGGGATCAAGAGGCCACTAAGACTCTTGAGTCACTGCAATTACGCAGAGACGTGGCCTCAATGGCTGTCTTCTACCGTACCTATCACGGTGAGTGCTCCGAAGAGCTCTTTTAACTAATCCCACCCTCTCCTTTCCTATCCCGAACGACACGTGCTGGGTTGAAATGCCACTTTTATACGGTAGAACAGATACTGTCACGCTCGGGCTACACTACCGGGATATGCCAATAATTATTGCCATAATTTCAACAACGCCTAGGTGTAACCGCGATTTATGGCCATAATTTTACAATGCCAATCAATATGGCATATGCCGGTAGGCAATAGCTCCGGCGGCGGTCTTTTTCGCACATCAAAGAAGATTACCGCAGTAATTATTGCGTTTGTGGCCACACTACCGTTTGTTCAGTGTGCAACACGAGTTCGACGACGACGCACGTATCTCTATCTACCGATATGGAGTGGTCAAATGAAGAAGCGCTCGAATTTTTGGAGTTATTGCAATCCGAACCGTCTCTCCGGGATACCCGACAGAAAGCTAAAAATTTAAAAGATTCATGTTAAAATAATTGGCACTCATAAAATACCAAACAGCTGCAGCTTCATCCGCCATCTTGAAAAATGATATTTTTACCGCCTAGTTTATTGGCATATCTCGGTAAACTCTAGTGTAACCACACGACTTCACGCAGTAATTTAACGGTAATTTATTGCCATAATTATGGCGGTAACAGCCCGGTAGACGGTAAGGTAGTGTGGCCCGAGCATCACGCACCAAAAGGTTCGGCACCTCTTATCTCTGCCATACCATTAAGATGTGGAACTCTTTACCAGTCTACGTGTTTCCCTCCACTTATGATCCCGGGTCCTTTAAGCGGGGCGTGAAAAAGCTTTACTCAAGGCCGTCAAGGTGAGGGCCATCGTACCATAATGCCATGCTGGCTGCTGGGATGATGGCCATCACTATGGGACTTCATTGACTGCTTAACATCAGGCAGCATGGAGTCAATTTGTTCGGCAGAAAAAAAAAAAAAACAAAAAGTTACTGACTGACTGACAGACACGCTACAGCCGAAACTATTGGGCGCAGGAAGCTGAAATTTGACATGTATGTTCCTTGGGGGCCGTAGGGGTGCACTAAGATGGGGTTTCCCGAAATTCTCACGGGATCAGCCAAAACGGGTAAATTTAAAAAAATGCAGGCGTAGCTGCTGGCGTCCTCTAGTAAAAGTATATATTTCATCTTTCGTATCTTTCTTTAACCCTTCACTCATACAGTCATACCTACAACATCATCACAGAACCCCTGCACCTAATATAACATACAAATTTATTTTGTACACCAGAAAAAAGATGTATAAAATTTTAATTGAAACGAATTTACCTAAAACTCACATTCGTATTTATTTATCTGCCTCAAAAACTGAAACCAATGTCAAAATAAGTTCTGTTAAAACCGCAACTATCGACAAGCAAAATGAGTGCCTATTCCAAAAAAATTTAAAGGCCATAGAGTTCAAAATCCCTTAGCATGTTGTAAGCCGAATATGTGTATGTAATAACAGAAATCCTTTTTCAGTTATGTTTTATACCAGTCGGTAACACTCCATAACGTTTGCACAGGATCTTTACAAACTTAAAATATACAGCTATGTTAACCAAAGCTTATCGAAATTGCCCCTTAAGTATTTAGGCTTTAGCATAAATATTCTGTTTATTTTGAATTGTATACAATAATGGTAATAAAGGTACTGCAAATTACTTCCTTACCTCGTAAGGTGACTGTAAACCGGCCCTTATGCCTGAACGTTATTCTTTATTATTTAGAAAAGCGGATATATTTTGCTGATGGAACCCATTTTTTTTTTTTTTTTTTTTTTTTTTTTTTTTTTTTTTTTTTTTTTGGTATCGGGTTGGAAAATCCTCATGGAGTCCCTCCGCCCCGGGGGGGAAAGACGAAGGGGACTGTCAGACTCTTACTGACTAAAAACCAACCCGTGCTCCTCATGTACCCATGTGTCGGAGGGTAGGGTTTCACCAAAGCATTCCTCGCTACCCCCCGACGGGTATTGGCCCGCCAGATGGTCAGGCGGGCCCCGAACGAAACCCCCTTGGCGGCGGATGAAGGTGTTGGGCTCCGCCGCCAAAACACCCAGCGGCCGCAGAGGATAGGGAGGACGGCAACGCAACACCGCATCTCCTCTTCCTCTGCGGCCCCACCGCGACGCAACGATGGTGCGCCCCCATTTGGTCGCGGGAGATAGGGCGCGGGGCAACGCAACACCCACACGCCTCTCCTCCCGCGACCGCACCCGACTGCGAGGGACAGACAGAACTGTCCCCCGCACCCGCACCATGGGACGCATCCTACGCAGGCCTCTACCAAGCCCACGTGGAGCGTCCCCTCCCGGGATCCCGCTTAGCTTCACCGTGGGTGGCTTCTAACCCACGGTTACTGAGCCCCCCCACCACGACAAGGTGGAGATCCCACGGGGGGGGGCTGATGGAACCCAGGTATTGTTTTATACAACCTGACAATGGCAGTAGTTCCCTTTCCCATATTACATAGAGAAACAATAGGTTTACTAATTATTTTTTATTGTTACTCCTAATTATGCTGCATTATCTTCTCTGCCATTAACATACGTCTAGTCCTAGATCTGACTTCGGCCAGGAATAATCGTAGTCGCTTTGTTTGCTGCAGAAGTACCAATCAATCTATTGCCAAGTTTACGGCTCTGACGACACAATACTGACGACGGCTGGCTAGATTTGCGACACTAGTCACAGCAAGCCATGTCTTTGGTCAGTGGTCATAGAGACGAAATGAGCGATTTCAATCGCTTTCTATAGTTTACATGGCTGCGCACGATGATTGTAGTGGTATTGGTTCAAACACAGATCCTCTGATTATTTGTTTATACTTATCCAAACTACGCTATTATTGCCACTCGTTAATTGGTATTTTGCCTTATCACTGTCAGATTTAACGTATTGCTGACTTGTTATCTTTATTAATATTTTGACTTGATATAAAATCCTTGAGTTACTGACTGATTGACAGACAACGCACCTCAGTTTAAAATATTTTATATGCTAACCAAGGAGCATGCTAACCCTGACGTCTATGTACATTTTTCAAGCTGGTTGTTTTGTTATGGAACATGGTCCATTATTTAAAACATTTAATGACAAATTTAACTCTAAAATAAAAAACAGAGATCCAACAAGATTAATAATACCTAGCCGAAAAACTGCTCTCTGTCATAAAAAATGTTACATTATGACAATAAAAACATTTATGACATGAATGTATCATACAATTTAATTTAAACGGGTCTTATTTGCGATATTTAATTAATTTAAGGTATAAATAACTATGTTTTACCGACGTTTCGGCCGTCTTACAACAGCCTTGGTCGCGGCAGGACTGATGTCATCTCAGCGTCGTCCTTGTGAAGCGCGGGTTTTGGCAGCTACCCTCACTTGTTTTTTATTTTTATTTTTATCCGAACTGTTGGTACGTCGACACACAACACTTATGACGTCTACACACTGATGAGCTGTGTTACTGCGGCAGGGTTTACATTTGTTGATTACTGGATTCCAAGTTGTAGACAGTCTGTATCCATCTTCCCGGTTGAAATTTTTATGTTTTTTGATTTCAACCGCTTCACGTACTATCCTGGAGTAATAGTGACGATCGGTAGATAAGACCTTTGGTTGATGTAATTCGATCCAGTGGTTTGTTCCAGACTCCAACAAATGCTCAGCTATGACAGACTTATGGTATTTATACCTTAAATTAATTAAATATCGCGAATAAGACCCGTTTAAATTAAATTGTATGATGTATACAAATCGCGAAAGTTTAAAATCGACATGAATGTATTCTTTATGACATGAATGTATAATTATTGGTAATGTTTGGTAAAATTAATAATGAAAATTCTATAAATTTAGCATGAATTGTCTTCAATATTACATGTAATAATTATTTTGCATGTCGGACACCTTTTCCGACGCAGTATGTGATGTGCTAACCGTAATACATAACAATTACTGTAATCTATATTATACAGCCAGCGAAATAAACATTCCATTTCAAAACAAAAACATTTCATTTCATTTCAAAGCAAAGCCGAAAATATTATTCGCAAGATGCTACAATACGGCATGAAGGGATTTCTCGAAATTCGCACGCGAGTAAAAACGGTTCAGTTTAAAAAAAATACGCGAGCATAGGCATCCTTTAGTTCAACATAAAGTCATCTTTAACATGCAACCTTAGCCTAAATAATTCCATATAAGATAAGATCAAACCAAAATTGTCTTATGAATATAAAAAAGAGACAATGAATCATCGATCACGGCGCATATCAACAAGTGATCAATAAAAATATAATCTAGAAGAGTGTTTGTTTTATTACTACATATCTCTCTCACTCACCCTTATACGTGTAGAAGGAGAAGGGGGATCTATCGGAAGTGTTATGATAATATCAACGTCTAACATTTGTGATGGGGACGAATGTTTTCGTATAATATATCATTGGGTATTTCGTGCCATAATGGCTGTTTTCTTTCCCTGTTTGTAATGTAATTGACGCTAGCTTGTAACACATTAAGAATAACTCTACTTGACTCGTTTACAGGACTAGACGATATTAGAATGGACAGTTTAATTCTGTCAACATTTCATCACTTTTTTTCTCTGTGTGATTAAAATAATAATAACACATACTTTATACTAACTAGAATTCTATAAGGAAAAACGGAAATGCAACTCTTAAACAAGTATACAGCTAAGCTGGAAGCTTTACAAAATTCAATAAATATCGCAAACATTTTAAAATAATTGCACTTTTGCAACGGTAATAAGCTCGCCCCCTATTACGTGGGACCTAAAAAATCATGGCGAAATGTGGGTGTAATATTACACCTCTGCCTACCCCTACGGGGATACAGGCGTGAGTCTATAAAAAAATATATAAGTTATTCGAGAGATTTCGATAAAGGTATAAATATAATGCTCAAAGTACGTTCAAATCTTTGCATTTCTCTCAAATAATATCTCGTTTAGTGATCGTTAATGAAAGTGAACAAAAACAAAATCTCATTCACAAAAATTACGTTCAAACTTAGTACATTTCTAATACGATTACCTAATTAATAACATTACTTATACCGTTTCTATTAATCTTATTAAGTGTCTAACAAGCTATTTGGAGTAGCCATTCACAAAAACGCCAAAAACAAGAATATAATGGAAGTTCTGAGAACTGGATCACAGTTCTGTAATAGCTTTTTTTAATGCTCTCGTAAAATGTCAGGCCGAATATTTCGTCTGCAAACAATATATATGAATTGCGAAGGAATAAAGTGTTGATAAAGTTCTCTATTGCGTTTTATATTACTGCGTTGAAATAAATTTTTGGATTATTATATGAAGTAGTGATGACGGTAAACACTCTTTGTGCGACAGGGTCACTGTTAAAGACTTGCTAACTTTTTAACAACTTTTCCCTGTCGGAAATAGGCTTTTTACCAGCTCTAGTGGTCCCGTATACGTCGAAGTTAGACCTCTTTATTGATAGCATATTTGTCTAATGATTCTTCTATAATAACAACTGTTCAAAATTTCGTAATCAAGGGTGTAAAGTTTTTGCTTTACTTTTTATTCTTGTTCACAACGAAGGTTCAATGCCTTTTATATCAATAGGCGATGTACATTTGTACTTCTACTCGGTTTACATTTTACCATACCAATCTGAAACCTAAGCAGATAAGACCTTATTTATTTCCAAGAGGTGCAACCAAAGTTCCTAATCATCAACATCCATTAAAAAGCACATGAATACTCATACATGATCCGACAGGAGAGCACAGTCTCGGAATGTCAATATGGGTTTCGCCCTGGTCACGGCACCATTGATGCAAGTTTCGCCCTCAGGATCGTCATGGAGTGGTACAGGTCGAAGAACACGCCTCTGCATCTTCTGTTTCTAGACATGCAGAAGGCCTTCGACTGTGTGCCGCGACAGATGATCTGGTGGGCGCTAAGATCTAAAGGTGTACCAGAAGCATATATTGACATCATCCGAGACATGTACTCCAATTCCGATTCCGTAGTTCGGACTGCTGTTGGCGACACATGAACCTTTCCCATCACCGTCGGGGTCCACCAGGGTTCCGTTCTCAGTCCGTACCTATTCAGTGTGATATTAGACGTACTGTCAGACAGCATCAGAGACTGACATGAGCAGCCCCCGTGGCTGCTCATGTATGCTGATGATATCGCGCTGGTGGATGCGGACAGGGGACGCTTGGTGCGGCGTGTGAATGCGTGAAAGGAGTAACTTGTGAACGACGGTCTGAAAATAAACGTGGCGAAGACCGAGTACTTGGCCAGCAACAGTACAGATCCCGCGTCAATTCGTATAGGCGGAGACATTGCCCAGCGAATGGACCTGGTCAAGTACCTGGGATCAGTACTGCATGCGTCTGGTGACATCGATTGCGACGTCAAGGCACGCATTTCGGCAGCCTGGGCCAAATGGCGTGAGGTGAGCGGTGTCATTAGTGACCCCAAAATGCCGGTTAAGCTCAAAGGACAGGTCTATAAATCCATCATTAGACCTGTCCTGTTATATGGCAGTGAGACGTGGCCTGTGCTTGAGCGACACAAGCAGAGTCTGCATGTCACGGAGATGAACACGCTGCGCTGGATGTGTGGTGTCACGCGGAAGGACCGCATTAGGAACTCCCGCGTCCGGGGTAGCCTCCATGTCCGTGATATTGCTGACAAACTGCAAGAGTGTCGTCTACGCTGGTATGGCCACGTCTTACGTCAACCGGCATCTTACGTGGGTAACAAATGTCTTGCCATGCTACCTCTTCCGGGCCCCGGTAAACGGGGAAGGCCAAAGAAATGCTGGCTGAACGTCGTAAGGGATTATATGCGTGCCAACCAACTAACCACCAGGGATGCTGAAGACCGTGCGAAGTGGAGGAGACATAGCCGGAAAGTGGACCCCGGGCTCCAAGGCGTGGGTTTTACAGCGCAACCGGGACAGCGCTAGGATGATGATGATGATGAATACTGTCACCCAATCGTAAACACATACAAAAAATCAAACAAACAGAATCATGTTACTCATCGATGGCAACAAATCGACGCGGCGTAAATTGGACCGAGATTTTGAATTATAATCAGAACACCCTTCAATCAAGTTCGACGTTCGAATATAATTTATGCCGCAAAACGGCCAGGTCCGAGTTGTGGAATTTTATTTATTTACAAATAGATCACGCCTGCAACACTGCCTGCGTGATTAAGCTAGCCTATGTTTTATTATGATGTATAAGCTGTATTTCATTGAAATCATAGCACATCATTGCTGAAAATGAGGTCTATAATAGCACTTTCTTGGACGACGCAGCAGAGGTATGTCCCCCAAGGTGTACTGACGGTGTTACTAGCTCAAAATAGATCGGTGTGTAAAAGCTTGATAGAAGCCCAAGTTGAGCAGTAGACATCTTTCAATTGAAATGATAATGATGATGACAATTTTACATAAACTTGCTGAGACTGGGATCGATGAAACCCTAATCAGAAGATGCTAGGTGTTTTCAAAGCAACTTAATACTTTTAAAAAGAATTTACAACTTAGAAGACCATTAGTCACTCGAACCATTTTCTTAGAAATACTATTACTAGATTTCAGCAATGAATTTCGTGTCCTGTCTATAAGAATTAAGAGCGTAAAGCAAAGATTACGTCTGTCGAAGGCAAAGTTCCGTACGTTAATATTTTTTTCTGTTAGTTCGTATGACTAAAACGCTTTATATTGCCAGTTATTTATTTCGACAACTGCTCTTTATTTTAACAACTAGACGTCGCCTCAGCTTCGTCCAAATGGGTGTTAGGTTTTGCAACAAATGGTAGTGTAAGTGTATAAGAGCTATATTATTGCAAGGTTTGGTCAAAAACCCTTCAGTACATAGTTTGTTACGTAAGAAAGTAACAAACACACACCTTATAAACTTTTTATTTATTATGTAAGATTATCCTAAGCGTGTCGGCCAGTATTTTTGAAAATAGCCAGATTTATATAGAGGTGATCTTTCTCAAGTGCAAACGCATTTTAAATAATAATATATTTTAAATAATAATCTTAATATATAAAATCCTTGCGTTACTGACTGACTGACAGACACGCTACAGCCGAAACTATTGGGCGCAAGAAGCTGAAATTTGGCATGTATGTTCCTTGGGAACCGTAGGGGCGTTCTAAGTAGGGATTTCCCGAAATTCCCACGGGATCGGCCAAAACGGGTAAATAAAAAAAAAAATGCAGGCGTAGCTGCTGGCGTCCTCTAGTATATTAATAAAATACTCAACCTTGGACTATTGTCCTCATTAATTACGTTAATCTACTCTTTATTTGTAAAAACTTTTTTAATGTCTCAATAAATAAAATATAATAAAACGTAAACGCAATAAAAGCTTTAAATGTCTAACTCGGGATAAGATTTGAAAAATAATTATAAAGAAAAGATTTTTAGTAATTAAGCAGTATCTTTTATTGTATATATAGACTACCTCCGTGGTCCAGTAGTTAGCGTATGCGCCTGCTGATCGGAAGTCCCAGGTTCGATTCCCGGGTCGGGAAAAAGTGTTACTGGGTTTTTCCGAATACTCAGTAGCAGGCCGGAGTCTGGTGATGTCCCCGGTAACGGCAATAGGCTCGCCCTCTATTATAGGGGACCTAAAAATTCATGGCGAAACGTGGGTGTAATATTTTCACCTCTGCCTACCCCTTCAGGGATACAGGCGTGAGACTATAAATAAAAAAAAAAAAAAAAAATATTGTATAAAAAGTAATCTGCATAAATAAAATCCTTGCGTTACTGGCTGACTGACAGACACGCTACAGCCGAAACTACTCAGAGCAAGTAGGTGAAATTTAGCACGTATATTCCTTGAGGTGCGTAGGGGCGCACTAAGAGAGGATTTTTGGAAATTCCTCCCCTAAGGGGGTAAAACAGGTTGTCAGGCTTTGTATAAAACTTGTGATTCCTTCAATGGATTAACTTTAAACTTTGTATATTGGTTCCTCAAATGAAGTTAGTGTACACAAAGAAAGTCTTTTTGGAAATGCTTACCCTGACTGAATAAAAAGGGGATTCCGAATTTGTATAACACCCTTTTAATACTTCAAGGCTTTAACTTATTACTTTGTTTATTGGATCCGCAAATGACGTAAGCGTACACAAAGACGTTTATTTTGGAAATTCTTCCCCTAAGAGTATAGAAAGGGATTCAGAGTTTGTGTAAAATCTTTTATTTTTTTAATGGAGTCACTTCAATCTGTGTATATAAAATCCTTGCGTTATAGACTGACTGACAGACACATTACAGCCGAAATTACTGGGCGCAACAAGGTGAAATTTGGTATGTATGTTCCTTGAGGAGTTTAGGGGAGTTTGTACAAAACATTTTATCGAAGCGAAATTTCCGCCTGTGAAGCAGCGGGCAAAAGCTAGTTAATGGTATATGTATATTATCATTAAAGTTAGTTAACGAAAACTGAAATCCCCCGTTGTACCAATCACTACGAGCATTTTTTTACTTCGGCGCCATACCTGGGAAATTACTGGTTCAGGAGATATTGAGGCTCAAAGTTAGTATGGAATTTTTCTAATTAGGTACAAAATCAATGCATTTACTCCGCCAATATGTTCTTTAGATGCCCTATAACGCCATGGGTAAGTAGGTATTTCGAGCATTGCACGCGCGCTTTTAATAGGGGCTTAAAAAATGTGAACACTTAAAAAAAATCGTTTCCCAGGTAATATTTTTGATTAGTATGACTTGGCATGATGTCCACTTCTAGTAGACTTCGGCTTGGTGATGGGTCTTGTGACACCCTGTATATATTTGTTTAGTTATTTACCAGGGTATATATAAATTTGTACAATTTATATTAAAAATATCTCGTACAATGTTGCTAAATACCTTGTATTGACAATTTTAGTAACGTTTCAGTGTATTGTATGAAACAACTTCAATATTTTTTTGTGTTTAAACCATTACATATCTGGGCTATTTTTAGTCAAATTAAGTTAAGTTTAGCACGGCAACTAAATAATGAGTATTATAATAAAAAAATATTGTTTCCCAGCCTTTATTTCCCAGCATTTGTATAACCTTTACAAATTACAATGTATAACTTAGTTAGCTAGCATACTATTTAATATAGATACTGTCTAATTAATACTGTCTAACTAATTCTATTTCAAACAGATACTTTATTGTCAAGTACAACCTTTCAAATTACAATGCGCAACTTAGTTAACTAGCATACTATCTAGTAACTCCTAAAGAATCTGCAGACAGTATTCGCAGGTTAATCCTTAGCAAAGGATCTTGCCAATAGCAGACAGATACCCTGGACCTAGACTGCACTTGAAACGGTGCCTAATAGACAATACAGACGTCGCCTTTCAAATAGGGCATAATGTAATGGTGAAATCCTTTCAACGTTCTGTAGCTTGGTCCTTGAGAATGAAATTCCTTTAGGAGTTACTAATAAAACGCTGTAGATAACTTCATTTATCTAAAATCGGAGGGTTACTTTAAAAAATAAAAAATTGGTTGCCTGTAAAGTCGGTATACGGGCGAAAGTTTTACGTGACAACGACTTTGAGTGGTAAAATAATTTTAATGTGAATATTCATTCGTATAGTAGGAAGAAGGATGAAAGACGCGTGCCTTTCACTTTTTATGTCTGTCTCTCTCGCTCTTAGGCGGGGCGCGTGCCTCTCACTCGCTCTCATTGTGAGCGCATAACGTGAGCGGAGCGTAACGCAGTTTCTTGAAGTGTCACCCGGCAAACCAATTTATAAGACGTTATAGACGTCGACAATAAATAAAATATAATAAAACGTAAACGCAATAAAAGCTTTAAATGTCTAACTCGGGATAAGATTTGAAAAATAATTATAAAGAAAAGATTTTTAGTAATTAAGCAGTATCTTTTATTGTATATATAGACTACCTCCGTGGTCCAGTAGTTAGCGTATGCGCCTGCTGATCGGAAGTCCCAGGTTCGATTCCCGGGTCGGGAAAAAGTGTTACTGGGTTTTTCCGAATACTCAGTAGCAGGCCGGAGTCTGGTGATGTCCCCGGTAACGGCAATAGGCTCGCCCTCTATTATAGGGGACTTAAAAATTCATGGCGAAACGTGGGTGTAATATTTTCACCTCTGCCTACCCCTTCAGGGATACAGGCGTGAGAATATAAATAAAAAATAAAAATAAAAAATATTGTATAAAAAGTAATCTGCATAAATAAAATCCTTGCGTTACTGGCTGACTGACAGACACGCTACAGCCGAAACTACTCAGAGCAAGTAGGTGAAATTTAGCACGTATATTCCTTGAGGTGCGTAGGGGCGCACTAAGAGAGGATTTTTGGAAATTCCTCCCCTAAGGGGGTAAAACAGGTTGTCAGGCTTTGTATAAAACTTGTGATTCCTTCAATGGATTAACTTTAATCTTTGTATATTGGTTCCTCAAATGAAGTTAGTGAACACAAAGAAAGTCTTTTTGGAAATGCTTACCCTGACTGAATAAAAAGGGGATTCCGAATTTGTTTCCCTTTTAATACTTCAAGGCTTTAACTTATTACTTTGTTTATTGGATCCGCAAATGACGTAAGCGTACACAAAGACGTTTATTTTGGAAATTCTTCCCCTAAGAGTATAGAAAGGGATTCAGAGTTTGTGTAAAATCTTTTATTTTTTTAATGGAGTCACTTCAATCTGTGTATATAAAATCCTTGCATTATAGACTGACTGACAGACACATTACAGCCGAAATTACTGGGCGCAACAAGGTGAAATTTGGTATGTATGTTCCTTGAGGAGTTTAGGGGAGTTTGTACAAAACATTTTATCGAAGCGAAATTTCCGCCTGTGAAGCAGCGGGCAAAAGCTAGTTAATGGTATATGTATATTATCATTAAAGTTAGTTAACGAAAACTGAAATCCCCCGTTGTACCAATCACTACGAGCATTTTTTTACTTCGGCGCCATACCTGGGAAATTACTGGTTCAGGAGATATTGAGGCTCAAAGTTAGTATGGAATTTTTCTAATTAGGTACAAAATCAATGCATTTACTCCGCCAATATGTTCTTTAGATGCCCTATAACGCCATGGGTAAGTAGGTATTTCGAGCATTGCACGCGCGCTTTTAATAGGGGCTTAAAAAATGTGAACACTTAAAAAAAATCGTTTCCCAGGTAATATTTTTGATTAGTATGACTTGGCATGATGTCCACTACTAGTAGACTTCGGCTTGGTGATGGGTCTTGTGACACCCGGTATATATTTGTTTAGTTATTTACCAGGGTATATATAAATTTGTACAATTTATATTAAAAATATCTCGTTCAATGTTGCTAAATACCTTGTATTGACAATTTTAGTAACGTTTCAGTGTATTGTATGAAACAACTTCAATATTTTTTTGTGTTTAAACCATTACATACGAGGGTCAAACTGAAAGTTCTTAGAAAATCAAAAACTGATTACATTAGCCAGTTATTAGTTTTATTATATCTTTTCAAAATATTGTCCATTGACGTCAATACACCGCTGCATGCGATGGAACCACTGGGAAAAGCACTTTGCCCACTCGTCCTTAGGGGTCTCTTCAATGGCATCGCGATACGCAGCCACCGCTTCTTCAGCATTCATAAACCGCTTTCCTTTAAGTTTTTCTTTAAGTTTTGGAAATAAATAAAAATCACAAGGCGCGAGGTCGGGGCTATACGGCGGGTGACCCAGTAATTCAACGTTTGATGTCGCCAAATAGTCGATCGTTCGCTTGGCGGTGTGCGACGAGGCGTTGTCGTGGTGAAGGAGGATCCTACTGCGAGGTCGTTTCTCTCGAACTTTTTCCAAGACAAGTGGCAAACAATTGGTAGTGTACCATTCTGCAGAAACTGTTTTTTGATCCTCTAACACAATTGTTGCGAAATGACCTATCCTTCCAAAGAACGAGGCCACCATTTTTTTTCCCGCACTTCGATCTCTCTTCACTTTAGTTGGCAACTCCTCGAAAGGAAACACCCACTGAGCAGATTGTCTTTTGGTTTCAGGATCATAACAGTAAATCCAGCTTTCGTCACCTGTTAGTATGTCGAACACAGCATTTGAGTCACCTCCGTTAAATCTTTCAATCATTTTACGGCACCAATCCACACGATGGAGTTTTTGAGCCTTAGTCAAATTATGAGGTATCCACCGGGCGCAAAGCTTCCTGACCGCTAAAGAAGAAGAAGGCGGGACGCGTGCCTCTCACTCGCTCTCATTGTGAGCGCATAACGTGAGCGGAGCGTAACGCAGTTTCTTGAAGTGTCACCCGGCAAACCAATTTAAAAGACGTTGTCACGTCAAAAAACATGGCTAAATTCAATAATTGCATAAGTTTAACAAATAAACTCGAACATAGGATCAAACGGGCACTGGGTATATCGTAAGTCCTAAAAATACTATTAACAAGCTCTTATTGTAATGCAACTTTTGTTATGCAGATTTTGAGTATTGATATGACTGTGACACCATGTTTTCACTTTTTGTACTGCGAGGGAATACCTTAGTTGCCTCTCTGCCCCCACTTTAAGGTGAGTTCGTCTCAAAGTAGTGATTAAGCTCTAAACTAACGGAGAGTATGTGTCATTCATGGAAGAGGTTGTGCGTGGCCTTTGCACTCAAAAACAACTATGTGTTTTCGACTTGCCTTAGTGGCGGTGTCGCGCGAATGTACCACAGTATAGCATGCGCAATCCTGCACAATGAAACCATATGTTTTATGATTTTCTTCCAGCTTTTAGGTGTGACAAAGAATGCAAAGTAAACCTAATCAAATAAACAAGACAAACATCTATTCTGCTCCAAAAACAAAATACCTTGCGAAAATAAATTGCATTCAAAACACAGGAGAAAATTGAATGATAAAGTAGCTTTGGAATGCATCAATGGTCTTTAAGCTGGTAATCCGAGGGAGAAACATAATATAAACATTATAATAAGTCCCCCTCCTTTATATGAGGTACCTGACATGCCTTTGATCCAATGCAAGGAAAATATAATTCGTTTGGAGCTGGCAAACAATTAGCTGTGTCAGTATTTGTGCAGAGGATGTGCTTGAATAATTTTGGCACTTTGTTTATTTATAAGAGAAACAAATAGAATTAAGGAATACATCAATGATAATTTTATTACATAGCTCAATTATTATTAAGAGAGGTACGTGTACTGGTAACCATATTACCACTCTTAATAAAAAGTAAAAATAATACTAAATGAATAAGTGGCAGCTACTTTACTAAAACAAATTTAATAAAAAAATATTTGTATCTAATCATCTATATCTATACTAACTATAATATAATAAAGCTATCGAGTTTGTTTGTTTGGTTGAACACGATAATCTTAGGCACTACGTGTCCAATTTGAATAATTATTTTTGTGTTGGATACCTCACTTATCGAGGAAGGGATAAAATCTTGCTATGAGCCGCGGGTGTGTAACAGTAGCCTAGAATGACGCGGGAGTGACCGCGGGCTCAGCTAGTATTTTTATAATAATATGTAAACTGAATTACGACAGTAAAATACTTCCAAAACATTTGTACAAAATGAACGCTCTACTAACAATGTGCTCGCATTTAGGTGCATGTTGCAATATAACCAAGAGAGATCTGTGACATCTGACGTCAGCACTACTAGCGTCACCCATCTTAGATTTATTTAAGTTACATTAGATGACGTTTCTCTTTGCAAACGTATGCCTTATGTTTGCTGTTTTCATTTTAGATGCATCATCATATTCATCATACAGCCTTTCACAATCTATTGCTGGATTTGTGCGTTTGCTTAATTTGCGTCACAATCGCATTGGGAATAAGGAGGATTAAAAGTCAAAAGTCAAAATTCTTTATTCATTTGGGGCACAATAATTACTTAAAGACTCTACATTTACATTTACTGTCACATTTGCAAAGCAAGGGCGCAGAACCATTAGAAAGAACGGGCAATAAAACTCACGGTCACTCTTTTCAGCGCCAGGTTTTGCATAATACACATAATTTACATTTTGTAAGATGCTGCAACGGTTATACCTTCTATATCACTTGTATATATTTACTGTACATAATAATACTCAAGCATAATACATACTTAATTTTAATTTTGATGTTCATTTTGTTAGCCTCCTCAGAATAGACATGGTGAAACAGGAGCATTAACTTACATTATATCAGCATCAGCCTTTAACAGTCCACTGCTGGACTAGGCCTCTCCTTTGAAAGGCGGAATGAACATTATAATTATATAGGTACATACCTAATAATGCAGGCAATCCGCGAAAGTGATCATAACCATGATGGAATTGATGCAGCCGCAAGACCTTCATCGACCAGTCATTGCAAGTAGCACCCGTTCACGAGTATGACGCATGGGCCAGCCATGATCCCTCTTGCCATATTAGAGGGACAGGGATGACAGGGATTTGGCCTTTTGTACCACTCTGACCGGTTAGTATAAGGCTTGGTGTCGCGGTTTCCAGCTCTACCAATTATATTATTTGCTTAATAAATTTTCACACTGGCCAGACTGGTTGGTATAAGGTTTGATATCTTGGTTGTCAGCTCTTCCTAAGGTAGGTACTATTTGCATCGTGATTTTTTTTAAGTCGCCTCTACCACCATTTCATATCACCCATGGTATAAAATATTGTTAGAACTTTGTATTACTAATCCGTCACCTTACCAACGAGGTTTACTTGAAATTTACTTCAAACTCAAAGAGCGGAGTCACTACATGCAATCCGATCACTTGAAAATATAAATATAGAAATCTATATATTAAAAGAATTTGTGTTTTATAATACGAGTCGGCCAGCCCGTTCTACGCAACTGATTCGCATGTTTTTTTTTTTTAATGAAAGCTCTCGCTGCTTAGATTTGTCATCAAGCATTAGAAATTACCTAACTTGCACTTTCATCAAGTTGTATGAAAAAACAGTTTTCTCCCATACATTTTTTACGTTTTCGTAGCCGTAGGCAATGACTTTCTGCTTCTATATATCTGGTTCTCATTGAGGTAGGCGTTTCGTTATATGCCTAAAACACGCGCTGAAAAGAGCTGTTTCATTTGATGGTATGCTCATTTAAATTGGGTAAGTTTGAAGGAAGATAGGTGTGGACATTGAACTTATTTTTCAATATTTTCCTATAAATTTCTTAAGATTCCATTGCTTTCTCTCTACATGGACGGTTCTAAGTTCAGAAATATTTTTATGGCATCCAATAAGTTCCTTGCGGTAACTGCCAGGAAAAACCATTATGCCTCCTCAAGGTGACCTTGCCTTACTTTCATACGGGTGTGTGTGTGGTGGTATGTAAAATTATACCCGATGTTGGTAAAATTATCACTACAGTGAATTATCGCTGATGGCAGGTAATATTCCCCGAATGTTACCAGTTAACCCTTAATGTTGGGTGAACTGATCTCTGATGTTGAGGAATATCCCCCCTTTTTTTGTATCGCGATGAAATCCAGTTACGAACTGGATTTCATCGCCAACTCTGTACCGAGTTTGGGGCAGGTGGAAGGGGGGGGTGTGGCTCGGCTCTACCCTCTAGGTGTTCGGGGGGCATACCCACTAAAACACCGCGGTGTTCCTCTATCGACCCTCATTACGAGGTCACGGTAACGACGACAGTATACCCGCGACCCGAGGAATTTTCCAAATGTAGTGAAATTTCCACCTAATGTTGGGAAAATCAACCCTACAGACGGGTAAATTACGTTTTATGTTAGGAAAATTGTTGTGTTTTTAAATTATGGACTTTCTTCGGGCATCTTATTTTTTTTTTTATGTGGTACATATACAGCGGTTCATAGTACTATTGTCTTATAATTATATTACAAGTGGTAGTTACGGTAGAAATTGTAGCTTTGGTAAGAATAGTAGTTTTGAGATAAAAGGTACTTTTGACAGGCAGTTTTGGTAGAAATGGTACTTTTAAAAATATGGTAGATATGGTAGTGTTAGTACGAATAGTAGTTTTGGTACAAATAGTAGTTTTGGTAGGAATAGTAATATTGGTAGAAATAGTAGTTTTGGTAGAAATGGTATAAAAATGCTCAGAGAAAGTTTGAACAAAGAATCTTGGATAATAACGGCCCTGTTGGAAATTTGGCACCGGATTGTCCTCCTACTGCTAAAAAAATACGGATGGAAACGGGTTCAGATTTGATTAATTCTACCATCAACAATTTTCAAGTCATTTCCATTCTTGGTGACGGTAATTGCTTATTCCGCTCAATTTCTTATTGTTTATATGGAAGTGAGAATAAACATTATGAAATTCGTTTGGCCACTGTTGATAACATCGTCAATAAGTGATATGAAAATTACGCAATTCCAATAATATTACATACATACATATCGAATTGATGTCCTCCTTTTTTGAAGTCGGTAATAAGAGCTTTATTTCAGTTATACATATTCCTATTGCGCGGCAAACCATTCAGTAACGCCAAGGTGGAAATTTTAAGTAAAAATGGTGTGGATACCTAAGGTGCAACGCAAAGGCAATGTTGTAAGACAAGAAGTTTTGTGATATATAATTATATTTTTGGCAAGAATACCATCTTTTTACTTATTAGACAAGGCTACGATATACTCATCATACCTATATGTAAGAGCTTTTTTATAATAATAAAATATGCTGTGGAGCAGCACGGGTCCTCTAGTCACTAATTGAATACGATAGAAATCGGATAACAAAAGTCGAATCTAGTGCCTAACCAATTTTCAGGGTTTCGGATCGAATTCGGATCGGATTTAGATCAAAACAGTTCTTATAGTTTTCATCCATCCTTCTAGTACTTTATACTGACTATAGGAACGGTAAAATTACCTATAGTTAGGCATAGATTTTGACCACAACTTGAAAGTTGTGATTCAAAAAGATTTTACTGCTTCCATAATAGAGATGCTACAAATGTGTATGGTAGGTCCTGCTCAAAAGTCCTTTAAATACAAAAAAAAAGGCCCTGCTCGTACTTTTATGCACCTACATAAATATACCTACATTAAATATCTCTTCTACGAGTACAATATGCAATCCGTATGTAACCAGTTTCATTGCTACGCATGAATATTCCATGCACCTTAAAACACAACTGTTGGCAACGCCTTCGGGACATGCATACGTATTATAAAATCGAAAACAGCAGCGTACAAAACCCAGTTAGTACCCTATGCAATATGCGGCTCGCCGAACGTCGTGCAAGTCGAAAAGGGCAAGTTGTCGTCTGCATGTATTAGCATTTACACACGTTAGCATTTTCTGGCTTTAGATAATCCATGTATTATATTTTCTTTCTTGTATAAGTAATGGTTTGATATCGAAGTGAATATTTAAGTTTCAAGCGTATAGAGTGAGAACGAGAGCGAAAGAATGAGAACAGTATAGGTATCACCTAGAAGGCTTACACACAGCAATTTATAAACTTATATTGACAAAAGTCATATATAAATACGACCACAATTTATACAAAAATATTCTTATTTTTTTCCTATTCCTATTTTTTTATTTGTCATAGATGCCGTTCGTTTCATATTCATTGCACAGGTACAAAGCCATATTATATGGAACATATTTAACTTGAAGATGAAATTATCCTTCCAGTATTCAATGAAAATAGATAGCGATTTAATGCTGAATTATTGCCTACCGAAAACACTTATAATAGTTGCCGTGACAAGCATTATTTATGTTTCTTCTTTTATAGACTCACGCCTGTATCTCCGAAGGGATAGGCAGAGATGTAATATTTCACCCAAAATTCACATTGTTTTGAATTTTAGATCTCACGTAATAGGGGGCCAGCTATTGCCGTTACCAGACACATTACCAGACCCCGTGCTGCTACTGAGAATTCGGCAAACTCAGTATATATCATACCCGAGATCTTCCGATCAACAGACGCATATGCTATCCACTAGATCACGAAGGACGTCCATTATGTAGCCATATGTTGCTATATGTACATGTATCCATTAAAATAAAGATATTTTATCGACTATTTTCCCAATAAACTTGCACCTTGTGTATAATATCTTTGCTACCGAGGGATGAACACGGCAGGGGTTAGCTTCTGCCGAATATTGTTGATCTTTTCTTACTAAATCATCCCCCTAAATTTGCTGAATTGTTATTGCTGAGTTACCTGTGAGGTTATAAAAATATATTAAAAGCTATGAACGGCATTTTCATACACGTAGATATGATAAATACTTGGGTATGAATAAAATTATGTATTTTTAATGATGTATGACTAAAAATGATATAATATGTTTATCGGTTTATCCATGAATCGTATCAACCAAGTAGTAGATCTTGGTAAATTCGCAAGTGTTCCAAGATTTCAAAAAATAAGTGGAACGAATTCTCAACAACACTGCCCTGAAAAATGAAGTCTTAGGCTAAAAGCCATCTTTAGTGCCTTGTCTAGTAAAACTGTTTATCGCGACTATCTTTTTAGATGAATTTCAAACCTAGTACCAAAAAATGCAGCAATTTGTAATTTTCAATATGAGGATTAATTATTTTCTCTAATACAATTTTCGTTGCGAGTTCTAATGCAGTTCAAAATTCCTCGGGCTTTACTTGTGCAATTGTTATCTGCTATGATCACTGTTATGCTGTTGAATCTTCAACACAGGTGATACAGAAGTGAGAATAAGCTTTAGAGTACTCTTTTTTAAAAATAATATTTTCTTCCCACGTTCTCTTCTTCAGCTTTTTTTTTTTCTTTTTCGCTCTGTGGCAACACTGAGGTTAACAGCTGATCCGACCGTGTCCCGTATTTTTTACAAATAAAAATATAAAATAATCAAATAATTAAAGCTTATTACAAGTGAATTACTTAATAAATGTGTTATTTGTAATAATCTATAAAAGTATTAGTGTTTTCTGTGAAAATAAGGTGAGTTTATTGTGATTTCTTTTTTGACAACCAATCTACCGGCTAAATTTGCATTGTCATTTTACAAACAGGTATAACATTGTAACTACTATCTAAAATCGACTTATACGTATAAAATAGTTTTAATTAGTATATTTCCGAATAAAAAGTGCTATCAAGTTCTTAAATAACCACCTATAAATAGTAAAAATACATAAACATAACCTAAACTTTGTTAGTTGGTTACACAACTTTTAACGAGATCAGCTGTTCTTTCTTACAATAATATTTAGCTTTAAACTCTACTATTACTACGTATTTCAATCTTCTCCTTTACTTTTGAACTAAACTTCCTTTGTACTTGTATTTCTCTCTTTTCACTATGATTATGACTCGTAAAGCTTTGGCTCGCCAGGAAGAGTCTAAACTCCAACTGGCTTTAATTGAATTAAAGACCTCTAAGGAGTTGTGTAACAAACTGATAGAGGAAAGAGAAGATAACGAGAAAGAAATGTTGAACTTACTGGAAAAAAATAAGATATTAAAATGTGAAATGGCTCAGCATACTCAATTCTCTGATGCCATGAGTGCTCGGGATGGACTGCACCTCATTGTGGACGGGTTTGCCGAGTGTAGCTTGCAGTATGAACAAGCACTTGACCGTATACAGTTCTTAGACAAACAGTTACACGAGGCAAACAGTAGAATAACTGATCTAGAATTCACCCAAGATCAAATCACTACAACGGCAAATCAAAGTCTGTTCGATGAGCTGGTGGTTCATGCTCCAAGCATGATTACTGATATAAATCATTCTAAAGCACCATTTCCAAATAGTCTCTCAGTGTGCAAAGAATCAAATAATTCAATAAAATTGATTAGGGGTAGTAGGAATAGAATTAAGAAATATGTCAAAATAAACAAATTCATAAAAAAGACCCAAAAATTAGTTCACAGACAACATTTTTTCATAAAAAATGTTAAGTTAAATAAGGAAAGATTACTTGCTCTTGAAAAATTAAAAATATACACACAGAAATATCACCAACCTTTGAAACATATAAACATATCTTAGTGACAAATTAGTATGACATATAATGACAAATAAATATAAAAGCTCTGAACTACAAATGAAAGAGTATATATTTTCAATGAATGAGTTGGTGGCATCGAATAGTAACAAATGCTCAATACCATTGAACAATGTCATCCCGTTCAGCCACCAACACTCGCCAGCTTGCTCATTGCCAACATGTGACCCGGTTTTGCCAAATAGTTCTTTAAACAATACAAATTCAAATATTAAACACACTCTAAATGAATTAAAAAATAACAAACTAGACAGTAAAAAAATATTACAAAATAAAAATAAAGTGATAATATTTAGTGACGAGATTGGAAAAGGTATGGGTCAGTTGTTGGCAAACACATATAGTGATGGGTTAGTGATGAACTAGTGTTTGCCTGGGTTAAGTTCCATTGTTATTTTAGATAAAATTATAAACTTCAATTTTGACCAGGATACAACTTTATTGATCCTACTTGGTATAAGAGGATCTTTAAATAAAAGACTTTTATTCTATTATTACAGTAAATTATGTGAATTAAATTTAAATCAAATTATTATGCTCACTTTACCTTTCAGTAAAGAGTTGCCACAGAAAGAAAATAATATTAGACATAGTCTTAATATAAATTTGTGTAGTTAGTCATACAATAACGATCAATTTCATGTTTTTGACTCTAACAATTATGTTAGTAAAGCTTTACATTTGACGCAAGATACTTGTTATCTGAATTCTTATTATAAAAGACAACTAGCTGAGTCGCTAGCATTTTGTATTGACATTTCAGCCAAGAATTTGGCTAATAAACGTGTTGCCCCTATACAGCAACAAAATGACATTTATAATGATTCAGCCAGTATTTTGGCTACACAGTCTGACATTTCTATTAATTTAAATTAAATAATTCGTCAATAGAGAATACCTCTTGCAATGACACTTTCATTAATAATGGGCTGGCATGTACTAATAAGCCCAATCCAACTAATAATTCATTTAGAAATTCACAAGTATTAAAACTGGTAAATAAAGATTTAGGAGTGGAGTTGTTCATGAACGGTGAATGCGTCGATATTTTGTGTATAACAGAACATTGGCTTAAAGATCACCAGTTCATGTGCAATTTAATAACCATCTAGTTGGTAGTTCGTTGAGCAGACAAAATGCAATTCATGGTGGATCGTTGATTTTAGTTAACAAGCTGCTTAAATTTAAGAATCGTAGTGACATTGTTAGTTTCTCTGTTGAACGGACAGTTGAAATAGCCTGTGTGGAGTTGGACCAACTTCTTGTTTTGAGTGTGTATAGGCCACCATCATCCTGCTATTATAACTTTGAAAGTGTCATGGATGATGTGTTACGGCAGCTATGCCAACAAAATAAATCTATAATAGTAGGTGGCGATTTTAATATTCATTTACTAGAAGATTCCCTGAATTGCCGCAAAATTAAGAATTTGTTCAAGTCATATAATCTTGCATGCTTATTTTTGGAACCCACTAGGATAACTTCCACGACATCTACTTCTATAGACTTGTATTTATAGATATTGTACCAGTTAGAAAGCAAATAATTAACAAATTAACATCAGATCATTGTGGACAATCTATAACATTTGCTCATCATCATCATCATAATCAGCCTTTAACAGTCCACTGCTGGACTAGGCCTCTCCTTTGAAAGGAGGAACTGGCCTACTATACCACGCTGGCCAAACGGGTTGGTATAGGGTTTGTATCAAGTTTTCCTTCTCTTACAGTGCTGTTCTCTGCATAATATGCTCCCTTTGTCGGCTCTTACGACACCCATGGGATGATATGGGGTGGTGACATTTCGTATTCTTAATCCGTCACCACACGGATAACATTTGCTATGCAGTCTAAAAAAGTAGGTAGAAAGGAATTGAGTGTGGTGCCAAAAACTTTGCGTCGTCTGGAGGGACTTAAGGATAAACTCACAAGTACATTACCATACTTATGCTATAATAACGATCCTACTAAGTTGTACAATTCTTTCTTTGACATGTACTGTACTATATTCAATTCTATCTTTGTCCCTAAGAGGATCTCAGTTGCTGGTACTACATCCTTCAGTGAATGGGCAACCACTGGAATTTATAAAAGTAGAAATAAGCTTTACGAATTATATGAACAGAAAGTAATTAATAAAAATGATGAAAAATTTTGTCAATACGTAAGAAATTATTCTAAGTTATTTAAAAAGATTTGTCGTGAAGCTAAGACACTTTATTTAAAATCAAAAATTTAAAAACAGTGACAATAAAATAAAAGCAACGTGGGATATTATAAACAATGAGACTGGAAGGGTCAAGATTAAAAGTAACGATTACACTCTTCAATTAAATAAAAAGATATTAAAGTCAGATTTTGAGGTTGCCACAGCATTTGAAAATTTCTTCACAGACATTCCAGTCTCAACCACTAAATCCCTCAACTCGTGCCCTAATGACGCCGAATCTCTATTGAAACAAAATGTCAATAGGTGTAACATTGAATTTAGTTTTAGTTATGTCACTGACAGAGATATTGTAAAAAACTTTTAATACCCTTAATTTGAAGAAGACTAGTGATCTTTGGGGCAATTCTGTTGTGATTACGAAATCTATAATCAACACAGTAGCACCGGAACTGGCAATGATTTTCAATAGATGCATTGACTGTGGTGTGTTTCCTGATCAAATGAAAAGTAGTAAAGTAATTCCGTTATTTAAATCAGGTAGCACATCTGACCCCACAAATTATAGGCCAATATCTGTGCTACCCACGTTTAGTAAAATTTTTGAAAAATTAATTCTAGGTCAGCTTCAAATTTGACGACCGGTTGGCGCAGCGGGAGTGTAAGCTACTGCTACGCCGATAGTCACGGGTTCGATTCCCGCTCAAGTCAAAATATTTGTGTGCATAAACATGGATGTTTGTCTTGGTCTGGGTGTTTCTATGTATAATATGTATGTATTTACAAAAAAAAGTATATATGTATGTTTATCCATTGTCTAGTATCCAATAGTACAAGCTCTGCTTAGTTTGGGACTAGATGGTGATGAATGTATGTGGTATGTATGTGGTAGAATAGAATTCATTTTAATAACAATAAGCTGTTACATGAAAAACAATTTGGTTTTACTAGGAGTCGCTCAACTACCGATGCTGGAGTTGAGCTTTTAGATAGTATTTTTGATGCCTGGGAGGAGTCGCATGATGCTCTGGGAGTCTTTTTTGACTTATCTAAGGCTTTTGATTGCGTGTTTCATGAAACATTGATCAGGAAATTACATTACTATGGAGTTAAGAACACTGCTTTGGATCTCCTAACATCATATTTGAGTAAAAGGATACAGAGAGTTGAGGTAAATGGAAAAGTTTCTATGGGTTCAGTGGTCACAATGGGAGTGCCGCAAGGTTCAATCCTTGGTCCATTCCTTTTCCTTGTATATATTAATGATGCCATACATTATGAAAAATAATTAAGAGATAGTGTTATTTGCTGATGATACATCACTTATTTTTAAACTAAGACGACAACAATCAAATAATGACGATGTAAATAACGCTCTCTCTAAAGTAGTTCAATGGTTTACAGCTAACAATTTACTGTTAAATGAAAGAAAAACAAAATGTATACGATTTTCAAGACCGAATGTAAAACAAGTTAAACCTAACATATGTTTGAATGGACAAGAGTTGGATCTTATAGATAACACCGTATTCTTAGGCATAATCTTAGATTCTAAGCTACAGTGGGGCCCACATATAGGTCAGTTGTCGAATAGACTTAGCTCTGCAGCATACGCGGTTTACAAAATTCGTCAGTTAACTGATATAGATACGGCCAGATTAGTATATTTTAGTTATTTCCACAGCATAATGTCATATGGCATTTTATTATGGGGCAACGCAGCTGGCATTCAAACTGTGTTTGTACTGCAGAAGCGGGCTATTCGTGCAATCTACAGTCTTGGTTCAAGGCATTCACTGAGGGAAAAATTTAAAGAAATTAAGATAATGACTGTCGCATCTCAATACATTTATGAGAACTTGTTATATGTCAGGAAAAATATAAATATGTTTTCTAAATTCAGCGACATTCATAATTTAAATACACGAAATAAAAACAAACTTGTTCTACCTTCAACTAGACTACAAAAAATAAGTAACGCATACAAGTGTCAAAGCATACGTTTTTACAACAAAATTCCAGGCAATATTCAGGAACTAAGTATTAATAAATTCAAAGTATTTATTAAACAGAGCTTGTGTTCAAAAGGTTATTACACAGTTAAAGATTATTTAGCAGACAAAAATGCCTGGAATTGAGTTTAAAAATTATGAATTTTGACATTAGTGACATGATATTTTTATTTACATTTGTAATACCTATATTTTTACATTTTGAAATTTTTAATTTGACATTTGTAATTTTATTTATTTTGTTTTGACATTGTTTGATTTGACATTGTTATTTTATTTATTTTCTTTTGACATTTAAAATTACTTAAGTAATATATTATTATTCATAAATTGACATTCAATAATATTTTCTGACATTTAATAATATTTTCTGACATTTTAAATATATGACATTTTATTGTTTAATTTTTTATTATTTTTACTTATTGTTTGCAACATGTATTTTTCTGTGTATTAGCATGTAAAGTTGTAAGTACGATGTGGGCATTATTAAACATATAAACAAATAGTTGTGGCAACCTGTCTGATGGCTTATGCTGACATGCTTATGCATACACCTTCTGATGGCGTGGAGGCATAGTGATACAGATCGTGCTGGCTCCCTCAATTAAGGTTGAGCCGTACGATTGCTGTTGAATGCGGGCCATCAGTGGGCCGAGTCAGTCAAAAGCGTCAGATAATTTCCTGCATTGTACTTGCATACTAAACCCTTTTTTTGTCTGGACTTTAAAAGATGAAGAAAAGACTAAAGAAATTGAAGTGACAAAAAAAACAATGACTCTGAGTTTGTTTCGGCCTTTCTACTCAAGAAGTCATTTAACTAGGAAAAGCCGGCATCATCTAGAATAGGGTTTTGACATGTATAAGTGTTGTAAACAACCAAAATGCAGAAATAAATATGTCTTTATGTCTTTATGTCTCTTTAGCAAAAATATCAAACATAACTGATTATGTGCAACCGATAAGCAGTTTATAGCCCTTCCCTTTACACGTTCACAAAATTCGAAAGGCTCATAACGTAATTATTACAAGGAAAACAACAAATTTCAACAGCATCATTACCGTTTAATACATAAGCGGAGATAATCTCCCGAATAAAAACACCTTTACAACGAAATTATATTATCATCCGGTACCAAATTAAAATTTTCAGAGCGACCAAATTATAAAGAGGCGTATTGGAGCGTTTAGGGTAGAAGCACATACGCCACATTTAGTATCATTGATCAGGGGTTATTCGTTTTCCGAATGGCGAGATTAAACGTTCTGCCTTGCGACAACGTTTATCGAGATTTGATGTCGCATTTTTGGCAATCAATAGTGATTTTACTTAAGTTATTGTCACCGACGGTAAGATGAACGCGTAGAATCTCCTGTTGTACGTTATAAAAGCGTATAGAGCCTTGTACCTTTATTATGGCAGTAAAGTGGCAAACGAGATGACGGCTAACCTGATGGTAAGTGCCAATCGCCGCCCATAGACTTCGGCCATGTTAGAGACACAGCCAAGCGGCTGCCTGCCTTGTGACTTACCTAATCTATGAAATCGACAGTTGCTTCATCCTGTACTGCAATTGCCGTTCATATGAGAAACGGGATTAGCGACTATTCACAAACACGCGTCGTTCAAAGTAGCGCTTGTGCCTTAACCCCTTAGACTGAAACAAAACATAAAGGTGGCTTTATCAAGGTGATGTAGGCACGAGGGAGAGGGAGGTTTATATGTATAATACATACCTATATGACGGTACGAAGTTCGCCAGATCAGCTAGTAATACTATAAAACACGAGTGTAACCTGATAAGGCTAAGATAACAAATTACAAAAAAAAAAAATTCGTTCTTGAAATAGAGCACACCGTTATTACCACAAACAAGTATCTTCCAATACACTATAACAATAGTTCCAATCATAGAAATAAGCGCAGACACGTATCGAGTAGGTAGATATTTTTTCAATACAGTGCACGCCTCCAAAGCCTACTTACGAAGGCATGAGAACTTGAGCTGTCGGTTTGGGAGCGTTTCAAAATTGCTATTGTTATCATACGTTTCTTCCCATATTTCGTATATTCGTGTATTTGCGGATTTGATATTTGCTTTGTTTTATTTTGACGGCTTCTGACGTCATGAAGTAGGTGTTATGCTATCTCCTGCGTGTAATAGAATGTCTGCGTTTGTTATTTATTCTACGGTAGACGTGGCTTTGATTTGATATTATTGGCTTTTAAGTTACTGGTTTGTTTTTCATTTTATATCTGTTGCCTTTCCGAATAGTGCTTTAAGCTACCTACATTACTGCTTATACTACTCGTCTTAATGTTTATGGTTTTATGTCCATAAAATCCACCGGGATATAGCGCTTAACATGGGTAAAACTTAATCAGCCTAAAAATAAATGAAATAAAGTTTTATTTTTATATATATTTACTTCCCACAATTTGTTTACATTTGTATTTGTTGCAAAGTAACAATAATGACTGGAATATATAAAGCATCTTTGGTATTTAGATTTATTAGATAAATTGGTAAATACAATCAACTTGTATTTTAACATTAATATAACAGGAATAGCAAAAAATACTGAAAATGCCCGACATTCGACGGTTTTAAAATTCTAACTTAACTAAAAGGATAAGTGCTAATGCTGACGTGGCCTGGAGTCGGCTTAAGCCGAGCTTAGGAAAACATTCCTAATTGATTATGATGACGCAGAGGTTTTTGAGTAACTTGTGATAGCAGATATTTCGGCACTGTTAAAACTTCGTGATGTACTTATGATATTTCGCTTGGATAAGGGCATATATCACATATATCAACTTGGAAAGGGATTGCTATGACTTTAAGGGCTAGTTAAGCATTTGTCTGATAAAAACCGAATACATTGTATACAATAGAAATCCCCACAATATTCGTTCTTGTAATGAATTTACCTGGCAGATAATGCCTATCTAGAGGCGGTGGTATGGTTATGAAACAGTTCAATGGTCTAGCCGCTTTATTACTAGTTTATTGAATTACGTCTTACTTTTCACGAAAAATACGAAATCCCTAGCATTAAAGAATAATGTTAGTATTTGTCTCACTCCGAAGACATGTTCACATACAGACTTCATAAGATACAGAGACGTCAATCAAGACCAAAACAGCCACATCCTACACATAAACCACACTGACATAAGACATATTTTTCTTTTTATGCGAAACTTCCTTCCGCCAAGCTACCGTTCCTTTGTCCTTAATGTCCCCTTGCACGATTATCAGACGCAGTCATTAAATACAGTGAAATATAAACTGTTTGATCGGGGTCATTGACCGCGGCACATCAAAAGGAGTACGGCACACACGGTATGTCCGACCGCATGTATACTTTTTAGACGCACAATTAGGCCTCTTCTGCTTTTGACGTGACCCCTACTACTTGCAGATGAAATAGAAAAATGAACATGATATTCGAAAATTAACATTATTTATAGACCACCTTTGTTACACATATTGAGAAAATATGAAGATGCTATTTAATTTGAATCTTAGTAGCTGCAAGGTGAAGTATTAGAAGAGTTAGATAGTCCGAAAGTTGATATAAGAGAGAAGAAAAGATACTGCCGCCGACACTTTCACTCACCTAACGAAACGCAACACATTCATGATTAAACTCTTGTAACAATGTGACTTCTGAGACTATAATCAACTCACCGATAAATTAGCAGTGGAGTACATATCATACATCAGTTCAATCATACATAACTGTGACACTAACAGCGCTCAGAGCTGCTAATGCGATTCGTATCAATATTGGAGAAAGTTTCCGATCGTTAGTAACTATTGAACTATCGACTATATGCACTGTCCAACTCTAAGTTGGAAAACAGTCGAACTGGATGAGCAGCTTATATATTCTGAAGGGGTTGTAGAATATGTAAAATGTTCTATATAAGTCCATTGTGTTTGGAGTAAAATATGCCTTGTAGGCAACTTTAAACAGACAATGGTACAATCTAATGAAAGCACTTCAGAGTGTAACTGCACGGTCGGCGTAGTGGCTTAAGCGGTCGCATCGCCACTTGACACTGAGACAACACTTTGTTTGTAACAATCCAAAAATTGTTTAGTCTGGGCTTTCATTGTGCTCCTTGTGTGCATGTTTGTAAATTCCCGCGACACAGCATTTATTCCGAGTGTGGATGTTGTCATTAAAGTAAAAAACCAAGCAGTTTCTGTGGTAGTTAAAATTCCTTGCATAACCAAATGGTACGCATTATGAGAGCGTATTGACAACAAGGCAGCGGCAGCTTAGTGGTGAGACTATAGTATTTTCGCTGTATGATGATATGCGTCACAGTTCTCATTTTACATATCACGCATACTACTTTCAACTTATGAAAATAAATTGGCAAAAAAAAACAATAATGAAAAAAAAAAACATCTATTATAAATTACAAAGTAAATTGATACTAGTATGTATCTCTCTATTTTTATAATTATTATTAACTGTAAATAAATTATTTAAATATTATAAAATATAATCCTCAAAATGTCAGATGCATGAAACGGAACCTCTGTCAGTAGAGATTGACACCATTGAATCGACATGAACTCGATGAATAGGTGCGGCAATCTTGTGATCGAATACGTCAGTACGAGTGCATCTGCCTTATATGCGGTTTGTATTTCTGTCTGTTTGGCCGGTATTTTTTTTTGTTGTGTTTTATTTGGTACGTAAAATGCCGAAAACAACAAAAAATATAGTTTTAAACTCTCAAAGAGTTGCGGCAGCTCTGGACATCGGCAAGGCTACAGTTCTCGAATAACCAAATAAAAATTCGGAGAAACTGGTTTTGAAAACAAAAAGCTGTCCACTCCGAAGAAACGTGAGCGTAGAGCTTTCTATAACTGACATAGATAGTTTCAATTTGGTGGCAATCCGAATTATGGGTATTATAACATATGGGTATTATGAGAGAAATGAGTTCCCTAAATTAATAAAATTAATCAGTCCTAGAAAAAACACAAACGACAATATTTAGCGACTGGGAAAAATATGCCCACCTCGACTGAATTCGAGATCATCAATTAATTATTATTTATTAATTACGGCGAGTACCTCTTATACTTAAGATTTGCAGACGAGATCGTTATCGTGGCTGAAACCGTGCAAGACTTGCAGTATATGCTGAGCAGCCTAGCTGATTCTTCTGCTCGCATCGGTCTCCGGATGAACTTGGATAAAACGAAAATAATGTTTGTAGAGGACTCAGGTTTATTTTTGAGGTGATGAAATAAAATATTGCGTTAAGTTCTAAAGCACGTCTATTTGCGAGTAAGAACAGAGAGGTATTACAATTTTAAAATATAAAGACTTAAATAACTAAGGAGTAATCTGGCCTAACGTTGCGTTGCTCTTCACCTTTTGATAGTCGCTTCAACATACCCCCGGGCGTTGAAAGCTTCTCTTTCAACAAACTAAATATCTTCGCTAATAGGAAGCGGGCACAGTTTACTGAAGGATCTTCTGACGACTCCAGTCGAGGTCTTGATGTCTGCCACACGAGCAACTTGATCAGATCCTGGGTAAAGAGCCACGATTCTACCCAGCTTCCATCTCAAGGCGGCAAATTATACTCCTTCAATAGGACAAGTGTGTCGATTTTCAATGGATCATTATTCGTTTGCCATTTGGTTCTTTTTTGAAGTTCTGAAATAAATTCTTTGCTCCATCTTGTCCAAAAGTGTTGCCTAAGTTGCTCAATGCGATGAAATCGGCTGAGATGGGTCGTCTTATGTACCTGGAGGTCCTTTGTAGGCAGTGAAGTAAGAGAGCGCCCAATTAAAAAATGACCAGGGGTCAGAGGCGTCAGATCTTCAGGGTGAGATGATAACGGAGTAAGTGGCCGAGAATTTAATATGGCTTCGATTTGAACCAAAGTTGTATTTAATTCTTCATAACTAAGGTGACAATTTCCCAGCACTCTCAGTAAATGAAATTTGACAGACTTTACACCCGCCTCCCAGATGCCACCGAAATGTGGTGAATAGGCGGGAATAAAACGGAAGTTTATTCCTTCATTTGAAAGGTCACTGGATAGGGAATCGGAATTATCCTTTAAAAACCTAGCCAAATCATTGTATGCTCCCACAAACGTTGTCCCATTATCGGAGTATATATCCGCAGGTTTCCCTCGACGAGCTATTAACCTACGCAATGCGGATAAATAACAGTTACTTGTCATATCACCTACCAGCTCTAAGTGTATGGCTTTAGTGGTGAAACATATGAATACCGCGATATATACCTTAACTATCCGACAGCCTCGTCCTTGACGACTAGCGGATGAAATGGGACCTGCGTAGTCAATACCTACCGTTTGGAAGGGCGATCCGCCAGGTGAAAGACGCTGCTGTGGTAAATTACCCATCAGAGGAGCTACAACACTTCCCTTCATTCGTGTACACCGAATGCATCGACGATAACAAGCCTTTGCCAAATTACGACCACCTATAGGCCAATAATCTTCCCTAATTGACGCCAACAATAATTGTGGCCCAGCGTGCATAAGTTTTACATGTTCAAATTCAAAAAGTAATTTAGTAAAGCGATGTGTGGACTGTAAAATAATGGGATGTTTCTTATTATAGGAAAATTCTGAATTTGCAAGGCGACCACCAACCCGCATAACTTTAAATTCGTCAAAAAATACATTAAATTTTAATAAAGCACTCTTTTTAGGCAGATCTTTATTTTTAATCAATAATTGATACTCATTAAATGATTCTCGTTGAGACACTTTAATAATAACATTTAATGAATTATTTAATTCTGCCTCAGAAAGGTATTTGGTTTGTGGTGGTCGTCGTTTACATGCATCAATAAACCGCAGCGTATATGGTACTGCGCGCCTGAGCCGATTGAATTTTGAAAATCTATTAAAATCGATAAAAGTATCTGAAAATTCATTTGTTTGCACGATAAATGACAATTCATTACGCGTTTCCGGCAGTGAGTCTACATTAACTGTGGGGTGAGGCAAACTAACAACAGTAGGTTCACTCAAAAATCTTGGCCCTGACCACCAAGTATCAAGAGACTGAATAGTCTCAACACTCACTCCTCTTGAAATATAGTCCGCAGGATTGTGTTGAGTGGGGACATGACTCCACTCACAATTACCAGTTTTTTCTAGAATATCACCAACACGGTTGCGGACAAACGTATTTAACTTAACTTTTTATTTTTTAACCACCCTAATACTATAGTGTAATCAGTCCAAAAGACAGTACGCGCTGCCTTAATTTGCAAGGAATTGGTAACTTTCTCATAAAGTCGAGCGCCTACTAAGGCACCGCAGAGCTCAAGCCTTGGAATAGTTGTGGCTTTGATACGAGCAACTCGATTTTTAGCCAGTAATAACCTAACTAGAATTTTACCATTACTATCTATACTACGGACGTAAAGACATGCACCGTATGCTTTCTCTGACGCATCAGAAAAAACGTGAAATTCTAACTTTACATAAAAATCTATTATCACACGGCGAGGGACGCGAATATCGTTCATCAAATGTAAATTCTTTACAAATTCCAACCAAATCTGCTGAATATCTGAAGGCAACGGTTCATCCCAAGAAAGTTTATGTAACCATAACTTCTGCAACAACATTTTCATATTAATAACCACGGGAGAAACAAGACCTAAGGGGTCAAATATTTGAGAAATTATGGACAACATATTACGTTTTGAGCTAATCTGGGGAATCGATTGACCTACCGGAAAACACAGTTGGTCATTATTCATGTGCCAGCTTAAGCCGAGTGTTTTGCTAGGTTCGTTACCTCCTATATTTAAATCAGATGGGCCTTGAGTGGACTCCGGGACTAGCTGAGGTTCATTAGACTTCCATTTTCTGAGTGAGAAACCTGCTGAAGAGAGAACTGACGACAACTTCTTACGAATGTTCCGAAGTGAACACAAATCATCCCCACCGAAAAGGGCGTCATCGACGAAAAAGTCGTGGATGATTATTTCAGCAACCCTTTTGTCCTCACACTCAAGACCTAACTGCTTCAGGCATCTGGTTGCGAGAAACGGAGCACTTGCGGTGCCGTAAGTGACTGTATTGAGCCGGAACGCCCTTAATTCTTCATTTGAGTTATCCCGCCAGACTATTTGCTGTAAGTACCTGTCATCAGGATGTACTATAACCTGCCGGTACATCTTTTCAACATCAGCCATCAAGACATACCGATGTTGTCTGAATCGCAATAGAATAGACAACAAGTCATCCTGTACAGGAGGTCCGACCAGCTGAATACTATTGTATGTCACACCCGTAGAAGTAGGACTACTCGCGTTAAATACGGCCCGCAATTTAGTTGTGGTACTACTATCGCGAATGACACCGTGATGGGGTATAAAATGAGCATTATTCTCTGAGCTAAGTTTACATTGAGACATATGACCCAACGTCTCATATTCTAACATAAATTCGCGATACATTTTGCCTAATGTTGGCTGTCTCATTAAGCGACGCTCTAACGAGAAAAAACAATGTTTAGCCCTGTGTAAAGAATCCCCAAGAACAGCTGGATTATCCTTCAATGGTATTCTCACACAAAAGCGCCCATCTCCTAAACGTGTAGTATTTTTTATAAAATGCTCTTCACACTGTTTATGTTCTGGTGAATAATTGGAACTTATACTTACCTCTTCTAAATTCCAAAACCGTGAGAGTTGATTCTGTATCTCCTCATTAACCTTTCAAGTACCGCGCCCTCTAAAACGTCAGTTTGGCTATACGACCGCGCCGTACGGCATCATCGCGCGCGCGGTACTAGACATTGAATGTTATTGCTCTGAGAGGTCTTTTTTTTATGTTTTCAAGAGTTCGAGTTATAATTTCTTGAAACCTTTGAGTATTGAGTACCCTTGAATATAGCCAATATTAAAAAAATATAATAATAACATTTGAGTGTATATTTAGTTTTGTATAGCTCTCTGTTTTGAACGGATCTTAGAATACCGGTGCTATCGACAATTGTAGCGTATTATAATCAAAATTATTTTTTTTTTGTTTATTTTTGTATTTTTCTATTCTGTATAATATGGGTTTTCCAATTAAAACTAAAATATGCATGTATCCATTATAATAATTCACCCTTTTCAATAGCAAACATTTGCTAAAATTCACAGTTTCGCGCGCATTGAAATGAAATGTCCTTTTACTTTTTAATTTGACATCAAATTGGATCAGAAGAAAGTTTCAGAGCTGTCTATGATTCGTAAAAATGCAATGCCATTTGAAATAATTGATAAAATGTACTAGGTCAGTGTAAAAAACGTCATAGATTGAAGGACGGAATCTGGACATGAATTCATGTCGTCGGTAAACAAGGGGACTTTTTTGTAGGACATGAATTCATGTCCTCGGTCGTCGAAAGGTTAAAAGATGAATCAACATTCACAAAATTACATTGAATAGTGTTAGAGCGATTAGGTAAAATATTATTATGAATGGAGCCAGACACTATCCATCCTAACCTGGTTTCCCAAAGAATAGGTTTACCAATGCCTAGATTTATCCGTTGCGATCCTAGAATATCCCAAAAAATGTCAGCGCCAAGTATCATATCAACAGCTGCGGGGCTATGAAATTTAGGATCGGCTAAACATACATCAGACGGAATATTAAACCCAGATAAGTCGACTGAATGACACGGAACGTTGTCTGTTATCGACATCAAAACAAAACATCGTATACGAGTTAAAAAACTTTCATTTAATGATTTAATAAACACATCACACATTTTAGTAATGTGTGACGTTACATTATTGATGCCTAGTATAGATTTATCTATACGTGTATAGGCCTATAGGGCAGGTTCAACTTATGGAACAGTCGATCCGATATTAAACACGAAGTGCTACCACTATCAAGTACGGCGCGAACTAAGTGTTCGCGATTGTTTGAATCGTACAACTTAATTAACGCAGTCGATAACAGAACGTCCACACGTTGACTGTGTGCCTCACGATTGGAGGCGGCGACGCTCGCCGACAAAGTTAAGTTGGGATTCGCAGTGGCGGGGGACGCGCTGCTGTTTTCAACTCGCCCGCTATGCACAACCGGTTTGTTATTAGTATCTGCCACATGAACGAGAGTGTTATGACGACGTTTGCATAACTTACAGCCGGCCTTTTTACAATGATTTGCATAGTGTCCGCTGTGAAAACAATTAAAACAAACCTTAAAGTTAGGTAATAATTGAAGTCGTGCTTCATTAGTTAACGCTAAAAACTGCGGACAATGATTTAGCTTGTGATCGCCGCTGCATTTCGGACAAGTAATAACTGGTGAACATTGTGAATTGTTAGACTTGCTATCACTTAATGAAACCATAGATTTAAGTTTCGTGTGCTTATTATTCTGGTTATAACTGGTTTGTGTAGGACGAGATAATTCTATAGTTTCGAGTAAATCAGTGCGAATTTTCATGAATTCAAGGAAGTGTTGTAGTGATATGCTGTGGTCCTTATCTAAGCGACCCTTGTACTCTTCCCATTCACGAAATGTCTTGCTATCGAGCTTATGAGTGACTATGTGAATGAGAAGCGTATCCCAGTGCTGAATAGGTTCGCCTAGGGACTCCAGTGCACGTAGATTTTTGTTGAGCTGATCTATAACACGCTTCAAATTGACAGACGATTCTCGGTTAACAGTGTCTATGCTAAAGAGTGCAGATACATGATTTTGTATCAACAAGCGTTTGTTATCGAATCGATCACATAATAATCGCCATGCAGTGCTACAGTTAGTTGCGCTGAACTGAATAGAATTAATTACTACAGCAGCTGATCCTTCTAATGAAGCTTATATCTTCATTTGAGTGAATTAGGCTATCAAACGTGTCTCGAAACTCAAGCCAGTTATCGTAGGACCCACTGAATTTAGGAAGCTGTATGGTAGGCAATTTGACAGGTTTGCTATTACCACCACGAGAACTATGACTACATTTACTAGGCACGGGAGGTTTTTTATGAATGCTGACAATCTCCTGTGCTTGACAATGAATATTAAAGTATCTAGACTCACGGCCGGTTTCTGAATTGAGAATTTCAGCTTTCATCAGTTGAAAAATTCTGAACTAGTTGAAGTCAACTTAAGTTTTTTCTGTTTCACAGGTCAGAGTGATATTTTTCCAAAGCACTTTCAACTGAGTTTTCTGCAAATCATGAATAACTTAAACCGAACAATACTAGTACGTTCCAATACAAGTAAAAAAACCGGTACTAACCATAAATTCGTATTAATTAACATTTTACAAAGAAGCACACTTGTCAGTAATTTATTTTTATACGGAAACAAACAAAAAGTCGAAATAAAGTTGTATTTAAAATTATTTCAACGATTATTTTATTTTAGTGAACAGTTTGTTGAATTTGTTTATTTCGGTATCTTAGTGAAAACGGAACGTGTATGTTATGTCAAAGTCAGTTTGTTTTATTTTTAATACAAAATATTTGTGGCCAGGTATATTTGAGGTATAATTCTATATACCTCCATGGTGGCGACCATGGAGGTATATAGAATTATACCTCCATGGAGGCCACAGCGTAATTATTTGGATTGATTTAACACGGAAATCTCTTATTTATATTTTCTAACCCTTCGATTTGTTCCTAATAATGTTGTAATCTATTTTTCCCAAATATTGAATAGTCTTTGAACCTTTTTTCTATAAATTCTGTTTAACGACCTTCTTGTTGTGTAGACGTCAGTATGACGTAATCGCTGCTTAGCAACCGTAGTGTGGACAGTTTGACATACTGGCTGTCATATTACTCGTGATCACGGGTTAAAAGACCAAAGTTGTATAATTATTTTTTTCTCAATTTATCAGTGCTAAGTGAGGTTTGACAAAATGTCAAATGTTTTCAGAAACGCGAATATAGAGTTGATATGGAGGTGATCATGAGTTGACCATATGTTGTGTCAAATATTAGATTTTACAAGCACAAATACTCAAAATGGGTCAAAACAATTTTTTGTGAAACAGAAAATTGATTTAGTAGTATATAAATTAGTGTTTAAATTGTTCTCAACGTGAAATTCTCAATTCAGAAACCGGCCGTCAAACTCATCTCTCTCTGTCATTTGAGACTCAAAATTATCTGAGATACATTCTAACCTCGTTTGTGTCTCGTCATACTGAGCATACAGTAATTCTAGCTTACCTAGTCGCATCTCTAATTCAATTACATCCTTAGATGTAAAGGATTTAGTATCCAGTGACTTCACAAATGTAGAATAGATAGTTAAACGACCTTTGAACGCACTGCGTTTTTTTGTAAGTTCTGCTATTTCCCTTGCCACGTCCATGTCAGACTTATCACCTTTCGTTGACATCATGGGATACGGCTGCAATGTCCTGGAATTTTATGACAATACAAGTTACTAGTTATCTATAGATTATGGATACAGTTGTTATACCTGGTTACAGTTAAAGTTTGAGCGTTGATAAATTAGGTTGAATACAGTGAATTACTCACAACAAATAATAACTAAACGTAACTTTAATAAGGTTTTTTGATTAACAACACAAAGTGATAATTAACCCTAATATAGCCTACTTGTTTCAATACACAATAACGAGCTAAGACGGACACTATAAAATAGAAAACCTAAATAAAGTAGTTAATTATCGTTATTTAGCCATAAATATTAATGCAACAATCACGAAAAATTAACTACAAGTCTAATGACATTAAATGAAAATGTAGGTTAACTTAACCCGTCTATCGCTCAATGACAAAGCAAGTTACAAACAAAAATGGGATAATTTGTGCTATTACTAACCTTATAATGAACTTAACTATATTTTTATACTACCTTTAAGAGTGTTGGGTTATTTTAAACGATATGAACACTAATAATGGCCAAGCCACTTTTTTCAAGCACCTCAGGTTTGCACCACGTTGCGTACAACTTTTCAAATCGCTTATTTCTTGATTATTTCTCCAAATTAGCGCTTTTCTTGATATGTAATTATAATCCGGCACGTATGCGACCATGTAGAGGACTCAGGTGTATTTTTGAGGTGATGAAATAAAATATTGCGCTAAGTTCTAAAGCACGTCTATTTGCGAGTAAGAACAGAGAGGTATTACAATTTTAAAATATAAAGACTTAAATAACTAAGGAGTAATCTGGCCTAACGTTGCGTTGCTCTTCACCTTTTGATAGGCGCTTCAACAATGTTCAATGAACATGTCTCTCCGGAACCGATTATCCTAAGCGGCGTCCCTCTCGAAGTTGTTCAGGAGTACGTCTACCTTGGGCAAACCTTGCAGTTGGGTAGAAACAACTTAGAGGGAGGCTTGCAGAATAATACAGATTGGCTGGGCGGCATATAGGAAACTCTGTCGAGTCTTTTCATCATTCCTACCGCAAAGCCTTAAGACAAAAGTCTTCAATGAGTGCGTCCTACCCGTCATGACTTACGGTGCCGAGACGTGGACACTGACGGTGCGACTAGTCCACCAATTTAAGGTCGCTCAGCGAGCTATGGAGAGGGCTATGCTCAGAGTTTCTCTGAAGGATCGAATTCGTAATGAAGTGATCCGACAGAGAACCAAGGTAATCGACATAGCTCAGAGAATTAGCACGTTGAAGTGGCAGTGGGCTGGTCACATCTGTCGCAGAACCGATAACCGATGGAGTAGCCGTGTTCTAGAGTGGAGACCGCGCCTTGGCAAACGTAGTGTAGGACGCCCTCCGGCTAGGTGGAGTGACGATATACGCAAAGTGGCTGGCAGCGGCTGGACACGAAGAGCCGAAAATCGGGCTCAGTGGCGTGCCATTGGAGAGGCCTATATCCAGCAGTGGACTACGGCAGGCTGATGATGATGATGATGATTTGTGAATGTATTTGCCGAAACACTTTTAGTATGAATTTATTTTGAAGATCTAAAAACGGTAACTACGTACGATTCCATGTCCTTTGCCAATTAATTCGATATTTATAAATAATCGCTTTATTTTCCTTAGGTTACATCACTATAATTGTCAGTCATGAACTGTCATGCATATCATCATACAGCGAAAATACTATAACTGCTACGAAGAGGGTCTCGTCAATGAATACAGATTTACATAGAAGCGCAATTCTTACGGATTTCGTGTGCCGATTCCAAGTGGGGACTGTTTCCAGTTTAGTTCGTAGTTGGCGCCGTTGACGGCGCTGGCGTCGTTCTCCCTTACTCTCGCTCTCGTAGTTAAGATACACTGCAGGAGAAGAGAGAATAGGTACCTTCATAATAAAATTTGAATTTGAAAAGCTGCAATCAAATGTCCTGACATTGATTTCTACCTTGGATTATGCCTTTGGGTGGAAAAGTTCCAACGCTGCCTAGAAAAGCTATTATTCTGGCAAATCTGTTTAGCCTAAAAAACGGACCCGGGCTTCCAGGTGAAAGTTTAGAATATCACAGGGATAACGCTAGTTTGATAAAGGCAGTGTTAAATCCATACTTCAACATATACTAATATTATAATTGTGAAAGTTTGTTTTTGATTGGTCTCCTCTTTTACGTATGATTTTTAGTTGGAGAGTGACATAGGTTAAGGCATTTAACTGCTATAACCAAAGTAGGCAAAGCCATTGGCTTAAGCTAGTAATATTTCAATCAGCGTGTTGCCGTCTACAGCTGGACACATCTTTCCCAGATTTTGACCTGCCACTAACAGACTGGCCGAGCCAGCTTGGTTTTCACGGTGCTTTGTTTGTCTTGCAAGAACACCCATAGCTTATGTTTGCCTTATTCGTAGATTATGTAATCTTTACACACACTTTACACAAACAAGCTCAGGAAAATCATAATATTTGGAGGTCATTGACATTTTCTAAGCACTCTACAACTATACTGGGTAGAGACTGTTGATGAAAACGCAGATTTAGTGCCTCCATAACAGTGTGAAAAGATAATTTCACTTTACATAACTAAATATTTGAATGAAACTTAGGCACAAATGCAAAAAGATACATTTTTAAGATAACTTCCCTCAATACTAGATTTTTTTTCATATTTTGCGAATCAGTAACGAATCCCTTGCTCAAAATATTCGACACTCTCTCATTACTCCTAAGTACCTACCATAAATAATAAACATAACTAAATAAACCTTGATTATGAAAAATAAATAAGAATTTCAAGAGACAGACATATGTGTATCTTGTCTCGTTTTATCTTATTATTCAACCTTAAACGAAATCAGCTGTCTCGATTTCGTTTCGCGTTGTACATGAATTTTTCAACGCTAAAATCTAATTTGCTGAGAATATCTAATTTACGTACGTAGCTTACACTTAGTTATACAAAGTTTAAGGGCTTTGCACGACGCATATGTATCTAAGTCATATGCTAGTGAGGGCTTGATTGCAATTATATCATGGAGCTCGTTATAAAGTCCTTTGAACCGAGGGAAATTGTTATTTAAAATTGTGTATTACGTACTCGTTTTGTATTCAAGAGCCGAAGGTTTTCTGAGCTAACATTTGGTCTCAATATAATAAATTGATTGAGCTACTAGATATACATATTAGGCATAGGCTCTATACAAATTATGTCAATTGTCTATCACTACGAGCCAAATCCATTGGTATATCAAATATTGGGACTGGTCGTAAGACATATCTCTGATCTTTGACTTGGTGTAGGTTCCAAGCCGTTGTCCACTATAACATTTTTGAATAAAATGCTGGCGGATGATGGTAGAGAATCTAAGCTCCTGCCTCACTTAACGCCTATTTAAATATGCTTATCGCTATGTGGAGGACATATTATTGTGTCAAATCTGGTAAGACTAGAAAACGACCCAAGGCGAAAGATTTCGAAGACACCTTGTTAACGACAAAGGGATGAGCTATTTTATGTGAATATCTTGTACAATACAATACTTGGAAATGCTGTTCTAAGTGGTAATTATGAAGATGCTGCTCTTAGTGCTCCGAGTACCTGTTCATACCATAAGGATCCTCTTAGTCTACTCTATTGAAAGAAAAAGAAAGAAAGAAAGAAAAACATATTTATTCTGTTACGAACATACGAAATAATTACATTTTTTAGCACACATAACAGGTTTTTAAGTAACAGAATTGGCCTCCAACTCAGCGTAGTGCCATCTAGTTCAACTAGATGGCGCTGATATTCTGTTGGTACCATTTTATCTTAAATACTAATAAATAAATAAATAAATATATATTGTTTCTTTTTTTTGACCCCGGCCGGTCGTTTCACATTTGCACAAAGAGGAACACATTTATATACCGACAAGGCTTATTGTTTACACTTCTAAAATTGTGACACTTGACACATAGGAAATTAAAGGTAAGCCCAGAGAAGGCAGAGAACATGTTATATTCCATTTCACACACGAAGGCGCTGGTGACATAATTTCATCTCCGTACAAATAAATGAAAATCAGACGAATATGATCCTAAATAACAAACACCATTACAGCACCCGCACCCCCCAATGTGAAATGGAGTATAATTAAATTAAATTATGGAAAATAGATACAAAAATGAGAAAATAAATAAAATAAAACAACAAAGCTGACTGACGCTGACAGAACAACAATAGTCTGACCGGTGTGACCTGTCAGACCACTGCTGAATTGTGTGACATACTGACAAATACCTATCAGAAGTTAATGTAGCATCCCGTTCAAAAGAATGATTACCTAGGTACTCTATGACTCGGCATAGGTCTACGAATACAAATACGATCAACGAAAAATGATGGCAACAGCATAAGTACGCAGCACCTCAGCAGACATAATGCCAATACGTAATAATCCGTGAAGGTAACATTGTCCCAAAATAAAACATTTGCTTAGTCTTGGGACAAAGTCACCATCATGTATGTCACAATAATGAAATATAAAAAAATATGGCATGCATTATTATTATGCAATTTATCTTACATGGTGTGTTAGAACATTTCTTTAATCTAAGGTACTAATAATTGACTATTGGGATACTACGATACTAATAAAACAAACAATTTAAGGACCGAATAAAATTTGTCCATGAATCCCGCTATGCTATGTAATCTGTGCCATGAATTCATGCTTAGACTAATTATATACCTATGTAGGTACCTATTAAAGAATTCATGCCTTCTTCCTTTTGAGAAGAATTTTTTTTTTTTTATTGGTGCGTTCACTGCACTGTCTTTAGCTGTCTCCAGTATTATAATATTAGTCTATGGTCATTAATTGTCTATAGCTGAATGCGTAAGCGTCGGTACCTAGCGCGGGGTTCTCAAATGAGCCAAATTGACGCCAAGCCATTTGCGAGCTATTTTCGCAGAGGAAATTGAAAATAGAAAACATTAATGGCAAATATAATATTATTATGTAAATATTGTGATTATTGTGAAGTCTTCATTTCTGCTGTTTCTTTATGTGTGTATGTGTGTCATGAACTATCTTACAATAATGCTTTTGATAATATTAGGGTGTGTACTGTGTATAAGTTAAAATTGGGAAAAGATGAATGGCAATAACAACAAACAACTGAAACAACTAAGGAGAGGAGTTTTATAGTTATAAGACAATCCAATACTAGCTGGCCGAACAAACAAGCAATCACAGGGAACTCACCCCAATGCCCCACAATACTCGCAGTAGGTAAGTTTAGTTTTGTATTAATTGTTCATTTAGCAGATATTGCTTATAGTTTTTACTGAAGCTGAAACTTGATTTTAAAGTTCTTATCGGTGGCGGCAAGTTGTTCCATATACGTGATGCTGTTACTTTAAAACTTGCACCAAAAGCAGCCGAATGATGTCTCGGTATAATCAACAGGCTTGTGGAACCCCTAGTTTTATGTCGATTTATGTCCCTAGACCAAGTAAGTTTTTTTGTGGAGGTATGCCGGCCTCCCTGTGGACACCACACCAAAAAGGAGAGAAGCAAGGTGATGTTTCCTGCGTGAAGCCATTCTTAAAATCTTATTTTTATTATGGAAAGGTGTAATGTGTGAACGTGGTGGCACATTAAAACAGAACCGAGCACATGCATTCTGCACCCGCTGGATTAGCTTTTCAGTTTTGCTTAGAAGACAGGTTCCATATACTGTATCGGCATAATTCAACTTTGATAGGATGAGTGTTTCACAGAGCAAAATACGCATGTCCTCACTAATGTAGGGCCGTATTCGATACAGTAGCTTAAGCCTGTAAAAACAGTTCCGTACTGCCTCAGCAACATGCGTTTCAAAATGCAGAGACTGATCAAAAACCACGCCCAGGTTGCGTGCCTCAAGTACCTGTTCCAATGGGCAACCATCGATTCTGACATCCAGTCTCCTACCCTGTAATTTCTGCACCATGCCCCTGGTACCTATAAGTAAAAATTTAGATTTAGCGGGGTTGAGTACCAAAGTATTCTTTTTAGCCCAGTAAGAGACTCTGTCTAAATCTTCATTAATTTTACTTACAGATTCCAGGCAGTCCTCCGGTTGACAGGGAGTGTATAATTGGATGTCATCAGCGTAAAGGTGAAATTTTGAATTCATTATGGATCCGGTTACGTCTGCTGTATATTTTATAAACAGAAGTGGACCGAGAATAGAGCCCTGAGGGACTCCTCTATCAACAGAACTGATGGAAGATGCCACCTTGTCTCCATTGTTACAAGATACCTGAACGAACTGACGTCGGTTGCTCAAGTAGCTGGCAAACCAACATATTGTTTTATGATCAAATCCATAATACGCAAGTTTAGAAAGCAGAAGCGGAATACTGATGGAATTGAATGCACGTGAGCAGTCCAATAAGGCAAGCAAGGTACCCCTACCCTGGTCTCTATCCTCCAACATATTGTCTACTACATCTATCAGTGCAGTGGTTGTACTATGACCCATACGGAAGCCCGATTGCCTTTCTGGTAACACCTCAAAATCCTCGACATATTTTTATTTTTTTTATTATTGCATGTAATAGTGTGGGTATTATATATATATATATATATATATATATATATATATATATATATATATATATATATATATATATATATATATATATATATATATATATATATATATATGGATACAAGGTATACGGCCTATATATATTATTATAGTTCTATTTGTCAGGTGTTTGGAAAATAAAAGATACAACTATCAATTCTTACTTTCATTTATTCAGGTTGTCACAAGAGTATATTTTAAAGTAAGAGTATATTCGGTTCTGATTCTACATTTACATTTAGCGCCACGTTCGCAAAGCAAGGACATAGAACCAAGAGAAAGAACGTGGCCAAGAAAACTCTTGGCCATTCTTTTAATAGTTATATTTATCGTTTATAAAAGCGGTACATTCAAGATATATCGGATAGCAGGGTTGTGGGTAGTTCAATATTTCAAAAGTAACTATTACCTTAATACAATAGATTAGCATAATTGATTTAGTAATATTCACCACAAATATATTTACTATATGTGTATTCAATATTTACCACTGAAATATTCACTACATGATGTATATAATAGACACGGTTTGTTTCTCAGCATAAGTTCGATTCGATACTATATGATACCCCGAGTTCTGAACTTTAACATCTCACAACTGACGGAACCACCCACAATATCAATTATACAATTGCTAAGCTATATTATTACATTAACTATACGTTGTCTATATTTACAATACTCTAAATAACACCACAATAGCAATAAAGAATTGTGAAACATTATTAGCAAAAACACAATATAAAAACACAATAATATAAAAGTCAGAATTATATCGTACCTTAGTTAGCCGTTGCCGGGGCGGACCTGAACCTGAACAGAGCATTTTCTCCTTTTATATCCTATTTACACGTTTGACAGTGTCAACTGCCAGACGTCAGATCAAATTGTATATTTATTATTGGCCAACATTATAAATTTAAAACATACCAACCATCAATACGATATAACCATATACGATAGGTTTATGCTATACATAATTAATGATACAATATATTTAGTTAAATATTATTTGATACATATATGAATAACCCTAAAATCTATCTTCTAGTAACTTAACCTAAAACCTAACCTAAAAGTAACAATGATGTAAATTCTAGCCAGATTTATAACAGTTTGATATCCGAGCTTTTGTTGGATTATAAATAGGTACTTACAAATGAAACACACATATTTTAAATGTACTTATTTTGATATTTTTGTTGATTAATTTTCAAAATATTTCTTATAATCTATCACATGCATGATACAAGTTTACAACACCAGATAATTTGCTATAGGTGCGACGATAATTTAAATGACCAAAATATCTACGAAAAAAAAAATCCAACAGTATTTTTTTAATTTTAAACCCATATCACAATTAAAAAATATCACAAAAAAACTGTCTGTGTATCATATAATATCAGAACTGTTTCGCAAGCAAATTGCCCGAGAACACAATGTATGTAACAGATATCCTTTGTAAACAGGAAGCATGGCAGTACCTGTGCGAACTGTTACGAAACGTAACATTGGTTCTGCAGTGGACCAAGGTAATATGGAGTTATTGGGTTTTACCATATGCATTGAGTAATGGACACAGTATTCGCTTACAAAGTATGTGATATTGGTTATTGCGAAAAACGTGTGAATGAGATATCCCTTAGAGTTAGTTGTGCTATGTCTTTCTATATTTCAATGAATCACAATGGAAAATGAGAGAGCATGTTCAACTACTAGCTTTGTCTTTTGTGTTTGGCAGTCTATGATTCGGTCTTTTCTCTGATGAAAATGTCTTGTAATAGATGAATTAAATGATGCATTAAAGATATAACAAAATTCGACTAGTCAACGGAGCAGCAAAGATTACACGACTAGCCTGCCTTTTTCTAGTGGAGTACCTTTTCTGAAGTGGTAATAGTTTAGGCACTGTCATGAACTTTTTATTATCGTACTACTCGTAGTCAGGTTTTCCTATTTGATTTGGAAGGTACAAAATAGAGTATTATTATTCTCTTAACTTTGAAATCGTGTCGGGCGTTGCCTCGTGTTCCATTACGAGAAATTAACAACCAAAATAAAATCAAAACAATAAAATAGATTCCTATTACGAACGAATAAAACAACAATATTTAATTGGCCTATTCTCTAAAGAGGCTCTTGCCTGAATTTTTTGAAGTGGATCGTAGTACTTCTCGAAAATAATACACAATTTTCACTATCAAATCATAAAAGAATAATAAGTTTATGCCTACAAGAACAGTCAATTAGATTACAAAATTCAGTAAGTCGTTAACCCCGCCGACGATGTTGTCAGATGAAAAATTAATATATGAGAGCTCGCTTTGAAGTTACGTTCAGTAATAGACTTTCGTATAAAGTATGTTTTCTAAATTCAAATCTCGAATGGTCTTAGTCTCAGTTTCTGGACGTATTTTATTTCTCTCGTGAAAGAGAATTTATGAATTAAAAATGTTTACGTAAAGGCAAATTCGGTTATAACTTGAACACGATGTGTTGGCAGTCTTAAATTTTGTAAACATAATATTTAGATTTTTTAGTTCGTTTAAAAATTTTGGTGAATCGTGAATCACAGCAACAAAACAGCTAAAAAGCAAAACAAAGAAGAATGTTTCGTGTCATTTTCGTAGCTGTAATAATTCAAATCAATTAATTACCTTTTTGTTAACCTTCAACAGTAAAATTGTAAATCATATTCATATAATAAATCATATTCATCAGTTATTTTGTATGATTGAAATAAAGTAAAATAAAATCACCCATTTCACCAAACAAAAAGTTGTCGAAAGCATATAGTCAGAAGCGTAGTATTTAAAATGAATTCTCTTTTCAAATAAAGCATCTTTCTTTTTCGTGCGGCATCATAAGCAATTAGCCAAACATTTCTACTTAAAAATTTAAACACACCAAAGAGAAAAAACTTATTTTTAATATCCCTCACAAAGGGAGATCAGAGGGCTAATGCTTGAGTGTTTTCATTAAATTCATGTGCCCGTCATACATTTTATAGAACAACAAATAGAAGCTTAGATAAAATTTCGTATTCTTTGTTGTTTGATCAATATAATGCTAGTAGGTATGCAATTTCGGTTTAATGAACCTGTAGGTTTTGTAATCGGATTATTTTGTTCCACTGTTTGTGTCAGAGCTTATGTTCTATTAGGCTTGATATTCCTTTTTGAATATTCAATTTGATTTTTAATTTGTTTTTCTTGTGTAGATTTTTTAATTTTGTACGATAAGTTACTTTTACGTAAACTACGTGTCTTACTTGATGTTTGTTACTTTTGTATACAAAACTACTATCTAAACGTAGTTGATAAAAAAATACTGTAATAGAGCTCAGACTTGGTAAGCTACGATCGTTAGCTGGTTAAGAGATAAGTAGAAATTGACTAATAAGGTTTTGGAGGGAATGTTATTAATTTTAAAGGTACCTAAATTAATTTTGTAGAAAAAGTGAACGTAATTAAAAAAAAATCATTGCGAATTCCTCATAATTAATTTATAATAAGCTTTATAAAACTAATTGTATTTAAAAAAATTATGAACGTCGAAATCTTGCGGAGCTCGTTGTAAAAAAATCTAAATATAAATTGTGACAACGTAGTTAATAACTGACAATTAATTAACCAAATTCGTAAACCTAAGCACAACACACTGCATAGTGAATGATGATAAATGTAAATAGAATCGCAGAATTTCTGGCGGCGAATTTACATGTAACTTTTAACTGTTTTCAAACATAAATGCTCCAACTTCGCAGCCGAAACTAAAGTTTGCCTCGTTTGAAAGAACAAACTTAGTTAAAAAATTACGTCACCGAAAAGCACGCACCTAGAACCACACTAGAACACTACAGGCACTTTCGGCTTAATCCCGCGAGTTTTTTACTTGGAATACATTCTACGCTCATTTTGTACTCTGTAGTTTTACCCGGGAAATTTAAATTTCAACCAAAACGTCACGGAATACCTTTTTTAAATACATAATGAAAATTTATAAAGAAAAGCAAACGAGTAAGGCAACACTAGTAACTTACATTCATAAAAATGCAGCCAGCCATTCTTAATACATTCTTTTTAAGCATTTAAAAGGAATATTAACCGCGAAAAAGCCCCGCTTAAAGCAGGTTATTAAAATTTTCGTTAGAAAAATCTCAGTTGTGCCTTTGTTGAAGCGCTCTGGGTAACTTAACAATTAAATGAAGAAGGTAGTAGAGCCTTGCTGATTTCAGCATGAATGGGCCGGCTCGACCGGGGAAGTACTACCCTCTCTCAGAAAATCGACGTAAAGTATCAGTACCTAAACTGTTGCGTTTCGTCCGGTCCGGTACTTCTCCCTTTTCCCAACCCTAATGGGTGGCAACGCACTTGTGACTCCTGTGGTGTTGCTTGTGTAATACGGCGGCGGTAATTGCTTGCCATCAGGCGATCCGTCCGCTCGTTTGCCGCCTATTGCCTTGAAAAAAAAAAGATATTTGACGGCTACTACGGTTGCTTTTGTGATATAAAATGATTATATGAATTAACTCGGCTGTTTAAACGGAACAACTGAGAGTTTTGGTTTCTATGTCACGAATAGGTATGTAGCAAGAAAATTAGGGATACAAAAATATTTAGGAACAATTTCATCGCGGTCCTATAAGTTTCAGTAAATTACTTGCAGAAAAAATTTTTTAGAAACATCCAATTTTTTATTTATCTGGAAGCGATTCAAAGCATGCTGGTGGCCGTCCTCTCCCCCGCCGACGTGCAGGTGTTGTCAACGTCGATGAGAAAAAATATTCGCCACTTGACGAGCTCGATACAGAAGAAGTAGAGGTCAGTGGAGAGCCACTGACCTCTCGTTCTTCTTATCATTACTCTAAGCCTGGCCTAGACCATGTAATATAGCAGTCACTCCGGGGAAAATTTAATAAGCTTCTTTCAAATCTTGTTTGACTAGGAAGCGGGGATCCTGTGGCCTTTTCAATTTCTTATCTGGCGGATGACAAATGTGAAAATTATTGTTCAAATAAATGAATCCGTACACTTTTTTGATGGTCGCGACTAAAAGCCGCGTAATTTTTCAAAATAAAGATAAGAATAAAATTCAGAAGTACCTAATAAGGATTTTTACAATTCATATCATCTTAATTAACCCTGTAAATAAATTGCTGCGATATCCTTACTACGAGAAGGTGAAACTATAGGACACCACGCTGGTCAACCGTGAGTAGGCACACTTCACATATCTTTGGAGAACACTGTTCACGATATTACCCTTCACCGTTTAGCCGCTTGTTGACTCTTCTCCGTTGAGTAAATTTATTTTGTACCGTACATTTAAACCATGGCAATATTCTGAATCGTTAAAACTCAAAATCTCAGGATTGCCTTCACTGCAGTAAAAAGCCTTGCGATATCACGATTCCAAGATCTTTATTTAAAATAACATTGCCGTTGTAGAAAATAAAACATTTTGTTGCCACAAAAATATGCTTTAAGCCGGTTTTACTTCGGACCGACGTTGTGCACCGTTGTGGCCAGGGCTTGAAAACCTTTGTTTAAAGCATTCTTTTAAAATGCTCGTGAAAACTTTAAAGCTTGTTGAAACATAATATTATGTATCGGTAATGACGTATGATGTCCTGAAATTTATTACATTTAGCCCAGTTTCACCACTTCTGGCCTTATCTTCCCGATAAACTTAAAATTGGAATGATGTTTGTATGACTTATCTGAAAAAATGTATTTAATAGGAACTTACTTAATGACACTAATAACGTATTTTGTATAGGTACTGTTTTTTTATCAATTCTTAGTCGATAGCTTCACATTTTCCCGAGAAAATGATTTATATAGACAAGCCCATAGTTAATTAAATAGGTGACGCTTAACCTTTTTTTTTTTAGCTTCTGAAATACGGACACATAAAAACTGTTTAAGACACAAAGGCTGCTGAATTATCACATTTGTTAGATATTTTCTCCTCGTAAAAGTTTTTATTATACTTTAGTTTCAGCAATTTGATATCTAGTTATTATTTTAGAAACACAAAAGAAGAGGCGTCTACAAAATTAAAATGTTGTTACAAACTTTTTGATTATTTTGTCTCCAGAGTATTCTCATTTAAACTAACTTGTGATTATACGACTTTGGCTATGGTCTTAAAGGGGTAGGCATGCACACTTAGACTATATATATTATGTAATAGACGGCGGGATCCCATCACTCAAAGGTCTGACATAGGTCACCGTAGTGGGCCCCATTACCCGTCAAAATTTAATAGAACTTCAGTTGAAACTTTGATACTTCGTTCATAGACATTTTCATTTATTCGCATAAAGATTGAGACGCATAAACATAGTGACGTTATAACTTTATCGATACTTTTATTTTACAGACTAGCTTCGACCCACGTATTCGCCGATGTGGGTGGCAGTTATTGCAATAAAAAAGGTAGCCTTTGCACTATTGTGATGTAGAAACTATATTGCATATTTCTTTGAAAAATAAGTATACTTGATTACAAATACAATTATATATCTCAAGAAAAGTCTTTTCATCGATCATCACAAACTTTCAGCTATCGCATACAGGCTATCGCTCCCTTCACGTACAACCTTTACTGTAACTTTAAAAATATGTAATACACATTTTGATTGTGAGACTAGTCCTCCTCTGTCTTTTACTTTTATAAAAATAATTACATAAACCTGCAGTACTGCAGGTTTGTGTCATAATTTTTATTAATATTCTATTCTCTTATTTCTATTATTCTCTTCGGCGAAACCAAAGGTTTTGTCTTCGTAATTATGGACGAAGTTGTCAGGACAAACAACTACCGATAGATAGTATATACTGAGAGACGGTGCGATTGACATATGGCGGGTATGTCACCAGCCCGGGGAATCTCTCAGACATATAGTATCCGGTTGTTCGAGTTTTGTCAATGGCCAGTATTTGCACAGACACAATCAAGTGGCCAAGATAATCCATCAGCGACAAGTCCTTAAATATAATTTCATTGGTTCACCGTACTACAGATACAGATTGTGCCCGACCCAGTTCTCGAAAAAATGGTCGTACGTTGTTGTCCTGGTATAGGTCTATCATTACAGACAGGTTTATTGTAGCCAATAAGCGTGATATTGTAGTGTCGACCGAGCAGAGCGGCTCGCATTGATATACGTTATTACCATATCGCATGACAGCAATCTCGAAAAAGCAGAAAAAGAGAAGGAGTTGGAGGTGAAACCAAAGGTTTTGTCTTCATAATTATGGACGAAGTTGTCATGACAAATAACTACCGATAGATAATATATACTGAGGGACGGTGCGATTGACATATGGTGGGCATGTCACCAGCCCGGGGAATCTCTCAGATATATAGGATCCGGTTGTTCGAGTTTTGCCAATGGCCAGTATTTGCACAGACGCAATCAAGTGGCCAAGATAATCCATCAGCGACTAATCCTTAAATATAATCTCATTGGTTCACCGTACTACAGATACAGATTGTGCCCGACCCATTTCTCGAAAAAATAGTCGTACGTTGTTGTCCTGGTATAGGTCTATCATAACAGACGGTGATATTGTAGTGATCGACCGAGCAGAGCGACTCGTATTGATAGACGTTATTACCATACGCATCGCATGACAGCAATCTCGTAAAAGCAGTAAAGAGGAGTTCAAATATTTGGGCCCACCTCATGGCCCAGCCAGCAAATAAAACATTTTGTTGCCACAAAAATATGCTTTAAGCCGGTTTTACTTCGGACCGACGTTGTGCACCGTTGTGGCCAGGGCTTGAAAACCTTTGTTTAAAGCATTCTTTTAAAATGCTCGTGAAAACTTTAAAGCTTGTTGAAACATAATATTATGTATCGGTAATGACGTATGATGTCCTGAAATTTATTACATTTAGCCCAGTTTCACCACTTCTGGCCTTATCTTCCCGATTAACTTAAAATTGGAATGATGTTTGTATGACTTATCTGAAAAAATGTATTTAATAGGAACTCACTTAATGACACTAATAACGTATTTTGTATAGGTACTGTTTTTTTATCAATTCTTAGTCGATAGCTTCACATTTTCCCGAGAAAATGATTTATATAGACAAGCCCATAGTTAATTAAATAGGTGACGCTTAACCTTTTTTTTTTTAGCTTCTGAAATACGGACACATAAAAACTGTTTAAGACACAAAGGCTGCTGAATTATCACATTTGTTAGATATTTTCTCCTCGTAAAAGTTTTTATTATACTTTAGTTTCAGCAATTTGATATCTAGTTATTATTTTAGAAACACAAAAGAAGAGGCGTCTACAAAATTAAAATGTTGTTACAAACTTTTTGATTATTTTGTCTCCAGAGTATTCTCATTTAAACTAACTTGTGATTATACGACTTTGGCTATGGTCTTAAAGGGGTAGGCATGCACACTTAGACTATATATATTATGTTATAGACGGCGGGATCCCATCACTCAAAGGTCTGACATAGGTCACCGTAGTGGGCCCCATTACCCGTCAAAATTTAATAGAACTTCAGTTGAAACTTTGATACTTCGTTCATAGACATTTTCATTTATTCGCATAAAGATTGAGACGCATAAACATAGTGACGTTATAACTTTATCGATACTTTTATTTTACAGACTAGCTTCGACCCACGTATTCGCCGATGTGGGTGGCAGTTATTGCAATAAAAAAGGTAGCCTTTGCACTATTGTGATGTAGAAACTATATTGCATATTTCTTTGAAAAATAAGTATACTTGATTACAAATACAATTATATATCTCAAGAAAAGTCTTTTCATCGATCATCACAAACTTTCAGCTATCGCATACAGGCTATCGCTCCCTTCACGTACAACCTTTACTGTAACTTTAAAAATATGTAATACACATTTTGATTGTGAGACTAGTCCTCCTCTGTCTTTTACTTTTATAAAAATAATTACATAAACCTGCAGTACTGCAGGTTTGTGTCATAATTTTTATTAATATTTTATTCTCTTATTTCTATTATTCTCTTCGGCGAAACCAAAGGTTTTGTCTTCGTAATTATGGACGAAGTTGTCATGACAAACAACTACCGATAGATAGCATATTTTGAGAGACGGTGCGATTGACATATGGCGGGTATGTCACCAGCCCGGGGAATCTCTCAGACATATAGTATCCGGTTGTTCGAGTTTTGTCAATGGCCAGTATTTGCACAGACACAATCAAGTGGCCAAGATAATCCATCAGCGACAAGTCCTTAAATATAATTTCATTGGTTCACCGTACTACAGATACAGATTGTGCCCGACCCAGTTCTCGAAAAAATGGTCGTACGTTGTTGTCCTGGTATAGGTCTATCATTACAGACAGGTTTATTGTAGCCAATAAGCGTGATGTTGTAGTGTCGACCGAGCAGAGCGGCTCGCATTGATATACGTTATTACCATATCGCATGACAGCAATCTCGTAAAAGCAGAAAAAGAGAAGGAGTTGGAGGTGAAACCAAAGGTTTTGTCTTCATAATTATGGACGAAGTTGTCATGACAAATAACTACCGATAGATAATATATACTGAGGGACGGTGCGATTGACATATGGTGGGCATGTCACCAGCCCGGGGAATCTCTCAGATATATAGGATCCGGTTGTTCGAGTTTTGCCAATGGCCAGTATTTGCACAGACGCAATCAAGTGGCCAAGATAGGATTATCTTCAGCGACTAATCCTTAAATATAATCTCAATGGTTCACCGTACTACAGATACAGATTGTGCCCGACCCATTTCTCGAAAAAATAGTCGTACGTTGTTGTCCTAGTATAGGTCTATCATAACAGACGGTGATATTGTAGTGATCGACCGAGCAGAGCGACTCGTATTGATAGACGTTATTACCATACGCATCGCATGACAGCAATCTCGTAAAAGCAGTAAAGAGGAGTTCAAATATTTGGGCCCAGCTCATGAGATTGTTGATATGTGGGATGTGAACTCGGCGATCATTGTGCCGATAGTGTGTCAGTAAATGGACTAATCGCCAAGAACCTTTACCAACATCTAAAGATGCTCGCACTAGGCAGCAGAAAAGGTAATATTTTTAACAACAACACTCTTTGAGTTCGGTGCCAGTTAGTAGTAGAAGTACGCACACAATTTTATTTTCTTTCTTACTCACCATGCGGGCTCCTGGTTTAATTTTTTTAAATTATTTTATTTCTCACTTATTTTAGACCTAGGCGTATCTATAAGGGCGTAATTAATTTGACCTGTATATATTATATGATTTTGTAAAGATTTGAGTTATTTTTCTATTTTACCTTAAATAAATGTGATTCGTCCGTGTGGTGACGTATTAAGAATACGGATTGTCACCACCCCATATCATCCCATGGGTGTCGTAAGAGCCGACAGAGGGAGCATATTATACAGAGAACACCGCTGTAAGAGAAGGAAAACTTGATACAAACCCTATACCAACCCGTTTGGCCAGCGTGGTATAGTAGGCCAATTCCTCCTTTCAAAGGAGAGGCCTAGTCCAGCAGTGGACTGTTAAAGGCTGATGATGATGATGATGAAATGTGATTCATTATGTGTGAAATATTTTATTTAAAATTGAGCGTGAAGTTAAATTTTATTTCTAATCTATTAGTTAACTCACTTATTACTGCAGCCTGCTCTCGATTGGTGATTTAATATAATTATGTAACTGAGCATACTGGGCTCGTGCCTCCCTTCAATTTGAGAAGGCCTAATTTAATTTGGAAGATTTTAGACAAACACTTGACGATCGTGATAATTTTCTAAATAATAAGCATCTAACTTCCAAAAGTCTGAAATACGTAACGTGGTTTTGTATTCGAAAACAATTACGTGGTAATGATCTCGTGATTGACCCTATCATTGCATATAGCTGGTGATTATTAGTGATATTATGAATATCAATGCTTTATTCTCCTTAAAAAGGTAATTTAAAAATATATTTTTATCGTTACTTTATTCACATATTTTACTTTATCTGAGGATTTATCAACATTCAATTGATATTCATTCTGAGTAAACCAAATCTAAGGATTTATTGCAAACATTATCGATATTTTATCGAAATTCATTTTGAGTAAGCACATCACTAGTCTAGTTTAAATTTACGACAATTTCGAAGATTCGAAATGACATATTTGTATATTTATCTTTTACTTACATGAGAAAAAGGTTGCTATTTTAAAGCGGTCTTTATTACTTCCTTACTTTATGCATGCACACATCAATCTCTTAAATTTAATCTGTGTACATGATAAAATGAAGTCCCTTTGTCTTCTTGTCTATTTGTATGAACGCAATAAACTCAAATAATGCGAAACGGATGGGTATTTCATGTATTAACAATTCAATACACACACAGCTCCGAAAAGTCCATGGTGCGTGCCGTGAATTTGAACCCAATACCCTCTGCATGGCACTCAGTTGGTATCTACTAGGCTATCGCTACTTTTAATTTGTGAAACTAAGAATATTGTTCCTTCTATCTGATCTGACATTTCAGGATAAGTTAGGTAGTGGTAGAGTTATGTAGGTTAGTTAGTACCAGCAACGGTGGTCAAGGTATGTTTTATAACGTCAAATGTACTTATTTCATAAAATCATGTAATTTGGTTCAAAATGTTGTAGCAAATAGTCGCTAGATATACAAGAAAACTGATCGTATAGGGGATCGCAAGCACTCTTTAAAATATACAGGAAATAGACGCCATGTTTCCGATAGGCACATAGCGGAGACGTAGGGTGTTTTTATAGAGAAAACCACTCGATCTACATGTGACGTCAGAAACTAATAAAAAACCTATGGGAAAAGAGCCTCAAGGGACTATCCTATCGACGACATAAAAAAGGCAAGTTTGGAACATGTCGGCTACACGATACTTCCTTTATATTTAGCTGTTTAGGAAAGGTAGCAACTAGGTTTGCAATATGTCTCTTATACAGAATACTGTTATTTGTTTACGATGTATTACATAATTGGTACCTTCCCTCTACAAAATAAATAATGTTTGAAATATTTGTGGCACTTAGTTTGATTAGGAACGTATTCCATATTTAGTACTTTTCCCCTACGTAGTTTGTTTGACAGCAGATAAAGGGTTATTCCATTAGTATAATTTTTGTACAAGAAATGGGGAGCTTTTTATATGACGAAGAAGTGTAAGCTTGTTTATAAAACCGATACATTTTACCTGTCATGTACTTCCTAGTTACGAAGTCCTTATCAGTAACTAGGCATTAATGGATAACGTAAACGTACGTGATTGCTACGGCTTGTAGATATTTGTTAAAGGAACAGCTGAATGGGTATAACCTCGAGGATATACTTACTTTTGATTTTGACTTATCAAAAATATCGAATATATTATCACAACCTTATCGGATAATAAATGTCTATATATTAATACAGACAAATTTATTAACGACATTTTCCTTCATGCAACTATACATTGTCAACACGTATATTAAAAACTTTTATTTGATGTCCATTCAACGATACCCGTCATTCTCAATCCCCTGTTATACAAAGTAAAGGAAAAACAATCATTTCTATAAACATATCACATATCATACATGCAACTTCTTTTAGCCCAAGAGCCCACGACTGCCAGACCTTCGTTATTTTATAAAAGCTGAAAGTTTGCCTGAGCATGCCCCTACAAAGGTAAGAACGACCACCGATTATAGAGTTTGGGCTGTGGTTACTTTGGCAGTTATCAGGTAGTAAAGGTGGATAAAATGGTTCCTAAAACTCGTTATAGTATAAAAGCTAAATTTTATATATGTTACTTGTAGACTTATAAAAAGATGTTAGCCTTACATCCGGACAGTTTCAATGGTTTTAACATCTTGCCAGACACTTTGAAAGTCCGCTGTAGCTACGAGCGCGCGAGCTTAGCCGATTGCGATCTTATAAGATATTCAATAAAATAAAAATTATTACGTCCATAGCCATGTTAAATAAAGTAAAAATGTTATTTAAATATTATAAACATCTAAAAAGTATTATTACATGTAAAAAAATATTTTATTGTTCAAGAGTGACCGTGAGTTTTATTGCCCGTTCTTTCTCATGGTTCTACGCTCTTGCTTTGCGAACGTGGCAGTAAATGTAAATGCATTAAGTAATTATTTTTTAAATTTGACGTTCATAAGTGTCACTTTGTGATTTAAATGAATAAAGGATTTTGACTTTGACTTTGACAAGTAAAATCTTTATTTGATGAGAACGGTGATTTTCACTGTATAGGTGTGATATGATTTTTTTCTGTGTGCAGGTGTACCTAATTTTACTACTGTTAAGTTAGGTGACCCTCTTGGACCAGTCATTTTTAGTTTAGCAATACACCCCATTATTCACTTACATTTTGGTACTTAGACGACGGGACTCTGGGAGGCGATGCAGATATAGTATTGGAAGATTTGACTTTTCCTAAAAATATATTCGCATCTATTGGTTTGGAACTAAATTATAGTAAATGTTCGATAATATCTAAATTTAATAATTTGGCTTCAGACATCAAAATTGTTGATAAGAGTTCTCTTCGCCTCCTAGGTTCTCCAGTATCTGAAAAGTCTTTCGTTTGTGTCTTATTGGAAAAGACTCAATTTTTTTGTGAAATTTCTGATTGCCTATTCAAAATTAATTTTGAATTATTCATTTGGCTTATACTATTATTCGATATTGTCTTTTCGTCCCAAAATTCACACATGCTTTAAGATCTTACCAATCTTTGGAAAAAATATTCACCTTTAGAACGAATCGACCAAATTATCCAAATTACTTTAAAGAGAATATTAAATGTGGACTTGGACGACCGAGCCTGGCTACAAGCGTCTTTGCCCATACGTCTGGGTGGTCTTGGTATACCAAGACAGTGGTCTTGGTATACCAAGTGAGACGCAACATGTCTAGTGTCAGTTTACCTGCGTTTCTCTCTTCGGTTCCCTGCACGGACTCAGAAGAGCTGTGTAAAACCGAAGCTATGAACGCCTGGAAAATGGCTTGTTCTCCCCAGGACTATTCTTGGCTCACCGCTATTACGTGGGAGCTAAAAATTTATGGCGAAATGTGGGTGTAATATTACACCTCTGCCTACCCCTTCGGAGATACAGGCGTGAGTCTATAAAAATATATACAAAAAATGTGTAAAATGTTGTAGGTGTAGTTATTCCGACACCACGGCTATCGTAATGCCAAACGGTCACAAAATTAATTGAAATCCGTTTCTTAAATATTAGATACTCCCCGCGAAAGTCTGAAAATGTTTAAAAACATACTCCTAGTTTATTGAATAGCCATGTTTTCCTGTTCGGTGTAAACGCATCCCCGCGCGGGGTCAGCGGTCGTTATTTATATTGCCCGTCCGTACCGCCAGTTGTTTTATGTACTCGACTGTTTTATATAGGCGGATCGGTTGATCGCTGGATTTTATATTAAAGTGCTTCCTCTCCCTTCTGGTACTTTGTATACTAACACCTATAACAACCACATTTTTAATGCTGGGAGGAGTGATGTTTGGGGTTAAAATAAAATATTATGTATTAAAAATATTTTATTTTTGGTGGTAATAATACAAGCTAACCTTATTAGGTTAGCTTGTATTATTATTAATAAATAAAATAATGATGAACTTGAACAAGTAAACATAACAGAATTGTAACCTTTCTTTTCTTATAAAGCTGTCAAAAACATAAAATATTGATGCCTTATTAATCTATTGGGATGATAAAACCGAAGACTTTGTTAGTTTAAGATGCTAATCGCTCGAATTAGCAGTTGGCTGAGAAACAGTATTTTAGCATAATATATAGAATAGCCATATTTATGAGAAAAACGATGATATGTAACACCACGCATCGACCCTTATGGACTGAACAGAAAGAATAAGAACGCGAGAAATATCTAGAGTCTAGACATATAGCACTGGCCAGCCATGCCATGACGACAGTTCAATAGACGTGACGTGGCGGGCAAAACCACAGCGCACACCTAGTGAGTTAATAAGATTATATTCTCTCCATGATTTTGGTATTTTACTGAAATCAACATTGAGTGCACCTTTCAATCCCTCAGCTAGGGGACTGACAATGCACCAAAAAGTTTCTTTGACGTTTTGTCGTTCTTTGACATAGAGCTTTTTGTGTATAAGTTTGGTTATGTCCAGTAGCAAATAGGGGAGAAACCGTGTGTATATGTTATATTATAGTGTTTATAGAAAACATTATTGTTCCGTTAGTTTCAATAGCAAGGGAGGGTTGGGTTGACGACTGTCGAGGATCGGTTAGTGAATAAAACTTTTCAATACGACGTATAAATTAAGGAAATATTTTGCGGAAACTTGCATGTTTTTATTTTTACAGTGCTTAGATAATTTTTTCGACTTAGTGTATGGCCAAGTCTGGTGTCGAGTGTTTATAGAACATGAATATACTTTTGACATCGCATTACGATTCTTCTCCTCAGACAAGAATCTTCGGTACTCGGAGACTCAACGTAAAAGATAAGTCTTATGAAGCGTCCCTTGCAATCGATCTGTTTTGACAAGGGCTAGCACTGTAACGTGATCAGTACTGAAAGTTCTTACTTTTAAACTTTATATAGTCAGATGTCCATTACTCTTGTGATTATCCGTAATTAATGTGCATGGCTTACGCCAAACAGTTGAACCGCAGTGCATGAATTTTAGCATTTCAAGTGGATTAGGTCTCGTAGACGAACATAGACAGACCTTTTGTTGGCCTTTTTAAATTATTAGTCACTGACAGCGTACTCAACCAAACATTAGGGTTAAACATTTTGTACATTAGTGACTAATTGTTTTACACACAATTTAATGACTAAGGCTTTTCACGTTTAAAGTAAACTTAGGTACGCACACTGAAAGGTTTCGCATATAATTAGGGTTGTCAAATAATTTGTTTTATTAATTTTGGGCGTGTTACTTTTAGTAAGCAATTCCACTCGCATTCTCATTATATTAACACATTTGATCTTTGAAACCGAACAAAACGGCTTCAAATTGTTGTATTTTCGTTAGGCCAATAAATATAGATAGTCAGGTAAAATGTCCAAAGCCAATGCAAATTCTTGGAACAAGTTCAAATGCGAGTGGAACAAATTGACTAGAGTAAGAAGCAGTGATAGCCTGCTGATGGACCGAGAGATTGCTACGCAAGCAAGCACTACTAATTTTCAAAGTTATATGGGTATTAAATTGTTAATTGTTGTTTGGAAAATGGTGTAGAAATCAAGGTGGTCGAGTAAACCTGGAAATACATGGACATGAAAAGGAAACCTGCAAAGACATGTGTTCTCGAAAGGCATCTGAATTATTAAGACTGGCTGCGGCCTTACAATTCGTATAGTGAGAAGAGGCCCGTGCCCAGCAGTAGGATAGTTTATATACTGGACCGACGATGATAAGTTCAAAGGAAGTATAAAAGGGGTGCAGTTGACCATACTGGTAAAAGATCCGCGCGATCGCCATACTTATGACAAGTGAAAATATGCCTTTAAACTTAGACAAATGATTGGTCTCGCTCTGCTCTACTAAACAGAGCCCTCATACTTGCAAAATGAGGTAAAAAACACGTGTCGTACCGACATGGTTGAGCCTATCACACTGACAGCCGTGTGTCAGGTGCATATATCAACCAAATTAATTACGGAAATAATTCGCTGTACAATGCCAAGTTGCGCTTTTATCCTGTGTAAAAATAACTCAGCAAAAAATAAGAAAGACTCTGGTATCACATACCATCTGTAAGATAAGAATAATTTTGAAATTTCAACGTAAAAATACAAAAAACCGAAAACGCTATTCAGTGTTGCTGCAAGTACAAGAATCAACTTCCCCACAGTTGAGATTTTTATTATGTGAATCTGTATTTATTGTACATACAAACATACATACATAGACTCACGCCTGTTTCCCGGAGGGAGACTACGGAACGCCATTTGCAACGATCCTGATATACCTCTATTGCTTCATTCACTTTCATCAAGTTTCTCGTGCATGCTCTTCTGTTAAGGGGTCTACTTCTGACCTGTCCTTTTTTTAGGATGTCTTCTATCTGGTCAGAGAACGTCCGCCTAGGTCTTCCCCTTCATCCTGTCCCATTCACGTTTGCCTTATATATCTTCTTTGTCAGTCTTTCGTCGTCCATCCTCTCCATGTGCCAAAACCATCTTAACATGCCTTTCTCGATGCTTGTCACTACATCTTCTTTTACCCCACACCACTCTCCTATCACACTATTTTTTACTCTGTCGGTCAAAGATATACCACACATACTTCTCAGTGCTCTCATTTCTACAGCATTTATTCTACTTTCAAGTCTCTTCTGCCATACCCAACTTTTACCACCATACATAAGGGTAGGCCCTAACACCCCTCCATGCACAGCCAAACGTGCTTTTTTGGACACGTTTTGACTGTTCATAAACACCTTCAGCGCTCCATTCTCTCGATTACCTGCATTAACTCTTCTTTCAATATCTTCTTCATTCTTACCATCTCTTGTAAACAACGTACCTAAGTATACAAACTCATTCACTTGTTCCACTCGCTGTCCATCGATCAAAACATTACAACCCGTAACGCATTCCTCCTTTTCAAAAACCATAACTTTCGTTTTACTTACATTCACTTTCATTCCTTTCCTCTCTAACGCACCATGCATGATTGCTACCATCTCCTGCAACTCCTCCGCTGACGCAAGTATTACCTGATCATCAGCATAAAGGAGGCATTTGACGAGTAACCCATTCATCATAAACCACAGTCACTATGTTTTAAATCTTGCAAACAACTGTCCATGAAGAGGATAAACAGCAACGGCGACGCTACACATCCCTGTCTAACACCTTTTTCGATGGTAAATCAGTCAGTGTATGCCCCGTTTATCCTCACACAAGCTCTAGAATCCTCATAAAGGGATTTCAGAGCTCGAATGAGGCTGCTGTCGACCCCATTCATTGACAGCACCGACCACATTTCATTCCTCACCACTTTATCGTAAGCCTTTTCCAAATCCACGAATGCGCAATAGACCTTTTGACCTTTGACCAAACACTTTTCGGCTATGCTTCGCAAGGAAAAATCCTGATCCGTACATCGCATACCCTTTCGGAATCCCGCTTGTACATCCCATATTTTCTTGTCGGTTACTTTCATAATTCTTTCAATCATTACCTTTGCATACAATTTGTCAACAATGCTGAGAAGGCTAATGCCTCTATAGTTTTTACAGTCTTGTTGCGAGCCTTTTCCTTTATAAAGAGGCACAACTACAGCTGTGGCCCAGTCATTAGGTACTCGGCCGGTGCTCCAGCACAAGTTATATAACCGCTGCAACTGACCAACTATGATGCCCTGTCCAGCCTTCAGCATTTCGACTGTAATCCTATTATATCCAGCAGCTTTACCTACTTTCATACTTCCCAGTGCTTTCACGATCTCATCCACGCCATTTTTTTTTTATTTGTTTTTGGTTGATCCGCAATCAGTTCCAAACTATAAGCGGATATGGTGGATGATATCATGTGTAGTGTGCGTCTTCCAGTTAAGATCGCAACTTTATTCATTTATAGGCTTAAAGCATGTTGTCTTTGTCAATGTCGAGATTCATTATGTCCTTTCGTTTGAGTCGCCTGGTGCAACTTTGGTTTGATAGCTCGTTGGCTAGCTTATTGGGATGAGTTGTAAGCCTTGATTTGTGCAAGAACAAATTTCGTTTCTGATTGTGCTCATCCTGCATCCTTCGTGAATTTCTTTATTTGTTATAAACCAGGGTACTCCTGTTATCGTTCTGAGTATGACATTTTGGAGTCGATGCAACATGCTGACATTGCTATTGGCAGCGCTGCCCCAGAGCTGAATCCCATATGTCCACACTGGTTTTAGGACAGTCTTGTATATATAGTCTTGGACAGTTTTGAGTGTCGACCCAGTAACCAGTGTAGGCTTTTTAAGCGAATATTTATTTATTGCGAATATATATCCACGCCAATAACGCTTTCATCATTGCTATCACTACCATTCATTTCATCGATGGGTGTCTCTGCCGCCGTTCTTTCAAATAAACCTTCAAAATAATCTTTCCATCACTTAAGCACGCACGATTCACCATTCACTACCCTTCCATTCTCGTCTCTGATCGATGTGTATTCTGAGGATTGAGTTCTTCCTCGAACTGCACGAACGGATTTCCAGAAAAACTTAATGTTTCTCCGGAAATCGTCAGATAGTCTGCTATCAAACTCATCTTTCTTTTCCTCTTTTTTCCTTTTAACCATTTCTTTCACTATTCTTTTTGACCTAACAAACTCCTTTCTTGCTTCATCTATGTCCTCACTTGTTGCTTTTCCCTTTCTTTCATTTGTTCTGGCAGCCAACCAATCTAACCAAGCTTTCTTCTTCTCTGACACTGCTGATTGTACATCCTTGTCCCACCATGTATTCTTAACCTTTCGTATTTTCCTTCTCTTGATCTTACCACATATTTCAGACGACACACATACTACCTCTTCTTTAAAGGCTTGCCATAATTCATCCATATCGTTTATGCCATCAAACCTCTCAAATCTTGCTATCAATCTTCGTTTATATTCATCTTTCTCTTGCAGATTTCCTACTTTTATTCTTTCCAAGACTCTATTTTCATTATGTTCTCGATGTCGCCATCGTTTAAAGAGCCCACTTATCCGGCTCAATACCAAGAAGTGGTATGTGTGGATGCCGATCCCTCGATACACTCTTGTATCCAACACATTCTTTCTCAGTCGTTCATTTACTATTACAAAATCAATCATACTTCTTCTAACATTTTTCGCATCACGCGTATATATATGTATCCTTTTGTAATTAAACATGGTGTTTGTCATACAAAAGCTCCACTCTAAACAAACCTCAAGCAGTGCTTTTCCGTTTTCGTTCACACTCTCATCACCGAATGCACCTAACACCCTTTCAAATCCATCTCGCTTTACTCCCACCCATCCATTGAAATCCCTTGATAAAATCAATCTTTCGTTATCCTTACAGTTCCTCAAAATAACTCTTAAACTCTCCCAAAACTCCTGCCTTTCGTCTTGCTCTTGCTGTGACATACCCGTAACAATATTGATCGGGGCGTACACCCCTATAATAAAGACACGAGTAAGTTCTACTTTCATTCTCATCCATAGTAGCCTAGCATTTACACATTCAAAATCTTTTACACACTCATTCATTCGCGCAGATAATATTACACCAACTCCCTTGCAGGCTCTGGTGGTACTATCTACCCCAGACCAACACGCCGTATATGTGCCATGCTTGGTGGTGTCACACCCTTTCCTTTTTGTTTTATTCACACAAAGAACATCAATCTTTCTATCATCCATCATCTTACATACTTCATCCAATTTGCCGTCCATCCCTCCTCCAACATTCAAAGTTGCAAACCGACTTTCCGTAGGCCACATTTCGCCCTCGCGGGGAACGAGACGTGACGGGTTGCGAACCGCGTCGCTGCCGTATGGAGAAGAAAAAGTTTTTGTTCCCATAGCGTTCCCACGAGATTTAGGGATCTAGACGCATATATATTGTATTTCATTATATTTTACTATTTCTTTTATCTGACCTATTTATTATATATTTCTATATTATTTTATGTCCGTGTGGTGACGGATTAAGAATACGGATTGTCACCACCCCATATCATCCCATGGGTGTCGTAAGAGCCGACAGAGGGAGCATATTATGCAGAGAACAGCACTGTAAGAGAAAGAAAACTTGATACAAACCCTATACCAATACGAATATACTATGAAAGGAGAAGCCTAGTCCAGCAGTGGACTGTTGAAGGCTGATAATGTGATGTGATGTTATGTTTATGCCTTAACAAATAAGGTGAAAAATGTTAGTTGTTAGAAACTGAACATCTCTCCCAAGAAACAGGGTTTACCTAATCATATGTGTAATTAAGTGTGTAAGATTATTGTTTTATTCAAAGTAGTTTTCACTACTATTCATTGTAAATTAATAAGGTGTAACTAAATTTATATGGACTAGTAAACACGGCTCATTTCCTCTATGGTTATTTCTAATTAGCGAAATACTATAAGTACATAAAACAAACCATCATAATAAAATGAGACCTAATCATTGGATAATATACCCACCTTTTTATTTTCTCATATAGGAACTTACGCGGTACGCCTAACCTATACACAAATATGTTGATGTTTTTAATGAATTGTATTTTTTTAAGAATTTTCTAAACTGATTTTGAGACCAATAACTTATCTAGTAGACCACAGGATAAAATATTTTCCCTTTTACTCGGGTAGCTGTTGAGAAACTGACAACACAATTCTTCACGCATGCGTCTCGTTGCTTTTGTTTGACACACACTGTCATAATGAGTTGCCTCATTTATGGACCTATTTTTCTTAGGCAGCGCGGTGTCTAGTACAGCGAAGCGATACCAATAATTTGTGTAAGCCTTTAAACGTAAATCGCCAGCCCATATACATATACTGTAAATGTCAGAAGTTACGATGTTTTCACACTGATTACTTTCATGCGACTTGTTGTCTCTTCGCCTACACATATTTAGTTTACTTCTATACCAAAAGTTTTTCTTTATACTTGAAAAGTAGAGTTCATGTACGTTTTGCTTCAAATGTTTTTGTGTTCGTTGCGAAGTTTAGCTGTTTTCAAAGCGAGAAAATTTGGCAGACGGATTAAGTAAAACTTATTGGCGATTGAAGACAAGAATATGTGATGCTTAGCGTCGAGTGTGTTTTCGGTTCGAAGTTTTATGTTACTGCTAGTTTTTGCTTACGAACTTTCTAGCGTGAAAAAACTTTTGTCCCTTCGAAGATGAAAAAGAACGAAGAGATTTTGAACTATGACTTTATTTAAGGGACGCGTGTCGTGGTTCGATTCCCGCACTGGAATACACTTAGTGTTATATGATTAGCTATACGCTTTTGCGTTGTGTAAATAACAATATTTATTTATAATTCCTTATCTTAATCTAATTCACAATGTGTAACTATATCAAAGAATGGATACTTACTACTATGTTTGTCAGCGTTATAACTAACTTGGCCTCATCATAAACATTAGTTGTAAATGGGTTTAGGGATATGTACCACGTATCTTTGTTTCGAGTATCCGATATATCAGTTTGTTTGCTCGTCACATTCATCCATCCGCAATATTTAATTACATTCGAGATCCCAGTGCTTGCAGATGTGGCGAAATATCAGCTGCAAAGCTTCTTGGTGGGAATAAAAAGAATCATCTCTATGAATAAAAAGAGCCAAAACGCATAGCAAAAAACTAAAGTTTTAACTAAAAGAATAGTATTTAAACACCATTGATCTCTGCACCACTCTAAGGTAAACTGGAAAAATGCCTAAGGCATAAAGTCCACCTGTATGATATGCTTTATGTAAATAAAGTTTATAAATAAATCCATAAAAATTAAATTTGCATAGCAAAGAATAAAACTTTGTATAAACATTGAACGACGCCGTCATAAATACAAATGTAAATATCACTTTCCTTTGTGCCCACATATGTTGATTAAGGTTAATATTAGTACTAGTTTTACTCGGACTAAGACATGACGCGCTTCTAATGCAAATATCGGATTTACTCTGTGTGGATATTTTACGCAATGCTAGAGTTGAGAAGTATTTATCATCACAGGTATATTACTAGAGGCGTATTTATTGCCTCATGTACAAATACTTGGTGTGGTAAAGTAGCGGCTTGTCACAGTGACGAAGTTTTACCGATACCTGTCGTAGTGATTTGTAGCTGTAGCTGGTACCTATATAATAAATACTCAATTCAGTAGTAGATACTGTAGTATCTACTACTATAAGTTCTTGATAACTGTTATTAAAATATTATACCTGTGTCAAAATTGGTGTGCGGAGTAGAGTAAATTTTGTACGTTTGCATTAATAGGCACGCGCGCACAGTCAGAATTTACGCACATAATGACTGACTGCAAGATGTCTTATAACATTGTAAAATATTATTCTTCAGATTACAATAGGCCGCCATCCGCGCCGCGTGTCTCATCCATTATCATTCATAGAGTTCGCGGTTGTTTACCATAATTTTATTAGCCGTCACATTCTCGCACCTTAGTTTTAAAACTAGTTAATATACTTTATTTCGTAGTAAATTCAGTGTATTTTTATTTTATAATTATTTTGTCGAGACACCTCGTACAATTGGTTTTTCTTTTGCTTAATTGCTAAAAATGATTGTATAGTTAGATTATTATTTCAAGTTTATAATTATCAACCTAACGTTTTAAACCTAAACCTATTGAAACTTTTATTACATAAATAAAACCATATTTTAAGCTACAATTAAGCTAAAAGCAAATAAGCTAAATTTTAAGCTACAGGTAAAATATAGACATATGACATATAGACACATAAGACAACAAAAATAATTCTTAATTTCGTTCTTCTTCGTTCTTTTCTCGTTTTCTAACATGTACAGATACAGTGACTAATAGCTAACTTCGTATTTAGTATTTTGTCACAGCTATAAAAATCTTAGTCACAGTGACAACCTGGTATTTAAACTAACTTAGTATTACAATATACAACCCTAGTCTACGCAATACATTACGAATGCTCAACTTACTGCGTACTAACAATACAGTCGACGACGCAATTTAATGCGCTTGACCTACAAAGCTAAGCATTTAATACAAAATAAAGGAATCCAGCTTGACTTTAAATGACTGACATTTTGACCTCCATGCTAATACACTCAGTACGAAATGAACCCTTGTCCCAGAATTTCTTTAATCGAAGCAATATCTCAAATAATTTCATCAGAATGTTTAATATTGCACAAAATAAACATAACTAATACTTTTAGTTTTAATACCATTATATAAAATGGAGTTATGGCTGGAGTTTTTAATATCTAGAACCCAGTGACGGGGACAGTATGACAATGGCTCGACAAGTAAGGAATCCCTATTGTTGACGTTTTCAGACTGACAAATACCACATACATTCGCTTCACATATTAAACTCTGTTTTGGTATCAATAAGTTTGAATTTACTTTGTATTTTTTTTATTGTAATGTAAGTTTTTGATTCAGCGTTTTGCAAGGGTACGGGTTTTCGATGGCAGGTATTGTTGGAAGACAATCGGTGGCTCTTTAGTTATATATCCTTCCAATTACTGATAGACGAACAGTGAGTTTACGCTTAAATTGGGTTGATACGTTAACAGACATTTCTGATGAATGAAAAGGGATAATTAGTACATCGAATAAAATAACAGGTTTGTAGTATTTTTTATAGAGTACGAATCTGAACTATCCACTGAAATTATAATTCGTTACTAAAATTACATTCGTATTGTCTTTTTTTTGGGTTTTTATAGCGTATTTTTTTGCGTAAATAAATACCCTACTTTATCGCAATGTTTCAATTGGCTTACGATGTGACCACTTGGTCGAGAATAAATTATGCCTTTAATATACTTGTGTATGTATGCGTTTTTTTATATGTTATACTTGTTCTGTATCTGTCCCAAATAAATCGTTTTACTTTCTTTCAATCTTTATCTTCCTATTGTATAACTATGTATAACTATTAGCTTTTTATTGGTCATATATAAACCTCATATTCTGTAAGCATATTTATACCTGCATATATATACCCTAAGTAATGGGGCAGCAGTAGCCAAGAGGAAACGCGGTGAGACCACAGATTTTTCGAAGTAAACTGTATATTGAAGTGTTTATGATGGCTCGTTTAACGGTGAAGAAAACATCGCTATGAAACCTGCATATGTTAAAGTTGTCCATGATGCTCCCTAAAGTCATGTGAAATCCACCAACTAGCACAGAAACGTGGTGGCCTAAACCTCTCTCAAAATGGGAGGAGGCCCGTGCCCAGCAGTGGACCATGTTATAAACAAGACTGATGATAATGATATACCTACCCCTATAATAAAATCCGCCATTATCGTCCAATGCCGGGTCACATAAAAATAAACAATAAACGTGGAACGTTCGTTCGTAGTATAATTCGGTTAAACGTGCCCGAGAACTTTAAACTCGATACAGAAGTTTATTCGACGTGGTCATAAGACAGAGACATACCGACAAACAGTTCAGACAACCACATTTATTTTACTGTCATTGTGAGATTTCTCTCAAGCAAATTAAGCATTAATGCTTAATTGCACAGCAACATGCAACAGCTTGATGCACCACGATGCCCTAAGCAAATAGGGCATCACATTTTGGGGCACCAAAAACGGAAAAAGGAATAATCAAACAGCTTCGATTCTTATTGTGTGTGTAGGTACACGTACAATAAAAATCGAAACTGTATCTTTTTCGCTCTTCATACATTATTCTTATGTTCGTTCGATCATTAGTTCGTTATCGAGAGTCAGTACCCCTGAATATAATGATTCGAGTCTCAACCATGGGATGCCGCTATCATTTCGGCTATGTCCGCACAGGCTTGCTTAGCGCCTAGACATTAGTGGCTTGCATTTTGGCTACTTGCTAGGATGCACGGTGGCCGCACTGAGGGGTGGGTTGCTAGGTGCCTTGTTCATTTGCTTGTCGGCACGTTGTCTAGATGTCAGTTTAAAATAGTTTTAAAAGTGCTTCTTACATGTATGTTCGAATTTTCTGTAGAAAATTCGCCTTTAAACATACCATTTCACGCCCTTACCCATAATTTTTGGTTCATGACATAAATAATTCACGGTCGGTTCTGTATTGACAATTGCAAAATTGTTGCGACTGTATTTATATGAAGTTGACTAGCTAGATGTCACAGAGGTTATCTTTTAAAAACTGATGCAATTAATATTTTCTTCTTTTTTATTCTATAATGCCTCGCGCCTAGTGACAAAAAACCAACACGTTTGTTTACTTAGATAGACGCTAAGCGACTAGCTAAACGCCAAGCGCGCAGTGCGGCTACCCAAACATTTTCAAACGTTCGTTTTACTAGGCTATTCGCCTGGGTGCTTGCTAGGCTCTAGGCGCTAAACAAGGCACCTGTCTGTGCGGACATAGTCTTACGGCCTGGCCACGGACAATTCGCTGCAGCGAAAATTCGCGCGACGCGACCGGCGATGCGACTTGCGACTGAATCAAATGTATAGAAATGTCCTAAGCATGCCACGCGCAGCGGCGACCGGCGACACATCCGGCGACGCGACCGGTGAATAGCACCGAGCGGTACAGCGGCGTTTCGCGCGACACGTCGCGCGACCAAAACAAATGTATGAATTAGTACGGCGCACGCCACGGCGCCCGGCGTCGAGCGGTAGTCGCAGCGACTAGCGCCGGAGCTGAGTCAGTATAACATTTTTAGTTTAATTCTCCGCGAGCATGATATTATTCTTAGAATTTTAAGTTAGGCTAGCTATTTGGAACGTCTGGATGTTATCTATATCTACATAAATGTATACAGTATAAATAAAGTTGAAGTGTCTGTCTGTGATTTCAAAATACCTAAGTAAGTTTTAAGAAGTGCATATACCTAGTTAGATCACACTTACCTACATAACCTTTTCCGTATTTTAACTCAAAACTCGAGTAACAATACCTACAAGCGTTGGCTTAGTACGCATTCAGTAGGTACCTACAGAATGTATACCGAAGCGCCTTGAGTTTGGTATGCAGTAGGTACCGATGGTGGGTACCAAGCCTGACGCTCGTAGGCATAAATCGCGTTCCGACCGTTTGTATAAAGATAAAATACAGTACTTATAGATTTCAATACCGTGGTTAGGTACATAATATCAAGTCTGCCTCTGTGATCTTGCGGTAGTGTAAGCGGATAATGAGGTCTCGGGTTCGATTGCCGGGTTGAAACAAAAGTGATATTGGCACCAAAGTCCGTACAATATCGAGCTAAATTTCATAAAAAGATCTCAGGTAATCTCGTCTCGCTCCTGGTCTACACTGGTCGCGGCGGCGAGCGCGTGTGCCCGTGGCATGATTTTCGCGTCGCGCGAATTGTCGCGTCGCCGGTCGTGTCGCAGGTCGCGTCGCCGGTCCCCGTGGCCAAGCCGTTAGGGTGCAGTACCTTAATTTTCGATTGACCATGTCTGTCTATCCGCCCGTATTTGGTCCTTTAGAACTAGAGTCATTTCACGAAGAATGTAACAAGTGTTTTTGTTGTGAATAAAAAACAGTTTAACAGGTTGCGTGAGATTTATTCTATAAGTGCGCAACTGGGAGTCAGTAACCACCAATAGTGCACGATACTAATGTGTACTACGCAGCCTTGGGCCCATAGATAATAATTATAATACTAAAATACAGCTATTCTTAAATTTCAAGACGTCAGAATAAAAAGCTTAGAATGTCTCTACCACATAGCTAATACATTCCCCACACACATACACTCGCACGCACGCACATACACACGCACACACACACACACACACACACACACACACACACACACACACACACACACACACACACACACACAAACACACACACACATACAAACACACTTTTCTTTCTGTTTGTCAATTCTAAGCCACTATCTTAGCGACACTTTAATTATACAATAATGTGCGGCGAGCCTAGTAATCTGTCTGACAGGATTTCCCTAGTTCAGATACCAGTCTCGCACAAAGGTGTGATCTGTTTTTCTAGACATGAATCAATGTAGTTTGTAAGTTGCCTCTGTGAAAGAAAATAAATGCTTTTGAATTTGTATTCCGCACTTCCCTGCTTTTGCCTTTCAAGCAAGATATTGGATTTAGTGCCATCTCTTGACGATAAGAAGAGACTAGTACGCAACATGGCCGTTCGCGCGCGATCTCGTTGGTTCTTAGTTGGTGCGCCTGGCGAAGAGAAAAATAATTAGACAAATAAAAAAGTTGTATTATTTTTTTAATATTATTTTTAATGTTATATGCACGATGTATTTTTAATTTATGAGACGTACACAGCTTTTGCAACTTGTTGTTGAAAACGTGGGAAGTAGGTATTTCCTCAAAAAAATGTTTTTGTTTTTATGGACGTAAGAAAGTTTCCAAACCAAAATGACTAGTGGTTTTTTATATTCGCCATTATGAAGATTTTTATTAATAACTTGTGTGTTTTTTGTACTCTATGCTTTGGCAACTAAATTTATTTTAGTTAGAGAGATTTATCGCATTATGCGTTATATTCCAATTTAATTCGAGATCTGAAATGATTTGACTACAGACAATACATTTTAGAAATGTATAAAATGTTGCTATTTTTGTTGATAATAATAATGTTTTGTTGCGAAATTACGGACGATAATAAAATGTATAACGTATAACGTAGGTAACGTAGGAGAATATGGGCGCTCTTCGTTCCTCAGGTCTTCCTCCATCGTACATTTCAGGTAAATAAGACTCGGTATACACTCAATAGGTTTTACTCAAACTAATTAGTTCACTTCACAAACTAAATATGCACACGTAGCTCGGATGAAAATGGATTACTTTTTGAAACGCGGCGAAGTCGGACGTAGGTAGGCCACACTTGTTTCCTCCGCTGTGTCTGTAGCCAAAAGTGCCCGTTGACAGCTCCACGTTCGCTTATAAAACATTTTATGACATTGACAGCTGTCAACTGCCGACCTCAGTGTTGCCAACCATCGTATCCGAATACGCCCAAATCTATTAAGATTTGACGTTCCGTTCTCGAATCTCCGACACGGCCATCTTGACACGTCACACGCCCCTGTGTGATGCTCCTCCTTTTTCGTCCTCGGTCCCTCACTGCTGAAGATCGCGACCACATATGTGTCTCCAGGCTGTACATATTTGTAAGGCTCGTTTCGTGCTGCCGCCCACCACCTTCTTGATCGTGTCAGACCATCTTGTAGGTGCCCTGGGTGATGCTCCTGCAAAAGGAAAACGTTCTGCAATATCTCAAGGTCTTAGCTCGGCCCATTCTGATCATCGTTTAGTTAAAGAATAGGGCTCGTTACGTAATAAACCACAACACTAAGGGTTAACATCAAGTTTTTTTTCAACTGCATCATACTATCACATCACAATATTATGAAATCAGAGAATTATATCACAAACGTTAATCAGCGAAAAGTGTCACGGTTCACGGCCCCTTCTCGCTATGAGAAGGGTAAGGCCATAGTCCACCACGCTGGCCAAGTGCGGATCGGCAGACTTCACATGTCTTTCGAGCACACTCCGAAGAACTCTCAGACATGCAGATTTCCTCACGATGTTTTCCTTCACCGTCGTTGCTATCACCTACACGAGCGTAGCAACTCATATCACCTCCATCGAGTGACGTCCACATTGTCGTCGCTATCATCTATATTGAGCTTTAGCGACTCATTGCCACCTACATCGAGTGACAATAAGGCCATAGTCCACCACGCTGGCCAAATGCGGGTTGGCAGACTTCACATGTCTTTCGAGCACACTCCGAAGTACTCTCAGACATGCAGGTTTTCTCACGATGTTTTCCTTCACCGTCGTTGCTATCACCTACACGAGCGTAGCAACTCATATCACCTCCATCGAGTGACGTACCTATTGTCGTCGCTATCACCTATATCGAGCTATAGCGACTCATTGCCACCTCCATCGAGTGACGTAAACCATGTCACCATCCTCGAGTGACTTTTAGATTATTTATTGCCTCCTACGAGCAATACAACGAACACATCACCTAAATCGAGCGATATGTCCGATTACCAACTTAGTAATGATACTACCTGCTGTTAACTAATCAGAAAGAAGCACCACTAAATTTAATTCATCATTCAGTTAAGCTAAGGTCTTTGGACTCTACATCTTCTAACCAAATGCCTTTAATAAACTACCTTCATTTTCATTGCCAGTTTCAGCCAGATAGGCTTTAACTTTACCAGTTACCAGGCTGCTCAAAGCCACACACAGGACAGGCCCGCGTACCACACACGGGCCGCACGCCACACACGGGCCGCAGCGCTACACAGGCTACGCTGGCCACCAAGCCGCACTGGCCACCAAGCCGCACTGACCATCAGGCCGCGCCGGCCACCAAGCCGCAAAATAAACCTACTAACAGTATATCAAAGATTCCTCTCATCGTATACCCACTGAATAGAGTATCCGTTCTTTCAGACTAATTCAACCTCCGCACTTCGTCAATTAAGCGATCATCAAATTCATTAACAACTTCACAACTGTACATAACGTAACTCCCTTACAGACTCTCAATGAGCTATGTTAAAACTGGATTTCACCACTGACAAATCTAAAACCAGATGCGAACATGGCGAGAACTGATATGCTACCTTTGTCCAAATTGATTTTCTTTGGCTACATAGATGCAACGACTACAATTCTGAGATAACCAATCGACTGTCCATGAGTACTTTCAGATTCTCGCAACACGCTCTTAGATATAGATACAAGAGGTAGATAATTTTAGTAATCAAAAATAAAATGAGAGCTACTTGAGTAGCAGGGTATCCATGATGGCAATCAACAACCACACTTTAATGTACTCTAATTCTCGAACAGTAATCCTAGTCGTTCAGCCATTCATGGCACCAGTCGGTGGGCATTAAAAGATACTCTGAGCAAACTCATCACAGCTTTTCATGATAATCATAACTAACTCTTTCTCTCGAAGCGGACATGTTGAACAACACCCATACTCGTTCAAATAATAAGAAACTCATTAAAATATTGCATTGCTCATACACTGACATGCATCGGGTCTTCAACATCACGCTTTGCAACCTCCATCCGGTTACACAACACCACCCGGATAATCATTTTGAGCGTAACAAAGTAATCTTAAACTAGGTTTGTTCAACATGTTGGTTTGGTTTTACTTATCACAAGACTAAGAAAATCTTACTAGGTTGATGCTCTAGATGTTAAGGTTACTATCAAGTATCCAACCAGTCTTTTCAGCGTTATAACTTCGTCATGGATGTAACGTAATAATACACGTATTGCGTTATAATATCTCGCAGGCGCTTAACGCCAGCTTAGCCGTTCGCAATATTACCAAATATGGTCATGTTCACTAGCCAAAGGCAGTTGTGAGTCATAGGCCTATATCTATATAAGATGGGTGCGCGATCTAAGTCGATCACTTGCCCTACACACCGTATCGCTGATGGTTGTAGTAACTACAACTACAATCCTACTTCTCTTTCTACTGTCCCGCTGAGGGTAAGCAGATTCTAGTTGTCTGTGTGCCTATACGTTCTGTCTGTAGTATCTGTGTCTCCTAAGCATAACAGCCGATCTAGGGACCGCCTGTTCCTGACCGGTTGTTGTGTATTCTCTATGCTATTTCCAGTTCTTCCTACGGGCTCACTGCACCGGTCTTCTTCCTACGGGCTACGTTCTTCCTACGGGCTACGTTCTTCCTACGGGCTACAAGCCACGAGCTGCTGGCGCCGTGCCGCTACTAGCCAGCTGCCACCCAAGCCTCCGTTCCTGCCTACGAGCTCCAACAGCCAGGCCACAGACGCCTGAGCCTGACCGCTCGGCCCACATCGGCTGCACCGCCTGAGACCCCGCTCAGCCTGAACCTCGACCACAGAGCTGCCTGCGTAGCGCACCTTGGCCAGCTCATCGGCCACCCTACGAGCAGCTGGCAGCAGGAGTCTACACTCCAGCCCTCAGGCCAGTGCTTACCTAGTTCGGTCATACTGTATGTAAGCGGTAGTGAGACATAATAAAGAACCTGTTCAGCCTAGCAGTGTTTCTCTTGAACCCCGACATCCTACCTGAGATCCTCCGTCTCATGGATAGTCTAAATACGAAACTTATCCTAAACGAATCACTAGCGATACAGCAACAGACATTTCGCGTTCAAGACGATGGACAACGTTTGTGATACTATGACAATTGCACTTACGACTGTGTTGTTTGCGCACCGGAGACTGTGACTAACACAAAAGCTTAAGGGTAAACTAGGCTATCTAGAAAGGCAATTTGTCGGTCCAACCAACGGCAACGCATGGCTACACATGCAGCCGCAGAAACGGCTTTTATGCAAATCTACACCAACGGAAACGCAGGCACCACAAAATTATCACTAAAACGACTAAAAAAGTACCCTTTTAATGAGAAAAAGGTTACACATACAATCATCACTATTAACGATCACTAACCTAGTTCTACCTACTATGAAAATTAAAATCTCTGAAAGTGATTATCATAGCGCACTACGATGATAACTCAATCATTTTCTTCTACGTCTGATAATCGAGAACGAGAATCTTCTACTAGAAACACTATCACTCCTAATCGTCCTAAGCATAAATTGGAATTGGCCAGAGAACTCGGGGCACTTGATAAAAATTCTCAGTGTATCACATGAATTTTAAAAACACACCGTAGGTAATTTTCGCGTGTAAAATCTTAAAATTTAATTAAATTTTACTAGTGGTGCCATCTAATAATCAAGAGTAAGAAACATTTTAATGTGCCATGTTAAAAAATTATGCACACAAAGAAGCAGGTGTAATTGCAACACCGAAATCGTCAGTACAACTCAGAACTACAACGAGTAAAAGAGTCGCTTTTGACTTAGGCTCTGATGACGTTTAAACAAAAACCATTTTTACTTAGGCTCTGATGACGTTTAAACGAAAACCATTAGGGATTACCAACACCACGAGTCGGTAAAATAATGGCGCTAGTAATATCCATCGACTATGGTCAGGTTACACTGACCAACCAACTGCACATGTCTAAACAGCACTGCAGTTCACACGTCTATTTAAGAGAAAGCTACAAGCTGTTTCTACACAAAATCAGCACGGTCAGCCGCAATCACAGCACAGTCTTACACTATGATCCCAGTACGTACGATTCAAGTAATCCAACAACCCGAGCGCCGCTGCCCTGCGAAGGACAGTCTAGACCGGAGTTATTGTTCTAGATTTAGCAGAAAACCAACCAAAGCAACAATCAACACCCATGTTGATTCTAAAACCAATATTACAACTGCACTAGAACAATACCTAGCACGTTTCACTCAAACGCACTTGCTTGTCAACAATGCAAGTCGGCCTGTTCGCTCACTCTCGTTACTATTACAGTCCATAAAGTAAGACCGAGACAAGATAATCAATTTGCAGGCAAGCATAATATGATCACAAGATTTGCAAGTGTGAGCCACCCTCGCATGAAGAAATAAAAATAATCGCTTTCTTTTTAACCGGCGTATCAAACTCAAAACCTCCGTTCGATATCTACGCTATAGCTAGGTCACAGTGGTACTCAGACAAACATACGCTAACATAAAACACAGCAAAGGTAGCAATGAAATCGTTCAGTTCTACTCACATTTTTTTTGTCTTTTTCTTCTTTAAGCTATTAAAACGAAGGTTATTCATGAGATCATGCCATGAGAAACACGACACCGTAAAAGTCAAACGGTTCCACAACTCAGTGTTACGTGCAGGAATTGAACACACAACACTCGGTACGATGTGGTGGCGACATCACCACAACAATTATGACATTACCAAGGTTAAACGCGTAGCAGTATTGATATTGTGCTAACCAAGAATGTTTTATAACTACCGTAACTAAAAAAAGACAAAATACGCTCACCACGGTTTGCAGTTGAGAACCCAGCTGATTCACCAACATAGCAGCGTTAGCAGCCGCCTTCGCTCGCGCCTTGTTGGCACACTTCATTGAACAGGTCCATCCCAGGAAACGGCATACGGCACAGTAGATAGCCAGGTCGAAGCTCCTCCCTTCAATTCCCGGCTTAGTGCGACCATTAGCGGGGCGCAATGCGGATCTCGATCATCTAATCACATGTCTGCAGTTGTCACCAAAGCACGTGCATCTACAACTTGTTGCTCAGGATCGAAGTCCGGTAAACAAAGGCCATGCGACGATGTAGTAGGTATTTTCATGGCTTGGATCAGCGTCAGGAAATTGCGATTTTGTAGTTCCAACTATTTTTAATTACTAGCGTCTTGATTTTGAACACGTGGGTCGTTGTGCTCGTTTTCCACTTCTGATAACGTATAACGTAGGTAACATAGGAGAATATGGGCGTTCTTCGTTCCTCAGGTCTTCCTCCATCGTACATTTCAGGTAAATAATACTCGGTATACACTCAATAGGTTTTACTCAAACTAATTAGTTCACTTTACAAACTAAATATGCACACGTAGCATGGATGAAAATGGATTACTTTTTGAAACGCGGCGAAGTCGGACGTAGGTAGGCCACACTTGTTTTTCCGCTGTGTCTGTAGCCAAAAGTGCCCGTTGACAGCTCCACGTTCGCTTATAAAACATTATATGACATTGGCAGCTGTCAACTGCCGACCTCAGTGTTGCCAACCATCGTATCCGAATACGCCCAAATGTATTAAGATTTGACGTTCCGTTCTCGAATCTCCGACATGTATATTTTACATTATACAAGAATTTTATTTCAAGCACATTGCCTGGGCGCAAACCCATGACTTAGTAATGCTAAGTGTGTATTCAATTGTTAATTATCGCTTGCTTAACAACGAAGGAAAACGTCATGAAACCTGAATGTCTGAGACTTCTCCATAATGTTTTCGAAAGACATGTTAAATCTGCTAATACGTGTTGTGCCATGCCCAGCAGTGGGACAGACTATAAACAAGGCTGATGTTGACGAACCAAGCTAAAACATAATTGCTCAATATTGAAAATTTAAAAACAACTGCTACGTTTTCGCTTGGCCTGCCAATGCTAGACATGTAGGTACAAAAAAGTAAAGTAATGCTACACGAGATTTTACGACTTTTTCTCTTTTACATGTGGCGCTAAAGTTTAAAAAAAAGATGAATCTGGCTCACGTTACAACTGAAGTAAGCACTTAGTTTTATGGCCGTTACTTTGAGACGAAACTGCTTTATAGCCAGCGGCAACCGCATTATACCGGTTAGTCACCGGTCCTCACCGAGGCTGGTTATACCTACTATGTTACCTTGTTAGTTGATACAAGCTATCCGTATCTTATACCTAGTTCTCTCCTTGTGGTGAAGGATTATGCCCTAAGATGCCTCAATTCGCACATATAAAGTCGATAAAGTCGGTGATATAGAGCTCGTCGTAGGCCGATCAATTCCAATCAAATTGATTATATTTCATAAATAAAGACAACTCTCGCACTAGATCTAAATCCTGTGTCGCGGAGGAAAAACATACAAATAACGGACACAATGAACACCCAGAATCAAACAACAAGTTATGAATCACACAAAGTGTTGTCTCGTGTGGGGATCGAACCCACAACACTCAGCGCAGTGTCAAGCGGTGAGGCGGCCGCTTAAGGCGCTGTCCTAAGCGACTGTTTTGGTAAATGAGTGGGTGAAGCAGGGGAGGTGAAGGGAGCTTAGCTCCGTCTACTGCGGGGCGCCCCCCTTCATTCTCGTCGCGTGCGGCCGTATTCTGGCGACATCCGTATTCCAATATTTCAAAATCGCAAGCAAAACGTTTTAGCATATTGAATTGAGATACTGATATTAAAATTTATATTACATCCATCAATCTGTTTGTACAATATAGGCATAGCGCAATTTTTGTTCTCAGTGCAGCCATGAGCAAAACTGGTTTACATTAGACGTTATAGGTATTAAATGTTGATGAAAGTAGGTAAATACCTACGTGCCGTGAGATGATAAAAATAATTAAGTCAGTTCCATGTATGGAGAGGCCATTATTATGTTTGTTTTGTTTTTGTATAAAAATAGTGAAGCAGTTCATAGAATACCTACATCTAATTTCATTCCTGCCAGTTTTCAAATCTGTTTTGCAATAAATTGGCTGTGACATACGGGCGGACAGACAGACAGACATTGCGAATCTATAAGGGTTCCGTTTTTACAATTTTTGGCTACGGTACCCTAAAAACACAATACTGCTCTACTAAGCGTAAAAGCCGTATCTCAACTAAAGCGAGTTACGAGATAATTGAAGTTTTGTAAAAGTTGATTTCTTTTATTTATTTATGGATGTTTATTGTTATTATAGGTATAATTATTATGGCAAAGGTTTCGAAATACGTCACCGTTTTTAGGGGTTGTGAGTGATTGGAGAGGGAGCAGGGGAGGTCTTGAAACCCCCCTCACCATTTTCACTTGCCGGAAATACTTGGTTTCCTCTGAAAAAAAAAATCTCCAAACATCGGTGTGTATGGCACTGCCAACTTCCACATTCATCACACTAGTTTAATAAACTAAGGTTGTCGGAGCCCTGCGATGGGCTCCTATTTTCGGATTAAGGGTCAAAAGAGAACCTAACATAACCTATTTATTTACTTATTACAGTCGCACCTAACCCAAGGCACTCGAAAGCAATGACGCACAAATTTGACATTAGCTGTCAATATGATCATTCCAAGATGGCAGTTTTGCGTTTCGTTTCACGTTTTTCACATAAAACCTAAAAATTACATTTGTAAAACTGTACTAAAGTATAAAAACTATGTTTCGTTTTGCATAATAGGGTATTTGACTAAAAAAATCGAATTAGTCCGTCAGATAGATTTCCAAAAAATATTGGACACGTATATTTTTTTTAGTCACGTAAACAAAATATAAAGACGACAAACTTCGCTGAAAACTCGTGTGACGTCACTTGCCAGTACACTTTTTACTGGCAAGTGACGTTACATCCCCTCACTCTTAGGCGTTTCTCCATCTTTGATGCGTTATATCTTCGTAATTTTTTACTGATTTAATAAAACAAAAACGAGGAACCAATATTTTTCGATAATCTAACTGACGGACTAATTCGATTTTTTTTGTCAAATACCCTATTGCCGAAGTATTTATGAAATTTTGGAAATTGTTTAAAAATATTTAGACGCAACTCCGGCAGCCAAAATTACTTTTAGGGGATTAAAACGAACTACCTTAAGCCCCCTACACTACCAATACCCTCAAATTCAGGCGACTCGTTTTTAAACCCAACCCATTATTATTTTTCAAAATAGATGAAACATCAAAAATATATGTGGATATACCTTATTCATGAGATACTAGCGCTATAGTAGCGCTCATAGCGAGACTTAGCTTGTCGTTCGTAACAGATCGACAAAGTTAAGCAACGCTTGCACAGGTCGCCGCTTGGATGGGTGACCGTGTGTGGCATTTACATCTGAGCGCTACCGTGCTTCGGAGGGCACGTAAAGCTGTCGGTCCCGGTTCTTGTCTAAGGATAAGGATCGTTAGGCCATGTCGGAGGCCTACGGGCGGTCTGAAAACTCCGACACCAGAGTTGGCCACACACTCACACGAAAAGAAAAGAAGAAGATGAGATACTGCTATGTCGCTTAGAAAATTATAGAATTAGAATTTGAGTTACTGCTTTTTCGTTAGCTCTCGTCATACATGTTTGTATGGAAAAATATAAAAAATTTCTTTCGCTTCAAATATGTGTTGTTTCAAAGAAAATAAATATTAAAAGATATTTATTTATATTCATTTATAATTTATTAACGAAATACAGAGTTTACAGCTCATCAAAAGTTAGCTGTCTGCTACAACCCGGCAGGTTTTCTTTATTCTCATCGAATGTTAAAGGCAGTGTGTGAGGTGATAAGACTTATTATTTGCTGTTGTTCACGAGGCACAATTTCATTTACTTTCCTTTTACGGCTTGGTATTGTAGAAATTTCAAGCACTGATGAAACATTTTCCTCTCCGTGATCTCGCAATGCCATCCCTTGAGCTTGACGAGAATCAACAATTTCAGGCAACTGCCAATTCATATAAAACGCCACAAGCTTTTCTTCTCCCAGAAAACATTATCTCTTCCTATAATTTCTATTTTTAGTGATATACTTTCGCCACTCTACACAGCAAATAAACACTTTTGTTTGCGTGTAACGTGGCGTTGCCCCTGAATTTGGTAATAACAAGTACAATATTTGTTTAGACTAGTCAGTTCACTTTTTATCATGTTTCCATATTTGTATTTTATTTGCTCTTATACTATTCTCCAGGCCATTCCTATAGGTAACTATAGAACATTAAATTTCCACAATCGTGTTTGGACCTATTAATCCATCTGGCGTGGCAGCAATAAACGGATAATCCACAAGGCTCGATTGTTACATTTTCTTGCTTTGCCAGTTGTTTCAAAGCCAGTTCTTCATTTTAGATTCCATGCGCAACTGATTTTACATTGCAAATATTTTATTTGTACAAAATATTTTTTACTAAGTTGGCTTTACTGCTGTTATCTCTTCTTTTTACCACTATACCAAAATTTCAATCTGTTAACATATTCTTACGCAATTCGAACCAGTCACTGCTATCCCTCTTGTAATTTTTGGTTATCGCTACGGAATTTGAGTCAAATTTGTTAAAAAATATGTTTGGCATTTCTCGGCTAGCTATAGATATACAGAATGACTGCAGTCAAATGTGTGTAAGACGTTGCAGAACTGTTATCTATAACTTCACTGTAAAATTACAATAAAGATAATTAGGTACTTTATTATTAAAAAGAATACTATAACTTGTTTTATAGCAAACAGAGAAGTCGTCACCTTCTTAGTTATAAATGATTGATTTTAGAAATTAAAAAGATGTTAGATGTACTGAGACATACCTAATAGTTTATGATTTAATCAAAGTTTTACCCGATGTACCTAAATAGGTTTATGTTCACAACACAATAATACAACATTCGTTACCGCTTGAGTGCGGACTGTGGAGCGCCATATTAGCGCTGTTTATTGTTCGCCGTGGCGTGGCAGCATTTTAGCGCTCCAGGCGCTCTGACAAGCTAATGAATTTACATGTTGAATATAGGTACCTACATAAAATGATTCGATTTTATGTTATTACTCTTTCAAATATTGAAAACTGTGGCAGCTATGTATTGTGAGAATAATTTATATAATTATATTATGCATAATCGATAATCTATAACATAGTTAGTCATAAAAGACTCTTATGAAAATAATTTGTGTAAAAATGTTACATATTTCATAATCACTTGGCCATGGATGAATTTCTATTTTATTACGACGCTTTCTTGTACAAATCCTTCGTAGAACTTCATTTCTCTAATTGTCCATATTTTATTCTTCTAACTATATATTTATAAGCACAGAAAAAATAACACATTAAACGCAACAAGAGTATAAACTTAGGTCCTAATTATATGTGCCCATGGTTACAGCCTAGCCTATTTGATTCAAAGTATTCAGTCTATAACATAAAACATGAAATTACGAACTCAATTTGGCGTATTATAATAACAAACAGGTTTACGTAAAATTTCGTGCAGCGGTGACGCAAGCGACATGACCTATCTCTCACAGGGCTCATAGCCGAATGATGAGGTCTGGGCGGGGCGTAAACTAGCAACTGACACTCAGTACACCGCTTATGCTAATAAGGTTTAAATTGCTGAATCGTTTGATATTGATGGGGTCTACCGAGCGTCAAAATCATAGACGTTTGGCAGATTTTATTTAATTTTACAAAATATACACGTATAACATGAAAATAAATAGGGTAATTCTTTACTTCATTAGATTTCCTACAATATTATCAAATAAAATATGACAGCTTACGATCAAAATATTGCAAACAGTGAGACGAAAGATTATTTTTTGCCTCAATTTTGTGATTTTTTTACCGTGATTCTATTTTACATACATGAAAAATTCTTTCAAAAGTCTTTTGTTCAGACTTTTGACTTTAAGCTCTATTTTTTGCTAGTTTGTAATATGTACCGTTATGGCTAGATGCGCGACGAAAAATTAGGTGTTTCACGGCTTTTGAGGTATAACAGCGCCTTAAACCACTACGCCAACCGTGCAGTAAATCTCAGATTAATAACCTGATCCTTGTCTTCTTTATCGTACACTCTTGACAATCGTGGTTACTTTGATAGCGAGCAAGCTTGAGGATACCCACGCGTATTGGACAGTCTTTCTTCGATCTTCTTGACCTGAAGCGCTTGCTTGGCAATAAACCTCCATTTTTACCAGTTCGCTGCGCTTCAGAAGACCTAGATGTTGTTGGTAGTTTGCGTTACCAGCTGACTTTATAAGGTCTGTCCATCGAATGGGCTAACTAATTTTCGACCTTTTGCCCTCTACGTAGCCCTGCACTATTAGCTCTCTATTTATATCGTGTTCGCCTTTCTGGGGCGTCTAGTCCGAATTTGCACTCGACTACATCGATTTAAATCGGACTAACGTCTAAGGAAGCTAGCTATATTTTTCCATAAAGTGTGCAGACAAATGTGTCGAATCCGATCCATTCGAATGAATTCGATCGAATCGAATGAATTGATTTAACCTAGAAGCGCATTTCTTAAGGATTTCGTGTGCCGATTCCAAGTGGAGACTGTCTCCAGTTTAGTTCGTAGTTGGCGCCGTTGGCGGCGCTCGCGTCGTTCTCCGTCTCTTGCTCTCGTGGTAAAGATACACAGGAGGAACGTTTGTCTCCCTTGCTCTCGTAGAGACAGCTGTCACAGCGCGACTGCCACGCTGCCAAGCGGCAATTTGGGTCACATAAAATTTGTCTACAGAGTGCCCATAGGAAATGCGCCTCTATGTAAATATCTGAGCTCTTTGGCAAAAGGTAGTTTGCAGACGAACGACTTGAATGCGATCCATTCGAGTGCAAACTTGGACTGGGTCCCCGGTTTTTGTGACCTGACACATACTTAGTATACAGTTCAAATAACAAATAAGTATTCATATCGGCAATTCCACAATTAAATTACGAATAGGGTGAAAAATCTCAGTCTGCGACTTTCACGTTGGACTTGCCTTATGGGTAATGTCCTAGGTACTTTTGATATAACCAAACTCAATCGAATTAAAATATTTTTACGGTCTTGTTAGAAAGGGGTGCATTTATTTACAGTTGACACGACTGTGTTTTAATTACTGAGTGTAAATTAGATTGGAGTGTTGCCAGAGTCACAGATTACTAAATAGTTACTCCAGAGTTGCTTTATGAGTAGGTACATTCCATCTTTATGTCTAGATTATGCGACTCGGGAGTATTAATTTCGTATTTACCAACTTACATGTGTAGATACCTACCTATTCATTTTTTAAATTCGAATTGGTTCAAGAGAGTAATAGAATAACTGCATATTTGAGAGTTGTCCAAAATGTTCTTAAAAGATGTGAATGTGAAGTTTGCCAACCCGCACTTGGCCAGCATGTTAGAGGATGGCCATACCTACTGCTCTCATAGTGAGAAGTGGCACAGTTTGTATACAGGGCTGGTGTAGCTTTTGGGAGTGTTAGAGGCTTGAGGCCTCATTTTCCCATCTCCCTTATCCCGCTCCATCTCCTATTCCTTTTCATTCACATCCAGGTCGGCAATGCACTCGTGACTCCTACGGTGTTGCGATTACCGCCTCCTATGGACAGCGCTTTTCCCATCAGGCGACCATTCTGCTCGTTTGTATCCTATCGCATAAAAAATATATAGGTAAAATTTTGATAATTTGTGTTAGTAGACGTTATAACTGGCAGCGATAGCCTAGTGAAGATACCAACAGACTGCCATGCAGAAGGTATTGGGCATAGATGATATACCTACTATAACTATTATGTACTGTATTGGGTTCAAATCCACGACGTAGCCAATCAAATATTTGATGTTTCGACAATTGGCGATGCAAAGATTATTCGCGCGCCTCTAGCGGCGAAATTTGAAGTTGCCTTGGTACGACACTTTTGACTGCTTTCAACACAACTTTGCTTCGATGTTATGGTGGTAAATGTATTGAGAGCTGTCAAAAGTAGTACTGATCTGTGAAAGAGTCGTACATGGACGACTTCTAAATTTCACCGCTAGAGTCGCTAGTTAGAATCTTAGCATCGCCAATAGCAAAACAATGTCATTTTGGGTACGTAAACAAAATAATTAAAACCAAAACAAATGTTGCCACTTAAAATAAATTACGTACAGTTTTTTCACCATGGGAGAGCTATGCTTTGGCACGAATGGGTCAGGCTCGACCGGAGTGATACCACGGCCTCACAGAATACTGGCGTGAAACAACGCTTGCGTTGTGTTTCGCTGAGTGAGTGAGGATACCGGAGGCCCAATCCATATGATGGTGCAGTTGAAAAACTTTTTGCTACCCCAGGAGGGTATTGGTACCCTCCTGGGGTAGTTTGCTGCGCTAGCGTTGGAGAATCCCTCTCTGGACGTCCGCGTTCAGGACACAACGTATCTAAGCGTGGACGCCCAGGCCGCCCCTCGTACTCTGGAGGGGGCAAAACTGCGCTCGAAAATAAAAAGGAGCAAAAATATCCTGGCTTCCCCTGCCACACAGGCCGTGGAATTCTGCAATATCAGGGGATTACACACCAACCTTAATGCTGTCCACCACCACCTTGAGACAACAAAGCCGGCCTTGCTCTTCTTGACTGAGACGCAGATATCGCCTCCAGCAGACACTTCCTACCTTATTTACCCTTGGTATGGACTTGAACACTCCTTTCTGTCCAAGGCCGGAGTGTGCGTGTATGTTAGAGACGATATCAGTTTTCGTCGAATATTGAAGGGACCTTTCCACCTTATGGCTACGTATAGATAGCGACGACCACCCCCGCGTCTATGCTTGCCTTTATAGGTCCCATAGCGGTGATACCGAAACTGACCGACTCATTGAGCACATCCAAACGGCTTCAGACTTTGTGCAGCAGCAGATCCCGTTAGCAGAGATCATCTTGCTTGGCGATTTTAACGCCCATCACGCCGACTGGCTCAGTTCCAGTAAAACTGATCATGCGGGGCGATCTGTTCACGACTTCGCACTGGCTTATGGCCTGACACAACTGGTTACCACGCCCACGCAAATCCCAGACGTTGAAAGCCAGAATCCTTCACTGCTGGACCTTCTGCTGACTTCTCATCCGGACGGCTACAAGGTATCCGTAGGCGCCCCACTTGGCTCCTCAGACCACTGCCTTGTACGGAGTGTGGTGTCTCTCACGTGCTCTCTGCGATCGCGGGCTACACGCAGTCGCCGTGTGTGGCACTACAAGTTAGCAGATTGGGATGGGATGCGGAACTTCTTTGCATCCTATCCTTGGGGACAAGTATGCTTCTCGCCGAATGATACCAACGCCGCTGCTGATTCTGTTGCTGATGTGGTGCTACAGGGTATGGAACGTTTCATTCCACCCTCTGTGCATTCTGGTCTCTTGCCAAAGCTATCGAAGGGAACTTCTGTAAGCCATCCTTTCCACCGCTACACATGGGAAATGACTCCTTGGCCCACGACGCAAAGCAGAAAGCCGATCTTATGGGCAAACTCTTTGCGTCCAACTCGACCTTGGATGACGGGGGACAGGAACCGCCTACTATACCGCTGTTGAAGGACTGTATGCCGGATATTCGGTTCCACCAACGCGCAGTCCGTATGGCACTTCTGTCCCTCGATATCCATAAGTCGAGTGGGCCTGATGGAATTCCCCCTATTGTGTTGAAGATCTGCGCTCCAGAGTTGGCACCAGTTTTGACACGCCTTTTTCGTATCTCTCAGGCGATCGCTCTAACCCGTCCAACTACAGACCGATAGCCATAACCTCCCTCGAAGATAATGGAGTTCATTATTAACTGCCAGCTCCTTCGGTTTCTAGAGGATAATCAGCTGCTTAGTGACCACCAATACGGCTTTCGTAAGGGTCGGTCGGCTGGTAATCTTCTAGTATACCTGACACATCGTTGGGCACAGGCGATCGATACAAAGGGGGAGGCTTTGGCGGTCAGTTTAGACATAGCGAAGGCCTTCGATTGGGTCTGGCACAAAGGGCTTCTTTCGAAGCTCCCTTCCTATGGGCTGCCCGAGAAATTATGCGAATGGGTCACCAGCTTTCTTACAGATAGAAGCATAAAGGTCGTAGTTGACGGTGAATGCTCTTTCGCCTTGCCTGTAAATGCTGGTGTCCCTCATGGCTGCGTGCTATCGCCTACTCTGTTCCTCCTGCATATAAATGATATGTTGCTAGATACCGGCATTCATTCTTATGCAGATGACAGCACAGGCGATGCTTTATATACCGGCCACGCCAACATTTCGCGGGAAAAAGTCATCGAGAGCCGACATAAACTTGTGTCTGAAATTGAGACCTCCTTGGAGATCTGGTCTCAGATTGGGGAAGACTTAATTTGGTCCAATTTAACCCCACAAAGACACAAGTCTGCGTTTTCACCGCAAAAAAACTGCCGATGGTCGTATGTCCTCGTTTTGAGAGCACCCCCTTAACTGCCTCCTCCAGTATTGGAATACTTGGTGTCGACATATCGAGCGAAGTCCAGTTCCGCGGTCACTTAGAGGGTCGCGGTCTCAAAGAAGCTTGGCGTGCTAAATAGATCAAGACGGTATTTCACTCTGGCCCACCGCTTGCTCCTTTATAAGGCGCAGGTCCGGCCGCATATTGAATACTGTTCTCATCTTTGGGCAGGGGCACCCCAGTACCAGTTTCGCCCTCTGGACCGCATCCAACGGAGAGCCGCTCGAATTGTCGACTGCCAAGATATTTGCAATCGGTTAGACCCCTTGGCGCTGCGTAGAGATGTAGCCTCGCTATGCATCTTTTATCGCTTCAACTATGGGGAGTGCTCCGAGGAATTGTTCGGATTAATCCCTGCCGCCTGTTTCCGCCATCGTTCTACGCGACAGCATTTCCATCCCCATCATTTAGATGGTTGGCAATCCACAACGGTGCGTTTCTCTAGAAACTTTCTGCCTCGCACCTCTAAACTGTGGAATGATCTGTCACCTGCGGTTTTTCCGAGCCAATACGACCTTCAAACCTTCAAGAAAAGAGCATATTCCTTTTTAAAAGGCCGTCAACGCACTTATGACTCCTCTGGTGTTGTGTAACGGGTTCTGGTAGTAAAACGCAGTAGAGGATCTAGATGCGTTTATTTACCGAGTATTGCCTCACTTCCCTTGCCACGAGTATGACCGACCAACAACACGACACTGGCCTGAACACAAAGGGCTGCAGTCTCCCACGCTGTTCCCTCCGGTAGTGTGTAGGCAGGCTGCTCGAAGGCTGCGCGTAGCGGTACAGGTCCTCGCTGACGTTGGCTCAGCCGGCAGGCGCCGGCGGTGCGAGTATGATGAGCAGGGCAGGCCAGACTCTTCGGCAGAGGTGACACCGAAGGCGATGCAGCAGGTGTAGCGGTCTAGGTAGCGTAGCCCGGAGCTTAAGGTAAACCTGGAACCTGAAGGAAAGCAGCATTAAGAGAGCCACAACCAATAGAGTCAGGCAGGCGGCGTCAGCCGGCCTCAGCTAGCAGGTAGAGAGATGGGCAGTACGCTAACGCAGTAAATGTAGTAACTTACCCACAGCTGGGACCAGGATACACGTATGAAGTAGTATAATTATAGATATAGCGGTATAGAATTTAGTAGCGGTAGTAGGTTAGTGTAGAGTAGCGGTGACGGCCTCTCTGTTGGCCCCTTTATATACCGGCCCTCCATCAGTTCGTGTCGGCGCATTACCAAATATAGGCAAAACTTACGAGCGCGGACGATGGCCTTCCCTGATTGGCCGAGCGTATGGACGGTATTATGACGTACACTCGGTAGGTACCGGTCATACGCTACAATACCGCCCGCCTTAGGAGAGGATTTTACGTGGCTAACAAGGAAAATCCGACTAGCTGCGTTAGGTCTACGAGTCCGCTACTGTCCAAGCTAAGACGGCATATAGAGAGAAGGAAGGGAAAGTCTTCTACGGTTTGTAACAAATAGTTAGGCACCATAGTGTATAAGTTTTAGGTCCTTAATGTGCCAAAACCCAATAGAATTTCCAGACGCGTCCGACAACTCGTAAACGAGGGGCGACTACTGTAATGGGTTCTGGTAGTAAAACGCAGTAGAGGATCTAGATGCGTTTATTTGCCGAGTATTGCCTCACTTCCCTTGCCACGAGTATGACCGACCAACAACACGACACTGGCCTGAACACTAAGGGCTGCAGTCTCCCACGCTGTTCCCTCCGGTAGTGTGTAGGCAGGCTGCTCGAAGGCTGCGCGTAGCGGTACAGGTCCTCGCTGACGTTGGCTCAGCCGGCGGGCGCCGGCGGCGCGAGTATGATGAGCAGAGAGCACGAGAATTTAGTAGCGGTAGTAGGTTAGTGTAAAGTAGCGGTGACGGCCTCTCTGTCGGCCCCTTTATATACCGGCCCTCCATCAATTCGTGTCGGCGCATTACCAAATATAGGCAAAACTTACGAGCGCGGACGATGGCCTTCCCTGATTGGCCGAGCGTATGGACGGTATTATGACGTACACTCGGTAGGTACCGGTCATACGCTACAATACCGCCCGCCTTAGGAGAGGATTTTACGTGGCTAACAAGGAAAATCCGACTAGCTGCGTTAGGTCTACGAGTCCGTCTACTGTCCAAGCTAAGACGGCATATAGAGAGAAGGAAGGGAAAGTCTTCTACGGTTTGTAACAAATAGTTAGGCACCATAGTGTATAAGTTTTAGGTCCTTAATGTGCCAAAACCAAATAGAATTTCCAGACGCGTCCGACAACTCGTAAACGAGGGGCGACTACTGTAACGGGTTCTGGTAGTAAAACGCAGTAGAGGATCTAGATGCGTTTATTTGCCGAGTATTGCCTCACTTCCCTTGCCACGAGTATGACCGACCAACAACACGACACTGGCCTGAACACTAAGGGCTGCAGTCTCCCACGCTGTTCCCTCCGGTAGTGTGTAGGCAGGCTGCTCGAAGGCTGCGCGTAGCGGTACAGGTCCTCGCTGACGTTGGCTCAGCCGGCAGGCGCCAGCGGCGCGAGTATGATGAGCAGGGCAGGCCAGACTCTTCGGCAGAGGTGACGCCGAAGGCGATGTAGCAGGTGTAGCGGTCTAGGTAGCGTAGCCCTGAGCTTAAGGTAAACCTGGAACCTGAAGGAAAGCAGCATTAGGAGAGCCACAACCAATAGAGTCAGGCAGGCGGCGTCAGCCGGCCTCAGCTAGCAGGTAGAGAGATGGGTAGTACGCTAACGCAGTAAATGTAGTAACTTACCCACAGCTGGAACCAGGATACACGTATGAAGTAGTATAATTATAGATATAGCGGTATAGAATTTAGTAGCGGTAGTAGGTTTGTGTAAAGTAGCGGTGACGGCCTCTCTGTCGGCCCCTTTATATACCGGCCCTCCATCAATTCGTGTCGGCGCATTACCAAATATAGGCAAAACTTACGAGCGCGGACGATGGCCTTCCCTGATTGGCCGAGCGTATGGACGGTATTATGACGTACACTCGGTAGGTACCGGTCATACGCTACAGTTGCGGGTGTCCATGGGCGGCGGTAATCGCTTAACATCAGGCGATCCGTCTGCTCGTTTGCCCCCTATTCCATAAAAACATTGAAAGATACCCTCAGTACGTAGGATTAGTCAGACAAATCTCAGGCCACTAACAATTTGATTCGAATTTGCATAATCTCTTATCGCATTGCGAGCGTTTGCACCACTTTAAATGGTAATGAAGGGTTGTCTGGCCTAAACCGTGAGTTTTTAAACGACACTAGTGCGGGAATTACCGTTGAATTATTAAGTTATGAATGTTTTAGAGATCAGTGGCGATTTACATTGAGAGGTTTCTGTGACGAAATATTGTAGAGATGTGGGTGTATGACATTACCATTTAATTTCATTACAATTTAATGTCAGGTTGTTTTCTTTTATTATTTTTTCTTGAATTTGTTGATCTATTAGTTCAGCACCGTGGATAACATGACGGTGACTGGGGATAGACTAGCGAGTGACTAGCTGATAGTAACGATCAGTCAAGAGCGCCAGAGGGCGCATTTAGAAAATGTTTAGAAATTGTTCCCTTCGAGTAACTAGTCTCTAGTCACCGTGACGACGAAGATGTATGAGATCTGCGGCCCAAGGATTTTGCTGTGTTTCTATAGAACTGATGATCTCTGAGCTGGTAAAAGCCATGATATCAGAGTTGGGGATATGTCATTTCAAAATTACGCACTGGTAATTACTAGCCAGGCTAAAAAATTATCAATCTGAATTCAAACCTTTCAAACCACCCACAAACACGACTAAACTAAAAAGTAAAAAGCAAAACCAGAAACCAGAGACATAAACATTTTTTATCTTAATCAACATCAATCTTACAAAGCCAAACGCTTGACAGTCTATGCAAATTTGAATTGAATCACCAGAGGCCAGGATTTGTACGTTTAATCCCAACAAAGGTCCGTTTGTCCAACATTCGTACATTCGCCGTATTATTAGTCTAGAGACTCATCGTTGGACTAACGCCGTGCCGCCGGCTTAGTGGAACGTTCTGGAAGAATTTAAGCTAGCTCAGATTCAGGTTCAACTTAATCTGATTTTACTGCGAATTGGTTGCCTGAGGGTTCTCAAGCTGAATTATGCAAAGAAACTATTTGATTTTGTGATTCCTTTTTCAAGATTGGTAACTAAGATCAGTATCATTAATTTATTTTGTGACACTGAACCAAAAGTCAAGACAGAATTAGTCAAGGCGCATAATAGAAATACATAAAGAATCAATTGACAGCATCCGTGGTCCAGTAGATACTTAGATAGCGTATGCGACTGCTGATCGGAGGTTCCGGGTTGGATTCGCGTGCTGGGCAAAAGTGTTACTGGGTTTTTTCGAGTTCTCAGTAGCAGCACGGAGTCTGGTGATGTACCCGATAACGGCAATAGGCTCAGCCCCTGTAACGTGGGACCTAAAAATTTATGGCGAAATGTGAGTGTAATTAGAGGGTTCCCTTTTGTTGAAAATGTATACATTTAGCAGCGAATGATAAGTTTCGAGACTTATGTAGCTAAAGTCATACCTACTAGGTATATTTCATCCCTTATTTGTGTCTCTCAAAAACTATGCAGTAACCTCTTGCCAAGATATGCTTGTGAAGTTGACAAGAGCATGATTTTGAATAAGAGCAAGAATTAAGTTCCTGCCTCCTATCATCGTCATCGTATCTGCTGGTAGACGTCCACTGCTTGGCATAGGCCTTCCCAAGACTCTCCATATAGACCGATCTCAAGCCGTCCGCATCTATCCGCTTCCCAGGATCCCAAGAAGATAGTTCGTCCGCCTTGCGGAAGGTCGGGTGCGTAGCCGCCACTCCAGAACCGTTAAATGCCAACAGCCATCTTCTAGCTATGTGCCCTGCCGACACTCACTATAGCGATGAACGACCTATAACGATTCTAAATTATAATAACGCTAGGTCAGATGCTTAATAAATCTAGCTGCCTACCTACATACCACAGAATTGAAAATTATTGTAATCTGTGCTACGTACTCAGTTCGTAGAAAACATAAATAAAGCAAAACAATTTCAGGCAAAGTCACTTTAGTCGTAGAGCAAGTTGGCGTGGGAGGCAAAGATTTGTAACAAATTATTTTACAACAACATCAACAACAGTTTGTCTTAATTTATTCCTTTTTCGTTGTGACGTACACTGACAAAAAATATTACATTAAGATAAATGTAGGCACCTTATATTTAAAGCAAAAACCTACGTAAACTACAAAAACTATTATTTTTTATGATTTGCCACTTAGGCAAATGAGCAGACACATCAGATTACCGCCGCCCAATGACACCCGCAACACCGGAGGAGTCGCAAGTGCCTTGCCGGCTTTTATAGTTACAAATACCAATAAAAATTAGTGACACATAGACGCCTAAAAATGGTAGCGATAGCTTTGTGGCAGTCCAACACACTGCCATAGAGAATGTCGGGTTCAAACCCACAGCAAGCACCATTGACTTGACTGAAACTATGTGCGTAATAAAATTGTCGCTATCGATTAACAAGCGTTAATCAATAAAGGAATTCGTCGTAAGGAAACCTGTAAGTCTGAGATTTAACTCCCTGTTCTCGTAAGAAATGTGAAGTCTGCCAAGTCACATTTGGCCAGAGTGAGGAACTACGGCCTTACCCTTAAGTGATGTGAAGTGAAGTGACTCGTGCCCAGAAGAAAGCAGCGTTTATATGCTGACCTGATATTATTATTTATTGTGACACACCATACACATAACTAACATTATATTTACAAATGTGATTAACACTTAGCTCCTTGTACATAAAAAAGATAAAACAAAAATAAATGTAACTTTATTTGATACAATAAATGTTTTCATAATTCTTCATATATTTTTTCATAATTTAACTATTCATTATTTTTAAATGTGGCACGAATCTCTTTGTTACATAGAATGAGAAAAAGCTATCACTTGTCCGAAAGTAAAGCTCGCGTAAATTACTGTATAAACTTTTCCTTAATCCATCTCGACCTTTCCTTGTTACATATCACTTAATCCCGACTCCATGTTTCTGTACTAAACTAACACAGTGAACGGTTTAAAACGAGTTTATTATACTAAACTAAGCTAACCCGGTAATCTAGGGACACAGTTTTGCCGACCCAATGAACAACGAAACTGCAACTATATTCTAGTTAACGTTATAACAGTTATAACGTTATTTGCAACGGTAGTTTCATTTTTGCTAAGTCGATGCTAGGAGTGTGCTTAAGCGCTGTTGTTATTGTTAGTTAGTTAAACAGTGAGCTTAGAACTCAGTTTAGTACTTTCTGTTAGTCAATAGTTTCCAATTCAGTTGCTGTGTGATTTAGTGTTAAGTGTTCTAGGTTAAGTACTTGAATTCACTCTGTACACTTTACTTGACAAGCATAGGTTCTACAACTGAATTCAGAACAAGGGATTCTTGTGCTTTACGCATGCGGCATTTATGTAGTTTGGAATGATATTTTGAATGTAGAATGTTGCGATTTTTAATTTTGTGGAGTATATTAATTCTATATGAAATACCTATGTTATTTTCTGTATTACATACCAACTTAGTTACTCATTGTGATTATTTATTGCTCACTTATATCGTTTTTTACTCCTTAAGGCGTATCCTGGAACAGGGTATCTAGAAGAAAGAAGGGTCTCCCCAAAATCATCAGTTACTTAAAGTCATAATTATCATTTTTAGTGTATGGATAAATCCCTGGATCAATTACTAGGTTCAAGTGCAGCCTAATCCAAAATGAGTCCTCCAAAACAAAAATTTGGATCCTTTCCTTTTAATGGTTGTAACGTATGACCGGTACCTACCGAGTGTACGTCATAATACCGTCCATACGCTCGGCCAATCAGAGAAGGCCATCGTCCGCGCTCGTGAGTTTTGCCCATATTTGGTTATGCGCCGACACGAACTCTGATGGAGGGCCCGGTATATAAAGGGGCCGACAGAGAGGCCGGCACCGCTACTCTAACGTCGCTTCTACTACCTGCCTACTATAACTAAGCGTACTTACTGACCCTACGTCGTATCTACGTGTATCCTGGTCCCAGCTACGGGTAAGCACTACATTTACTGCGTTAGCGTACTGCCCATCTCTCTACCTGCTAGCTGAGGCCGGCTGACGCCGCCTGCCTGACTCTATTGGTTGTGGCTCTCCTAATGCTGCTTTCCTTCAGGTTCCAGGTTCACCTTAAGACTCCGGGCTACGCTCCCTAGACATGGTGACATTTGTCCAATTGGACCATTAGCGTTGTTCCAAATCTTCGAATAGTTTCAGAACTAATTATTTATAGTATTAGTTGCTAAATACGTATCCCTATAGCATAGTAGGTATATTACATACAACAATTCATGAGAATCGGCAGTTTAAGCGTGAAAACGTTACAAACAAAGTAACACCAATCTTAGTTCGCATAGTGTTAGTACCAGTTACCAAATACGTATAGTAAGTACAGTACAGAGGTCGGTAATAAAGAAAATCCGCTTTTCATCGTTCTTTATGCGTCTGCCAGCACGCAATATCGTTAATGTTTGGCTCCCACCCCGGTCGCTGTCTCGCTTGTTAATTAAATTCGACTATTTAGTCGTTTTTATGTGGTGTGTAGTCGTTTGTTGAAGTTTTGTAAATTATGCGGATGTAGGCTTTTGTAATGCAAGCTTTTGCAGGGGCGGTAAAAAGTAAGTGGTGAGATACTAATGGCTGCTCGCCACAGTAGAACGAAATTTCATGATGGTTAGTTTGGTGCTGTTAAATAATGGGTGGTTAAATTCTTGTTGTATGATATTTTATGTATCACTAGATTCTGTCAGCTACTCTGTCTACGTGAATGTCGGTTATCGACAAAAAGCCCACGTGATATTCTAATGCATAAACCATATTAATGCCCAATTTCATTGAAATCCGTTCTTACAGACATTTTACGTTTATAATAATAGTTGGATGATTTACTTTAATATTACAAATACAATTTCGCCTTAAATATTCTAACAATTTTAAATCAGACGGTCCTGTTTGTTTTTAAAAGGGTTAGGAAAAAGGCGTCATTGCATTGGTATGACAACATAAATCATTGAAGATATTAATCCCATTAGAGAAGACTTAGGTATGAGACATTTCTTTAGGTATGTGCTTAAAAAAATCTTAAATTAAATCGTATAACAAACTTGTCGTTGTCACAATATCATTGTTTGAATATTCTCCAAAAGACATTTAAGAATTAATTACTCACTCTATTATATGTTATCTAGCATCCTACATCACATTATGATGACAACAACTTTCTGTCACACCGTTAATTCGAAGACATCGCTCTGATAAACCTCTATAAAACAGAAACAGACCGTTTCGTGCACCTCTCGCTACGCCATTGTCTACTCCGCTATACATATAAACAGACTTAGATACACTAGCCCTTTATGTAGATGGATATAGATACATATATATAGATACGTGCGTCCATTTCTGTGAAACGTTATTGTAGTATTGCAGTTGTAACAAAGCCTTTGACTGTCGGTAATGTTGTGGAGATACAGTTGTGGATAGTGAATACAGTAATAATAATATAATATTCTACCACATACACACATCAATATCTAGTCCCAAACTAAGGAGAGCTTGTATCTCAACGAATTTGCTTCCCTAGCCCAATAATTTCGGAGAGGTTACTATGTTACATTTCTTTTTCTGAGACGTTATTCTTAAATAAAATTAGGATAAACTGTAAAAATGCTGAGATTTACTTTTAAGATTTGATCTTAATTTTAAGAGGCAAAACCGCACCAGGTATAAATTCTGTATCACGGGGTACTTTATAAACACTCAAACAAAGGAAAAAACCTTCAGATTCGATACAATTCTTTTTATCCAACTACGGCGAAGCCAAAACGAAGGGTAATGTTTTGGCAGTCTATGTATTGTTACGAGCTGGGGTTCGGTGATAAATTATATACACTATGCCAGAAAAACTGCACTTTATTTACTAACACAAACACACACTTATTTTTACAACACTAATAAACACATTTATTTCACACTTAATTCTCAGCACTAATAAAAACACAACTAAACACTTCCGAATTACTTCCCTTCGCTTCTTGTTTATCGCTCCGATATTCAATTGTCACTATGTCCGGTCCGCCAGCTCGCGCTCTATTTATACTGGCCGGATAACATCACTAGCGCATTTTGGATGCTTCCACAAAACTGTCGAAATAATCGCGAACAGTCGATACTCGATACAGCAACGCCATCTAGTACAGAGTAGATGAACTACCTTTAAACCACCGATACATTCAATCTTTTCTAGTACCTCCATTCACCGATAGATGGCGTAACAGTATGTATGTTTGTATGTTCCACCGTAGCACCTAAACTACTGAACCGATTTTAATAAATGGGGTGTCAAGATATTCGTAATAATGGCGCGGGTGACATAGGCTATATAAATTTTATCGAAATTTTCTGTTACGGAATTAATACCTCAGATTCCAACCACAAACAAAATTAAACTAAGATAATCATTACGTGTTTGGTATCAAACGAGAGGTATTGGTGAGTACATTAGAATTATGTATATATATTATACTGTTTCTGTCAAAATATAAGGTTTAAACGTGGTTGTACATACTTACCTACAATTTGCGCGGTTTAGACGCAATGAGTTACCTATTTTTCTTTCTTTCTGCCTTTAAATGTGACAATGTAAATATTGCACGGTTAGTTTACATGCCCATGCCCAGGATAAGGAAAAGGATTAAATAAAAAAATAAGTTTAAAAATCTATAACCCGACTACGTAAAAAAGGGGGTCTAAAAAGGACGAAACAAGAAAAGTATAAGTACAGAAATGGTCAAGCTAGAGCCGAGGTCGCACCTATTGTATACTAGTGTACATATAGTTTCCTGCCATGTCTGTTTAATGCAGATAAGTGTTTCCGGCACTTACATTAGGTGTTACACACAATAGGTGCAACACGGCTCTAGCTGGAGCATTTCTGTACTTATACTTTTCTTGTTGAAACTCAAAAATGTCATGCTTGAGCATTGAATAGATAACAAACGACGGTGTGCGAACATAGAGGTGACTATAAACCACATTGGTATCGGAACTCAAACGGATTAAAAACATAAAGAGACTTTTTTATCAAGAAAGATTTCATACATTTTGTATCTCTTGTCTTATGTCTTGTATAATTAGTGGCAGCGGCGATAACTACTACGCTCACTATGTCATAGGCATTATACTTAGGTACTGCATTATTGTCGTGAATACACAATATTTTTATTTTTTTAGTCACGCGCCTGTAGGCAGAGATGTAATATTACACCCACATATTTCGCCATGTTATCAATATTAGGCCCCACGTAACAGGGGGTGAGTCTCAATAGACTCGCCCCGCAGCAGCAGCAGCACTGAGAATTTGGAAAAACTCATTAACACTTTTACCCGAACCAGGAGCATACGCTATCCACTGGACCACGGAGGCAGTCAATATGAATATTATGTAGTTGTTCCTCAATTACTTGAAATCTTTTAAAGACTTAAACAACGTACAAGTTTGATACCTTAATAGGAATTACGTTCTCCTAACGGTACATGCAATTTAATTTTTCACTGCCTCCAGATTTTGAAAATCGAATTTCAATACCCGTGTGCGCGTACAAGTATGCCACTTAATTTGACCTAATCAATAAGATAAAGTGCAACCAAACTGCCACCGCACCAACTAGGTGCCAATTATATACAAATGAGCATAAAATATTATAAGAAAAAAACAGTCGCAAATGGAAACCGTTTGCCACGTAGTCTAGTGGAAATCATTAGAAGCGCCCGGCAGTAACAGAAAGGCTTTTGAAAAGCAAAAGATCTCACTTAATACTGTCCTTTTTCATTGGAGAATCAAACATAACAGTTCTGAAGTGTGACCAAGATGTTTTGAAAAATGTTTCCTTACCGTCTCACGCTGGTGTATTGACACCAAAACTGACAACTTGTTAATGTAATATCTTTCTGCCTATGCTTTAATTGTAAAGCATAGGCAGAAAGATATTACATTAACAATGTGTCAGTTTTATTAGAGTATTACGAATTTATTCTAAAGATTTTTCCAATACTTTTATTTCTAATTCCTTTTTTTCCTTTTCTAATAATAACAAATCTATTTCAAATTTTTGCCTCAGCTCTTGATGGGACAACTCTCTTTGCTGGTATTTGCATTTTAAGGCATATTCTTCCTCCATCAAGGAGATTGCCCGATCTTTTATTGCCATTCAAAATATTACTCTTGTGGCATTTTCTGAAAAAAATAATTATATTAATGTCATAATATATATACAGAGATACATCACAAAAGCACTACTATATATAGTAAATACTTACTCTGGTTTCATTTCACTTTTTCTATCCTTATTTACTTGAGGTGGAATTCGCTCACTATAATTTTCTTTTGTTACCTTTTGCGTCTGAAAATATATTCATATTAATTTTTTGATTACAGATTTAGTAAATATAATTATATAGATAATAGTCCAATACATTTTCATTATCAATACCTCTTTACTGTTCATGTTAGGCATATGCATATCATATTCATTTCACTATTAGAATTCTGTAATAAAAATTTAATTATTAGAAACAATCATAATAGTTGTAAGCCATGTGTGTAGTTGTTTCATTTATAATATTGGTCAGTTATATAATTTATACATACATTTGCCATTTATACTTCATATATTATGCTATCACTTATCTTAAAATTATCATCAATGGATTTTTTGGCTCCCATCTTCAGACACAGAATTTTCCTGTAGAAAAATTAATGCATTATCATAATATCACAGCACAATAAAAAATATCCTTCAAACACAGCTGAAAATACTACATAACATATACAGACTGTACAACAAGATTAACTCGCCGTTGCAAGCATTCCATCACTGTCAAATTCATTTTTTTAACACGCTTTTATTAGGTCGTCGTGTATGTAACTAACTATGTAATGGAATCTAAGGTAACTAATTTAACCATCTTCCAAGAGTCGTAGCGTAATGAAACTTGGCAGCTGTATGTAGTTCTGATGATAATTTAATAATATGGTACTGTCGAACTGATCTAATGATGGAGCCGGAAGATATGACCTGGAACTTCATGGTGGAAAAACGTATCAAACCTGTTTTGGATTTCTTATTAAAGTCTTGTAATGAATTTTGACTACAATTAGGTTTCAAGGTCTGATGATGAAGCCGGAAGATAGGCACTGGCATTCCATGATGGAATATCGTATTATAGTCGTGTTTGCACTTGTGAGAAAGGCCACGTAATGAACTTTGTCTACAATTAGGTTTCAAGGTCTGATGATGAAGCCGGAAGATAGGCACTGGCATTCCATGATGGAATATCGTATCATAGTCGTGTTTGCACTTGTGAGAAAGGCCACGAAATGAACTTTGAATACAATTAGGTTTCAAGGTCTGATGATGAAGCCGGATGATAGGCACTGGCATTCCATGATGGAATATCGTATCACAGTCGTGTTTGCACTTGTGAGAAAGGCCACGTAATGAATTTTGACTACAATTAGGTTTCAAGGTCTGATGATGAAGCCGGAAGATAGGCACTGGCATTCCATGATGGAATATCGTATCATAGTCGTGTTTGAACCGGTGAAAAAGGTCACGTAATGAACTTTGACTTCAATTAGGTTTCAAGGTCTGATGATGAAGTCGGAAGATAGGCACTGGCATTCCATGATGGAATATCGTATCATAGTCGTGTTTGCACTTGTGAGAAAGGTCATGTAATGGACTTTGGTCACGATCAGGTTTCAAGGTTATAACAAACCAATTATATATTGTAGACCATACAGTGGTGTAGTTGGAGTTCGTACTTTTGGGGCTGGACAGGCGTATGTGGCCCTGAGTAGAGTAAAATCACTTAGTGGTCTCCTGATTGAAGAGCTAGATTGTTACAAGTTGTCAGATAAAACAGCATGTAATACAGACGCACAGGCGGAGATGGAGAGGATGCGGGCTCATTCACCTACTTAAAATAAATGTATAAATGTTAAAAATATTTCGTTATCAGAGACCAAAAAGTATAAAATAAATTAATTGTTTAAAAAACACTAGAAAAACACGCTTTTATAAATGCACGTCAAAACTAAAAATAAATTATGGATCGTTCAAGTTGTCTCTATTTCTTGGCTGAAGTGTAAACTACGTGCTTTTAATTATAATATTTGATTGTTAAAGCGTGGGGCGCTGGAACAGGAAAGACTTTATTGTTAACAAATACTAATACTACCTTCCTGGCAGAAGCTGCATGAGGTCTCACAAGAGCATAGCGTTTATGCCGCCAAAGGGTTACCAAAGGGAACCAAAGCTATCTCGTCCACGAACAAGAACTCTACATGTTGCCACTGTTGCCGCATTACCCTTATATACTTAATTTCCTGAAAGAATAGGCGTTAAAAATGTCGGTGAATGTCGTCTTCCTTGCTGACGGCGCATGTTTTGTCTGAGTTCGACAAACTGGTACTTTGAACAGACTGTTTAATCTAGAGCCACTTACTACTCGTGCTGCAACTCCAGTAAGAGCGCCAATCTGTGGAACCTACTTCCCGTAACATCTGTTCACTTGATTTTTGAACAAGTTAAACAATAACGTCTTTCCTTATATTTATAAAAGCGTGTTTTTCTAGTGTTTTTTAAACAATTAATTTATTCTATGATAAAATCTGTGGGACAAATTGCCATGATTTTCTCGTCCTCATCAGAAGGTGTTTGTGGTTGATTACCACCTCCAGTCAGCTTGAGCTGTTTTTATGATTGGCAATATTTGATTTTGCTGATAATTTCAGCCGTCTCCAGTATCCCTTTATTTGCAGGACTTCTCATCTCTTCCCACTGAGTTCTTCTAACCTGAAAGTTATTCATGCAAATATGAGTACAAATATTTAATTTCACGCTTATGTACACTAATTTTATCTGTGTACGAGTATAAATAACCACTTACTTACTTCTTTTGGACTTTCAGCCATTCACTTGTTTCTGTTTATTTGAGTTCGTATCCGTCTGTTTGCTTTCTATAATTGGTGCCGATTTCCTCATAACTTCAATTAATAGGTCCTGAAAATAAAATAAGTAAAACGATAAAAATATTCGAATACGATGGATAAAATAATAGCGACGTGGTGTTTTTATAATTGCAATAACAGAATCACGCACCTTTTCTTCTTGTGTCCAGTTTTTCCCTCGCTGTCTGGATTTTTCCTTATTTTTTGATGAGAAATCCTTAGTTTGCGTTCAAGAAAATCACCATACTACAATACAAAGTTTTAAAGTACAAAACAAACTGGCATGACAGTTACCGCGAAATACGTTCCGTATCATACAATTTTTGACTTTATGTCAACAATGTTAATAAAAAATATTTAATAGTTATCAGATAGATGCTAACAATTATCACGTAATTATTAATTATTCACTAACACGGATTATATTTCTATATATCTAGTATTTATTTCGTAAAAAATAATCTTATAATAAATTAAAACAGTATTAAGATATCTGCATGACAAGGAATGCGTCAAACACTACCATGAATCGTAAAATGCTACCTAAATGCTGTTTAGCTAAACACGGGATCAATACGTTTTTGTGGTAAAGGAACTTAAACAAGCTTTTAAGAGATGTTTAATTCTTAAACACTGTCTAGCTAAACACATGTTGAAAGGGTGTTTAGTATATCTTGTTAAGACTGAAGACTACACACTGACTCGTGGTAAGACTGAATAAATTTAACGCCGTAACTTTGGTCACAACGACTTGCATTATACTTGTCCCAATAAAAAATATATTCTTAAGTGGCAATCCCCTTACGGCTCGTTCTTAAAAAAGCTATATCTTTTAAAATTTAGAACACAAATGAGGAAAGAAGTTAAACTCACGAAATGTTTTCTACTGTCGTACAATACGCATAAAGGAAACAAGAGAACAATGAATTTGCTACGGCACGGCTACGGGCAGCAGCGCCGTTGCTACGAGCGGCTACGAATTACATTTTGTTTTGAACGACGACGGCGTAGCTTGTAGCGTTTCTTATTTTGAGATTTTCCTTGCTTTCTATGTCATTTTATATAGGCAGGAAAATTGCCTGAATATTTGAGCTGCAAAGTCCGCCAAGTTATAATATTAAAAACTTTCACGATTCGTTTGGTTTTTAGTAATACAGGGACTCTGAGTCAGGATATTTCATGTTTAAAATTTTTAAGTCGACAGTCGAGCCAAAACTATAGTAATCAGAACGCGTTGACTGTGAAGAAGAAATCAAGATTGTGAATGACCGTATATCTGAGCTGAAGACACAACTCACGGAGCTACTAGCATATGGATATCTTGGATCAACGGGACAGACTACGAAAAGAAGTTAGGTGTTTCAGCAGCTGCGACCAAATTTACTCCAGACAATTTAGCCGCAATGCGGAGTTAGAAGCAAGTCTCAATGAGGCTTATGGCAGAATTTCAACTCTAGAAGACACAATTGCGGCCTTTAACAGTACTGCTACTCACAACTTATTCTCTTAGCTCCTGGGTTACAAAATTAATGTGCTAAAAGCTCTTAAAATATGTAATTGTCTCAAAAAATGTCTTGGTAAGAATAAGTTTAGAAAATTGTTTAAGTTAAATAAATTAATTAAGAAACTTAGATCTGGTCCTAAGTGGTCTACCAAATTGAGTCAGTATGCACAAGATAACTGTAAATTAAATAAAGAGTGTGAGTCTCTTATATTAAAGCTTGAAGAATCAAATGAAGAATTAGTTTCTGGTAGGTTGTTATACGAGCAATACACAAGTGAGTTGCAAGCACAAATATCAAATCTACAAGCTCAACTCACTAGGACTATAATGAAACACCAGAATGAGACTCATGAATACGGTTTAAATCATTTATTCCCAAAAAGACAATTACGCCACTTACATGACAATACAAAATAACATTTAGTTTAATTATCTAATTAACCGCCACCGAGATATACAAGAATACATCTTAAAATATGAAGAAATTTTAAGAGTTGGTCGAGAAAATTTAAAACAACTTATATCATTATCCAACTCTAGTAATTACTATTCCAGTTGTACAACTAAGTGTGCGACTACACCTGCTGAGTCAATAGAATTGAATGCACATGGATGTCAGTATAATACACTAAACAAACTGCATCCAGTAAAGACTGACAGTAAGAATGTAATAATTTTTTCAGACAAAATGCGAGTGGGTTTAGGTAGCTTAATTGATCATTACACTGAGCGACCAGTACAGAACTTTTGTTCACCTGGAGCTCAGTCTTGTACGCTAGTTGATAAAGTTAAGAATGCCGACTTGAAAGCACAAACTACTGTCATCATATTGTATGGTGACAGCTCATTAGTCTTCAAAAACAGTCTCATAGAATTAACAGATTTAATGATAAATCTCAGCACAAAAATAGGATGTAGCTTTATTATTTGTGCATTGCCTTATTCATATGCTCACACAGATGCCCAAAAAAGGCAGATAGGTAAATTATTTTTTTTATTATACAATAGGACATGTCGTCATAATGACAAAATTTTATTCTTTGACACTAATACTTTTATTAAAAGTAATTTTATTTTAACAAAAGATACTATGTATCTTTCTCGCTCTTTTAAACGACAACTTGCTAAGTTATTAGCATTTAATTTATACAGTGACCCAAGTACTGTAAGAGTACATTTTATTGAACCTGACATAATATATAACAATTCCATTACTGACATTCATAATAATAATAATTTAAATTAAATTCTGAGACAATAGAGAACACCTCTAGCTATAATAAGATTACTAGTAACTTGTTGACTAATACACTTAAACATAATAACAAAAATTTGATTATATTGGTACATCAGAATATTAGAAGTATGATTAATAAAGATTTAGAAATTGAATTGTTTATGAACTGTAATGCTGTTGATATATTTTGCATCACTGAACATTGGCTAAAAAGCAACCAGTTCATGTTCAATTTCAATAATCATATAGTAGGAAGCTCGTTTAGCAGGCAGCAAGCAGTACATGGTGGCTCGATGATTTTGATTAATAAGCAAGTTAAATTTAAAGAGCGTCATGATATTGTAAGTCTGTCTTTTGAGCGAACTATTGAGGTAGCCTGTGTGGAACTGAGGAGATTTATTGTAGTAAGTGTATACAGGCCTCCTTCAGCATTGTATGATAGCTTCGAGCGTATTATGGATGAGATATTAAAAAAAGTTGCAAAATTAAATAAAAATGTTGTTGTGTGCGGTGACTTTAATGTAAATTTATTGGAGAATAGTAGTCTTAGTACAAATTTGAAAGCGCTATTTCTATCATACAATCTGAAGAACTTATTCTTAGAGCCCACAAGAGTTACTTCCTCTACAGCTACTTGCCTAGATAATATATTTACAGATATCATAGTAAGAGACAAGCAAATTATTAGGCAGTTAGTCTCAGACCATTGCGGACAACAGATCTCCTTTAATGATAACAGTAAGAATGTTTCTAGGCTAAATAAAGTTGTAATACCTAAAACTGCAATTCGTTTTGTTAGGTTTCAAAGTAAACTAATGACTAGCTGGTCACTGGTAGATGATGAAGGTGACCCTAATTTATTATATAATAATTTTTTCAAAGCGTTTTGTACTGAATTTAATTCGTTTTCACACCTAGAACAATTACAGTTGGAGGTAATGCAACATTCTGTGAATGGGCAACAACCGGGCTTCACAAAAGTAGAAAGAGATTGTATGAGCTATATGACGAGAGAAACTTTAATTTAAGTGAACAATTTCAGAATTTTGTTAGAAACAATGCTAGGATATTTCGAAAAATTTCCAAGAAAGCTAAGTCTCTTTATCTGAGTTCAACGATTAGGAGTAGTGACGATAAAATGAAAATTACATGGAATATTATAAACAGCGAGACTGGGAAAGTTAAAAGTAAAAGTTCTAAATTTAGTTTGAACATTGATAGTTAGTTAGTTAGTTAGTTGGACAGGTGTTTTCCGCACTTAGCCACTTAATTGGGCCATTGTGCGTTAGCAGTGACACGGTTGTCGCCTGCTACTCATACCATGCAAGCTCCTTCCAGAAGGCCATGAGTTGACCAGTGTTGCGTATGGCTTCGCTCATGGTTCTGGGGTTGTTCAGGAGCCTCATCCGTTGGTCGCTCACGCTGGTACAATGTAAGATCACATGAGCAGGTGTTTCTTCGGTCTCCATGCAGCTCCTACATAGTGGGCTGTCCGTGACGCCGATATTTTAGAGATGCTTGTTCAGTGGACAGTGGCCGGTTATTATGCCAGTCAGATGCTTGAGTGTTTTCCTGTTGGAGTGCAACAGTTTTTGCGAGAGTCGTTTATCTAATTGGGGAAAGGCATCTTTAGATTGCCTACACTCTTTTAACTTTGCCCACTCTTTTTCATGTTGTTGTAGGGTTCTCTCGCGTAACCACGTTTTTAGTTGGTTGAACGGTATCGGCACAGTTGGTTCGGGTCCCAGAGTTGTTGTGTCCGATCCTTTCCTTGCCAGTTGGTCTGCTGCGTCATTGCCCGTGGAGTCACTGTGTTCTCGTATCCACTGGAGCGTGACCCGATTCCTCGCTGCAGTTTTCTGCAGCTCTTGGTGGCACTCCATAATTAGGCCGCTGTTAAAGCAGTTGCCATCGAGAGCTTGTAGTACTGAGGCACTGTCTGTGATGATGCGTATTGACAGATTACTCACGTTTCTGGCCGCGATCGCCGCCCTTATAATCTCAACGCATTCAGCTTGGAAGATGGTGTTGAGTTTACCAAGCGATGTTGAGAGATTGATGTTCAAGTCATGGGAGAATACTCCGGCACCTGTCCCATACTTTGTTTTTGAGCCGACTAAGTATATACTCTAACTTCGTGTATACCAGAGCTATCCTTGTGCTCTTCTTGCAGTTGTATGCGGTATTTTTTGTCAAAGACAAAGGTTTTAGGTATGAGGTCGCACGTTGCATCTAGCATCGGGATCTCGTTAGTCAACGTCCTTTTCAGGCGTGCATGGGTTATTCGGTCGTCTCTTCTCCAAAGCCCGAACTTATCGAGCCGGATCGCAGCATCATCTGCTTCCTGCTGGATGATGAGGTGCAGTGGTCGCAAGTCGAGAAGCACCTCCAATGCCGCCGTTGGAGTTGTTTTCGTGCAGCCTGTTGTGGCCAGACAGGCGAGGCGTTGTATGCTCTGCAGCTTGTTCTTGACTGTGCTTAGTTGAGTGCGTGGCCACCACACTACTGCACCGTATGTGATCATGGGGCGTATTATGGCAGTGTAGATCCAGAGGGTGATGAATGGCTTGAGACCCCATTTCTTGCCTATTATTCTCCTGCACTGCCAGAAGATTGTACATGCTTTTGTGGTTTTAGTGGTGATGTGTTTATTTCAGTTGAGCTTGTGGTCGAGTGTTACGCCCAGGTACTTGACTTCACTCGATAGGTTAAGCTCCGTGCCAAAAAGTTTTGGTTTTCTGCTCATACGGGTATTCCTTTCGTTAGTGAAAAGTACTAGCTCCGTTTTATTTGGGTTGACCGTCAGTTCATGGTGGTTGCACCATTGTTCCATGATCCTGATGGCTGCTTGCATCCGATAATGGATCATGTCTTCCGAGTTTCCTTTGATTAAGATGGTTATATCATCTGCGTAGCCGACCGTGTAGAAGCATTTGTCATTCAGGCTTCTCAACAGATCGTCTACCACTATGTTCCAAAGCAGGGGTGATAGGACACCTCTCTGTGGGCAGCCTTTTGCTACTATCCCCCTTGTGGTGGTGTCAACCGTGAATTGAATAGCCCTTTGTTTCAGGAGTTGATCAATCCAGCCACTGACGGTTTGTTCAACTCCGAACTTGTCAAGGGCTCGGCTAATGCTGGTGAATTTAGTTTTGTCGAAGGCGCCTTCTATGTCAATGAAGGCGCCTAAGGTCATTAGTTTGTCAGATAGCGCTGTCTCTATGATCCCAACTACGGAGTGAAGCGCTGATTCCGTTGATCTACCACTTCTTTAGGCGTGTTGTTGCGGGTGTAGTGGTCTGCGTAGCAGAGTCAGCGTGCCTTTCCAGCGTTTTCAGCAAGAAGGAGGTTAAACTGATAGGTCTGAACGATTTTGCTTGAGTGTAATCCGTTTTGCCCGGTTTTGGGAGAAATATGAATTTTACTTCCCTCTACCTTCGTGGTATGTAATTGTGCGCTATAGATGCTCTATATATGCTGAGTAGCTGTGGCACAATCGTTGTGCAGCCCCATTGTAGAAGTGCTGGTGTTATTTCGTCCAGGCCTGCAGATTTGTACGGCTGGAAGCTATCAATTGCCCATTTCAGCCGGTCCACGGTAACCATGTTGTTGGCTAGCGTCCAGTCTGTTTGGGTCGGTGGTCTGTGTTCTGATTCTTCCCAGTCACAGTCGTCGGTCACAGTGCAACCTGGGAAGTGTGTTTCGATTAGCACTTAGCTTATTTCCATGTGTGTGATTGCGTAGGTGCCATCAGGCTTTCTGATGGAGCCTAGGGTCTTGTTGCTGTCCTGGGATAGGATCTTTTTTACCCTGGTTACCTCGCATGTGGAGTTAATGTTGGTGCAGAAATTTCGCCAGGACTCTCTCCTGCGGAATCGTATGCGTTTCTTGTAGTGCGACTGGGCTTCTTTGTATTTGTCCCAATCTGTGTCTTTCCTTGTGTTTTTGGCCCGGTTGAAGAGTTTTCTCAGATTGCGCCTGAGCTTCTCCAGTTCCGATCCCCACCATTGGGTTTTACTACTCGTTTTCGGTAGTGTGGTGGGGCAGGCTTGTTGGTAGCTGCGTTGTATGCATTGTGTTAGTAAGTTAGTGTTGTGTTCTATGTGTGTAGTGCTTGCGGTCATGTCGTTGAAATTTGACATGGCTATTTCCTGTTTGAGCAGGGTCTTGTATCTCGCAATGTTGGTATTGCATGGGTTGCGTTTTGGTTGTGTGACCCTCTCTTGCAATCGTATGTCATAGCAGATACGTCTGTGGTCGGCAAAGGATGGTTCGGTGGACACATGCCAGTTCGTGACAAGTTCCGCGGCCCCATCCGATGCCAGTGTAATGTCTACTATGGTTTGATATCTGGAGCTAACAAATGTGGGCTCTGAGCCTTTGTTGATTACCGTTAGTGTTGTTGTGTAGATGTATTTAGTTAGGATCTCACCTCGTCTATTTGCCTCGGGGCTCCCCCACAGTGGATGGTGGGCGTTAGCATCTGCTGAGAGTATTATTGGCCAGCCGTGGTCATCATAGTGCTGCACCAGCTCGGCCAGCTCCTTCGATGGGATCTCCTCATCACCGGGCATATAGACCGAAGCTAGTACTAGCATCTGATCACTGGGCCCTGTTCGTATTCCCACGGCTATGAGATCTCTAGAACAAAAGTTAGTCAGCAGCAATGCTGGTACCGTTCGGGGAATGTATATGCATGTTCTCGGCTTAGAAGCCGAGCTCCAGTGCAATATCTTACCTCCGATGTTGTCGACTCCACATATGGTGTCGCCTCTAATCCACGGCTCCTGGATTAGGGCTATTGTGTGGTGGTTAACCTACAGCAGCCTGCGTAGTGTAGCCGTTGCAATTTGCTTGTGCTGGAGGTTCGTCTGTACATTGAACTGTCTGTACACTGAACATTGATAACACAACCTGTAAGGGGTTGTAGGTTTGCTAATGATACTCGGTAGTAAGATAAAAATAACTAATATATTATATAGACCAAATTATGGAATAATATATGGTGTATGTAAGACAAAGAAGAATTAATAGTCATGTGATGATGATGTCAGTTATCCTAGATTAAGACTCATGTGATGATGATGTCAGTTATCCTAGATTAAGACTATATATTCAATGTAATAATTATAATTTAAAGAGTATTAAATCATACTTGAAGCGAATACGATGTTTCTCTTGACTCACCGGAATCGAACCCTTATATGGCGACCCTGCCAGCGCGACGCGATGTGCCGTTAAAGGAATCGTTAACATAAACATTGAGTGGTTTGTGAAGTTTTAAGACTAATAATGATTTCATTACGTTGGAACGATTTCTTACTACTTGGCGTAACTTTCGTACGTTTGAACTGTTTTTCGCGAGTTTTTCGTCTTACAAAGAGACAGTATGGACAAATGGATCGAGAGAGGCATAAATGAGTACGAGTTGCGAAGATCGCTGAGCTTGTTCCGTAGACAGGCCACTGGTGTCCCGGCTGCTGGGACTTCTCCGGCGTGAGTACAAAGTGGGTGATTTGTGCCAAAATAAGTGCGTACGGTAATAAGTGCATGAGGTAACAAGTGCGGCTAGTGTAGTCAAAAATCAATTATTAATAAAATGTGTATCGTAAAAACATTTTACACCTATTTTACTCATATATCTTAGATATTATTTTCTTTTTAATTTGATCTTTTATGTGGTCTATATTTTATTTTTCTTATTAACGCCTAATGTCATGATATCGTGACGATTATATTATTAATATCTAGACTTAAGTTATATGTGTAAAGTAAATCTTAAGTAAAATGAGGCTAACGAGGTATTTGATAAATTAAAGTATATTAAAGATTACCTCACCAAACTAGGCCCGAGTCGAAGGTCATCTACTATAAGAGAAATTAAGTTACATGAGACAAACGATATCGATACCTTTGGGTAGAAAGGTCGTATAAACCAAAACCCGATTTTTCAGGAGAGCAGAAAAGCAATATTTTTTTTACATAAAAATTCATAACTATTTTGTTTTTGAAGTTATAAAAAAATTATCTATGAGAAAGGTTCTTACAATTTGCGAATGAAAAAGGTTAAATCATCAAAACCTATCTATCTTCATTAGTTTTAAAGTTAGCTTGGATTTACGTCCAAGAAAATATCAATTCCTGGTTAATACACCCCATGAAAATTTAGTTTAAAAAAATTGTAAAGGTCGTATATCTATTTTTGGTAAGATTATAGTCACATTTACTGTCGTTAAACCCATATATGCAGTTTTTTTGCATTAAAAACCATTTATAATCATTGATAAATTGAATTCTGACTATTAAACAATCCTGTTACTCTCTGAATTAGTAGGAACTCAATTATTATTATTCTAATATCCAATAATGGTCGATTCAAATAAAATAAAACTACCTGAAATACGAAATTTTATTCAATAATTAATTGAATTAAGTACATTTAAATATATAACTTAGTAAGTATGAAACTTAAATAAATAATAAACCGAAAACCAATACCATGCAGTGATTCAGTGCATGATACTGAGGCCCTTGTCCAATGGTCCAATTTTTCCAGTAAAGGGTAGACATTTATGATTTTAGCATGCTACCGTCACTGATCAGTCGTATGAGGCTACCACGATTAATACCTACAAATCGCAATAGCTACGTGCTACAATTTATTAAGGCTAGAACACTCTTGTGAATATATGCGAGTAGGTGCTGAGTTCGGTAAGTTGTAATTCAGAATGATTATTTTTATACTCGTATATCCATTTACTTAAATTACAATACATTTGTTTGATCTGCTAGGGATGGGTTAAATTATTACGTAACTTCAAGTTGATTCCGAAATATAATTACATCACATAGAAATTAAAACTTTCGTGGTATCACTAATTTTAAATTGTGATTCGGGCTATATACTGCGTACCTTCTACTCCACCTACCTTTGTTTCGAGAAACCAATTCATAATTCGTTTTAAAATAATTTATAATAATAGTTAAAATAAATTATTTTAAACTAATTATAAATACAAATTTATATCATAAATAGGTTACTTTTTAGTACATAAGTTAGTTACGTTTAGTGCTTGATTGTTGTATACTTGTTTTTTTTATTTCGTTGCAATTATATAAATTACATAGTATTTAAGCCTTATTACAAAGGTTTAATTCAGTAAGTGACTGAACGGTTGGCATAGCGGTTTCAGCGGCCGCCTCGCCGCTTGACACTGCGCCAAATGTCGTGGGTTCGATTCCCACATGAGACAACACTTTGTGTAATTTACAAATTGTTGTTTCGAGTCTGGGTGTTCATTGTGTCCGTTAGTTGTATGTTTGTAAAGTCCCCCGCGACACAGGAGTTAGTCCTAATGCGGGAGTTGCCTTTTTAAAGAAGAAAGAAGAAGAAGAAGAATTTATTGAATTACGTACATTTAAATATGTACAAAAATTTTAAATAGTATCAAACCTTTTATAAATGATTGAATTGCCTGATTACTTTAATTTACAAGAAGTTTGATAATTTTTGTTTTTTTATGACACAGTAGATTTTTTATTTCCCTTTTCAGTTTAATCTGTATAGGACGAAGTTTAGAAAATCATAATAAACATTTAATTGACATTTTTGAAAGACTTAGGAGCGTAAATTTAAAAATTAACCCCGAAAAATGCCAATTTCTAAAGAAATAATTGCTGTATTTAGGGCACGTTGTTTCTGCTAGTGGAGTGTCACCTGACCCTGAAAAGACGCGAGTAATACAGAGCTATACTATCCCAAAAAATAGTGACGAAGTCAGACGTTTTGTCGCTTTTGTCAATTACTACCGTAAATTTATACCACATTTCGCTGAAATAACAATTCCGTTAAATAAATTTTGTAGAAAAGGTGTTAAATTTATTTGGAATACAGAGTGTGAAAATTCTTTTCAGTTATTAAAGCAGTCTTTGACCAATCCCCCAATATTACAATATCCAAATTTTGACAAGGAAAATGATATCAGAAATACAATAGAAAATTCCCATAAACCATTAAATGCATTTTTGAGAATTCAAACAGATAATAATAGTAGATATTGGAGTGACTGGCTCCCGTATTGGTGTTTTTCCTATAATACTTCTGTACATTCGTCAACAAACTATACACCTTATGAACTTGTATTTGGCAAATTATGTAACGTTCCTAGAAGTTTACAAAATTGTACTGTTGAACCTTTATATAATTTCGAAAGTTATCCCTTACAATTAAAATTTAGATTACAAAAAGCACAATACGAAGCACGACAAAATTTCTTAAACTCTAAATTGTTAAGGAAATGTAAATTTGATGAATATTTGAAACCTGTTATTTATAAGAAAGATGATTTATTGTTAGTTAAGAATGGAACTGGAAATAAGTTTGATAATGTGTATGATGGTCATTTTAAGGTATTAGATGATCTTGATCCTAATGTTAAAATCTTACGTAATAATAAAGAAAAAATTATACATAAAAATAGGACAAAATTATTTTATGTTTAATAAAAAAGAAAAAAGCTGTTAGTTAATTTTTTTTCTGTTTTGGTAGGGCGTATGGTGTATGTAAGACAAAGAAGAATTAATAGTCATGTGATGATGATGTCAGTTATCCTAGATTAAGACTCATGTGATGATGATGTCAGTTATCCTAGATTAAGACTATATATTCAATGTACTAATTATAATTAAAAGAGTATTAAATCATACTTGAAGCGATTACGTTGTTTCTCATGACTCACCGGAATCGAACCCTTATAGAGAGCACGCGCGATGACTGCTAATTGAGTCCAATGCTTATTGAGTACTAATGAGTGATTATTACAAAACTGTAGACTAAGGTAAAAATGCTGTGTTAGGTGTTTGAATATTATAGTGTATGGTTTCACTGCCATTACATCAGACTCAAAAGTTGCATCGGCGTTTGAAAGTTTTTTTTACTGATATCTTCGTTATTACTATTAGATCTTTGGACTCATCAACGAATGCAGCGGAATCTCTTTTGAAAGAAATCATGAGTACAATTTATAGTAACTTCTCATTTCAGTATATAAATTCAAATGATGTTATAAAAGCTTTCAATACTATAAATATAAAGAAGACTGCAGACTTGTGGGGAAATTCCGTTACTATTAGCAAGTCCATTATTGCTTTAGCTGCTAACAGATTAGCTTTAATATTTAATAAGTGTATTGACTATGGTATATTTCCTGATCTTATGAAAGATAGCAAGGTAATACCTTTGTACAAAGCAGGTAGCATATCAGACCCCACCAACTATAGGCCAATTTCTGTGCTGCCCACATTCAGCAAAATTTTCGAGAAATTGGTTCTAGACCAACTACAAAGTTATTTTAATAACTACGAGCTTCTACACTCTAAAAAATTTGGTTTTACAAAGGGGCGCTCCACGACCGATGCCGGTGTTGAGCTTGTAAAACATATATTATATTTGATGCCTGGGAGGTGTCTTCTGTGATTTGTCCAAGGCCTTTGATTGTGTAGAACATGATACATTGATTAGGAAATTACATCACTATGGTTTAAGTAGTTCTGCTCTGCATCTTCTTACTTCATATTTGAGTAATAGGATTCAGAGAGTTGATGTCAACGGAACGAGTTCACATGGGTCTGTAGCCAAAATGGGCGTCCCACAGGGTTCAATCCTCGGTCCTTTTTTATTTTTAGTGTATATTAATGACTTACCACACCTCGTTAATGACCAGCACGGGATAATACTGTTTGCTGATGATACCTCATTTTTATTTAAATTAAAACGTCAACAAATTGATGTGGACGATGTAAACATTGCTATCTTAAAGGTGGTTCGCTGGTTTGAGGTTAACAACCTGCTTTTAAATAGACTTAAAACTAAATGTATTCGATTTTTGATGCCTAACGTCAAACAAGTGAACACCTCAGTAAAGGTTAAGGATGATGTGTTGGATCTTGTGGATAACACCAAATTTTTTGGCATTACACTAGATTCTAAGCTGCAATGGGGACCACATATTAGTAAATTGTCGAATAGACTCAGCTCTGCAGCATACGCAGTCAGGAAAATTTGCCAGTTAAGTGACAATGACACAGCCAGGCTTGTATATCATAGCTATTTTCATAGTATAATGTCATACTGTATTCTCTTGTGGGGAAATGCTGCCGACATTCAGACCATCTTCATTCTGCAGAAAAGAGCTATTCGAGCAATTTATAATTTGGATTATGGGGCTTCGTTAAGGAATAAATTCAAGGAAATAAACATTTTAACAGTTGCAAGCCAGTACATTTATTCCAACCTAATATATTTATTCCAAAACAAGGCCTCATACTCAAAGAAAAGTGATATCCACAATTTGAATACTAGATATAAGAGCAAACTAGTAGTGCCGGCTACCCGGCTAGAGAAAATAAAAAAATCTTTTCATGGCCAATGTGTGCGCTTTTACAATAAAGTGCCAAGCAATATACAAAATTTAAGTTTTAATAAATTAAAAAAGGTTATAAAACGTTAACTTTGTCAAAAAGGGTACTATTCGGTGCTAGATTATATTGAAGACAAAAATGCTTGGGATTAATTTGCTCAGTCCCACAAGCTACTTATGTTTGATTAGTGTTAAGTTTCAGGTGAGTGTGAGTTATTGTGTCTATATTATGCTAGTTTAGTACTTTTATATTATTATTAAAAAACCTTATTAATTGACAACAACATTATAGATACACCAGCTCATATACCTATGAAAAATTCAATGTAAAGAAAATAGAAAAATAAAGAAAATATATCTTTATTGCAAGCACGCTGTACAGTACTCCTTAACTTTACTTATTCTAAATAACAAAAAAGAACCATATTAAAAACACATTGTGGCGAAGTCAATATACACTAACTCAAAAGACTTAGACTCTATTTGGCAACTTGTTGCCATAATGACACTTGGCATGTCTTGTCAATTGTCACAAACGAACTTGAGTTAGCTGACATCTGACATTTATGTGCTACGTGTCACCACGTGACTCGCCACGTGTATCTATATCTATCCACACCAGAGACTGAACAATTATTAATAATTATAACTTTTGCAAATACAATTAACTTAAACAATAATAATCGCATGAGTATTATACACCACGTGCCGCAATTCGGGCTGACACTCAGCAAACACTGCGATGGACGCCATAGTTCCAATCACAGTACTGATTTTCAGTGCCGCCACGTATTATGTCAAAAGGCCACTGAAACGTGATGGTCATCTTCCTAGAATCTACGTACCATTATATATGGAACATGTACAACTATTTATAATTCACATATGATACACATACATGTGTTTTACAAGTAACAAGGGAATACACAAATAGCAGGTATGCCTATTTACTGAGTTTCTAAATTATATTTACTTATTTGCTCATAGAGGATAATATGACTTTATTTTCGTTTAATGTTTAATTTTTCAGATGTTCCTGCAAGTACCCAACCAGACCTTGAAGCAGAGATACTAATATGCTGTAATCAATCCAGACTAATGTTACTAGGACTATATATAAGAATAAAATAAAATAAAATATCCTCATAGGTAAGCAGTATCCTGTAGCTGTAGTTTCTGTTGAGAGAGTAAATAGCTCTTGAGGTTCTTTTTAAATGATGCTTTTGTTTTCAGGTCCCTTATCGGAGGAGGCAAATTGTTCCAGCACTTTGTACTTAAATATCTAAAAGAGCCACGGAAAGCCATTGTACGGTGCTTAGTTTGGGAAAGAGTTCTGGCTGAGGGTCTGGTGGAGTACGAAAAGTGGTTTTGTCTCCAATCTAACTTTTCATACAAGTAGGTAGGCTTTTTACTAGCCACTACCCCAAAAAGTAATGTGGCAAGATGTAGTTTTCTTCTAGATTCCATTTTAAGGATGTTATTATCATTAATATATGGTGTGACATGATGCCGTCTTGGAATCTTGAAACAGAATCGGGCACATGCATTTTGCACCCTTTGTATTAAATTCTTAGTTCTTGCCAGCAAACATGGGCCATAAACTACATCACAATAATTGAAACGGGATAAAATGAGACTGTCTACAAGCTGTTTTCTAAGGTTAATACTAAGATAGTTTTGAATGTTGTAAAGAATTTTTAACCTGTAAAAGCAATTTCTTACTATTTTATTTACATGTCCTTCAAACCTTAGCTCAGAGTCAATTAATAAACCTAAGTTAGAGGCCTCTTTTATCCCTTCTAATTTCTGACCGTCCAAAATGATAGCTGGGTTAACTTGCAATATTGACTCTACCTGTATTTTACTGCCCAGAATGATAAATTTTGATTTATGTGGATTTAATATTAATGAGTGTTTTTTTGACCATTCAATCACTCTGTCAAGGTCCTGATTTATCTTTGTAACAGCTGATAAGGTGTCTTCAGGCTTAAAAGATAGATAAAGCTGAGTGTCATCTGCATACATATGAAAACTGCAATTTTTTAAAGAAGGGGTCATGTCATCTGTGTATATGATGAAAAGAAGTGTTGAGAGTACTGAGCCTTGTGGGACGCCTCTGTTCACTGTGAGAGCAGATGAAGACATGAACATACCATCTTCCCTTTGCATTTCCACATGTTGGGACCTATTAGTGAGGTAACTATTAAACCACTTTATGGTGTTAGGTGAAAATCCATAGTAAGCTAATTTTGCCAATAACAGAGATGTATTTATAGAGTCAAATGCTCTGGAATAGTCTAGAAGAATGAGGGCAGTGCCCTCTCCACGATCTCTAGCTTCCAGTATGTTACCCACAACATCATATAAAGCAGTTGCTGTCCCTCGTCCTTTTCTGAACCCTGATTGTTTGTCCGGTAAAATGTTATTTTTTTCTAAATATTCTATGACTTGTAAATAAACTACTTTTTCCAGTACCTTTGACAAACAGGGCAGTAAACTAATAGGCCGTAAGTCTTTTGTAGAGTTTGGCTGGCTCGTTTTGGGTATGGGTTTGACAATTGCTTGTTTCCACAGCTCCGGGAATGTATGCGTTGTGATAGATTTGTTAACTATCTCTGTAATAGTACCTAACGAGTTAGGCAGAGTAACTTTAAGCATCTCTAGGTTGATTTGATCTATACCTTGCGCATTAGTACTAATGGTTCTTAAGATTTTCAAAATAGTACCTTGGTCAACCGGCTGAAGCTTGAAATTTGTATCATCATCAAACCTATGATATTCATAGTAGGTTAAACTAGATATGCTAACACTGCCCTCTCCCGGCACCTTCAAAAAATCTAAATTTATGCTGTCTGGGTTATCAAAGTAATCTGGTAAGCAGGTGTTTTTGGGAGATGGCAGTACTTGATTCTTTAGGTTACGCCACAAGGTTTTTGGGTTATTTATATTGTCATTAATATGTTGTGCAAAATTATGCTGATTTTTCATTATGTAATGCAACAACTGCTTGGTGTTTTAATTCCAGATAGTATTGCTTTTTTATTTCTGATTTATTTTCTTTATATTTAGTTCTAGCTTTGTTTCGCAACCCAAAGATCAACTTCACATTATCTGTCATCCATAGTGTATATTTAGTTTTGAAAAGCTTTTGCTTTACGGGTGCATGGATATCAAATAGTGCCATTATACAAGCTGTAAATATTTCCACCATATTATTAACCTCATTTTGTGAACTTATAAGATTCCATGGTAAAGTTTCTAAGTCTGAATTAAAAATATCAAGTAAAATATCCTTATAAGGTCTGTATGTAACCCATCTTGGCTTAGGTTTTTGCTTTATAAATTGAGTCTCGCAAGTCACAAATGAGTGTTGGCCGAGTTCAGGCACATGATCTACTAAGACAGTCTGTGCATAATAAGTCTATCAAGGTACTACTTTGACCAGCAAAATGAGTGGGTGTACTGACTTTTTGAGACATATTTGTGTAATCTAGAAACTGTTGAACTTTTTTGGTGTTAGAATTTTCTAAATTCAGCATATTCACATTCCAATCTCCCAATAATATTATGTGATCATAAGGCCCCAATGCACAAATGCTGTCTGTTAAGCCTTCAAGAAATGTTTCAACGCATAACCAAGGTGGTCTATAAGCAGTGCCAACTAAGATCTTTTTATTCATGATTGTTAATAACAACCAATATTCCTCTACCTCTCGATGTACCGGGTGAGATCGGGTCTGAAAACTAATATTTGATTTTATATAAAATCCCACTCCACCTCCTCTCCCACCTCGAATATTTTTGGGTCTCGGGCTATGTTTCAATTTATAGCCTGGAAGTATGGGAGCCTTTCCCTCCTCACCTGCCCTCAGCCATGTCTCGTTTATGGCCATTATGTCCACTGAGTGCGTGTCCATGGCCACCAGAAACTCGTCATGCCTAGTCCCTAACGACCCTGCGTTAAATAGTCCAACCTTCAGACGTTTTCCATTAACCATAATGGTAATGTAAAAATATACTGTCTATGAGTAAAGCTAAAACCTGCATATTCAATTTAAAAGTACAGTTATGGGATATTTCTATTTTGAACAGAGCAAGATATGTACCTTGTATTGATTGTGAGTGTGTCCCTTTAGTTGGGCATTTAAAATTATTATTATTATAAAAACAAACACGGGAGGTGTCCCGTAGATAATCCAAACATTTAACTTTGCAGTTACACCAATACAAAGTATTTAACAAGTATTTACTCATTGATTTATTAAATTTTGTCATGTATGTGAGTTCCCTATTGTAAAAACATACATATACCTTACGTAGACATCCTGGCTCTGTAACATTGCAGCCATACCTATATAGAGTATGTAGCAAGTAATGACTTACTGAATTATTTAAATTTGTAATTAGTGACTTGCTGTAAATTAATGTGATTAACGTAAATTGATTTGTCATTTTTGTACATTGATAATAGGTTAGGTGTATTTTGACATTGTTGACATGCAGGTGAAAGTGACACTTATATGATGTTGCCATATATCCATACTTACAAAATATCACATTGGTACAAATAGGTATGTCTTTGACAATTGGTACAAATTGTGTTGCTGTTGAACTTATTATTTGCTCTTTACTACGGCCCAAGATATAGCAATGAAAAGTGATCTTATCTATGAGAATGCATAGCAAAATGTCCTTAACACTTATTTTCCTCCAACGCTTCTCGCCCAAAAACCCTCTCTAGATCATGATCGGTACGAATGGTGTGTGTCGGCTTCCCATCTCCCTGTCTGGCCAGAACTCGTCCTCGTTTTGTCCATGTGTACTTCCACTCGAGCTTAGCAGCGGCCTGCCTGGCACGGTAAAATAATATTCTATTTGTTTTAGTAAGCCTCTCATTGACATAAAATCGTCGTGGCGGCGCCGCAAAGCCCAGATCAGCCGATGTAGCGCCTCGCCTCACCCGTGCCGCTCGTAGCAAATCATCTCGCACAGCCCGACGCGCTAGTCGCACTACAATGCGGCGACCGCGACTCCCCACTGCTGCCGAGTCTGTACGCCTTAACTCTGCCGATCCTGCCGCAACAGCTTTTGGACCCACTCGTTCAGCGAAAACTATGTCACGCGAGTCCAGCTCCACCCCCAGTTTCTTTGCGATAAGTTCGACAGTATGTACCACATTTTCGCCTAAATCTTCGGGGAGATTTGCGATTTCGATATCCGAGAGGAGAAGGTCTTGTTCTCTGTCATTCAGTTCGGACTTGAGGTGCTCTAGCTTTTGGACCATAGTGTCGTCCATAGTGTTAGGAGGAGCTGCATTCTGCTGCTCTTCCAGCTTTATCAGTCGAGTCTCCAGGTTCTCTACCTTCTTCTTGTGTGACGCAACAGACTGCCGTAGATCAGCTACCTCTAACCGGATCTCCCGTAGCTCAGACTTCAGCTCCTCCCGCATAGTTCGAAGATCCTCCCTGAGGAGACTCATTTCCTTCGCTAAGTTGTTTCGGTCCTTGCTTCCGTGTTTTTCGGTATCTCCTGCTGACTCATACTCTTCGTCTATACTCGTAGGGGAGTCTTCGCTGCCATGACTGCTGACTCCCTTCATAGGAGTGGGTCTGATACAGCCTTTACCCGTCTTATCTTTGCACCCCTGACAGCTCCAGTCATTGCCGATTTTCACGGTATCCGATAATCCAGCACATGCCAAATGGAACTTATTTGCGCACCTGCAGCACGTAACGGCGCCTCCCTTTGCCGCTACAAACTTGCCACATGTAGTATATTTGGCCATCTTGGCTAACTTTCGACCGGTTTTTTGAAACTAAACTGGCAACACTATGGTATTGTACTGATAAGAAATTCCGGATATATTCAAGATAGTATAAGGTACATGAACAAAAATTTAAAGTGACAACTGTTTGTTATTTTTTTAAAAACGAAAGTCATCAGCAAAATTATGTTTGTAATATTTCATTTGTTATTGTTTATTTTTTGTGAATAACACTTGTAGTCATAAGAATCACCTGTAGTTGTCCAATTACACACTTTTAATCACATAAAATCGTGTCTAATTATTTATAAAAATCTTTTTGTCTTGACAGCCACCACACAACACTGACACTTTTGACAGAATCAAAAGTATATATAATTACAAAAAGTATATAATTACAAAGTTTTTAAATTGTATAGAATCAAGACGAAGAAAAGAGTGGCCCGGAGTTTCTTGCCTGATTCTTCTCACAAGGCTCTACTTTCTGAACAAGCATTTCCTTTTTTCAATTAATTCAATCAATCAATTATGTTAATATGCATTTAAAGTTACTTTTTTATTTTTATTTGTATGAACTTCTGACGTGTCCAAAAAATTTAAACATTTTTATGGAAATAAACATATTTGAGTTTGAGTTTAGAGTACTGATAAATTTAAATATTATGTATTAATTAATACTCATTTATGATTCCGTATGTATAAATATGTATTAAAGCTAAACACAAAGACTTCTCCCGGGAAGGAATTGAATCTACAGCTTAGCAGTTGGATTCACTAAGCACTTGGTAAACAGGCTATTTATATTTATATTTTTATAGACTCACGCCTGTATCCCCGAAGGGGTAGGCAGAGGTGTAACACTACACCCACATTTCGCCATGAATTTTTAGGTCCCACGTAATGGGGGCGAGCCTATTGGCGTACCGGGCACATTACCAGACTCCGTGCTGCTTCTGAAAATTTCCTATCGGAAAAACCCAATAACACTTTGCCCGACCCGGGAATCGAACCCGAGACCTCACAAACCCACGCGCACATTTATGCCGCGAGACCAACGAGCCAGTAAATAGGCTAGTCAACATTATTGGATTAAGCCCAACATTCCAGGTTCTCGATGGTAAAAATCTAAAATGGTTTTCGTATGATGACGGATCAAGAATACGAAGTGTAACCTTTCAATTTCATTCCGTGGGTGTCATAAGAGGCGACTAAGAAAAGCACACGATTCAAGTAGTATCTTTGGAAAGAGACGAAACCCTCGATATCCCACTATAAACCAACGCGCCTAGCCACGGTACATTTGGCACAATTCTATTGACTCAGAATGTTTTACGATAAAAAACTAGAACGCAAATTAGAAAAAGCTTACCACTAGACGGCAAAATGCTAAAAAAGCAGCTGTCGACTTTTCATTTAGTGGTCCTTTAGTTTTTATTAGGTTCATGTATGCTCTGTGATACAGCATTTATGTTAAAGTCTATACCGGCAACTCCTTCAATAATAACCCAACCTTCACCTATATTCATATCGATATAGAAAGTGTTTCTGACAATTTTAATATTAACTTATGTATTTTTTTAGTAATATCTAGTTTCTTGAAAATTGCATTTGATTCGCCAACGTAACTCATAAAATTTGTTTATGTATTTTTTGTACCTATTCTTCGTATAAATCACGAAAATCACCATTTACATAACGATGTTTATTCAGTCAGTGCGCTCCTTACTTCATATTACCTTACATCATCATTACATAGTATAAAACAAAGCCTGTCTTCTGTCTGTCTGTCTCTATGTATGCTTAAATCTTAAAAACTACGCAACGGATTTTAATGCGGTTTTATTAAATAGATGAAATGATTCAGCAGGAAGGTTTATAAGTATAATTGACGTATAAGTTGCTGTATAAGGCAAAGCAAGTGTAATATAATTTCAACTCTTAATCATTGCTCCCTTTAATCTCAAATCTAAAACAAAGAGTTTAGATATAACCTTAAGCTCAGCGCAGCGGTATTTACGTCACATGTCACGGATAATTGCAGTTTTGGCAATGGGAGCAACATGCGACCTAATGTAGCAACTGTCCTACACGAGCGCACATTGGAACACTCATTCTGTACAATTAATGTTTTGGAATTATGTAATAATTGTTTTTGCTGTGTTTATATTTATAAATATTTATTGAGAACACTGATCGAAGAAGCGGTAAAGAGTAAAGTTGACTAGTAGATTATTTTCAAACATTTAATTGGGTGCATAGAATTCATTTGAAAAATTACCTGGGACTTCTGTGAGTTTTGAATCTTATTTTTTCCTCTTTTTTTAAAAAAGAATAAGACAACTCCCGCATTAGGACTAAATCCTGTGTCGCGGGGGACTTTACAAACATACAACTAACGGACACAATGAACACCCAGACTCGAAACAACAATTTATGAATCACACAAAGTGTTGTCTCGTGTGGCGATCGAACCCACAACACTCGGCGCAGCATCAAGTGGCGTGGCGGCCGCTTAAACCACTAACTTAAGCCACTTGAAATAAGTATTTTTTATATGGAGCATAGCACAGCACCGAATTTCTTAGAATTTGGACTAGTAATTCGAACTTTTTATTTGACACGTTTGATATTGAATTTTGATTGAATTTATTTGAACTGATATTGACACTGTGGTAGTTGGCATTTAGAGCTGTAATTCGAATATTTTATTGACACCACGCCAGTTCTTGAAATTGTGACTTACGACGACGAATTTTGGCAAGCTGTGAAACTCTCAAATAGGTTTTTCTTTTGTTTTTTTTAAAACATTCTTATTAATCATTGGCAGGCACATTTGTCAATCTGCTGGTCTCGCATTTTCTGTCTGTTTTTTGTCGCTTACATAAGATACTATGTGACAGGGTTTACGCTGTGTAGCCGTGGATAGAAAATTGTTTCCTAATTCTTAGGTATGGATGCATTAATTGTAACATAAGGTTTTATAGCCTGCTGGACATTTGTCTTAAATGCATGTGCGGAATACATCAGCAATCCGAAAAAGTAACTCAAATTAACTGCGAGGACCTAATTGTGCTCACTATTCAAATTCTTGTGTTCGTGATTTATTTAGAGCTTCATTATATAATTTATAAAATGTCAGTTAGTACTTGCGACGCATCCAAGGTTTTACAATCTGTCAATACTAGCTGTTATTCATTCTGACAAGTAAAATTACAGGAGTATCAATATGGTGGGACGACAACATAGTAGTAATTAAGAATTTGTATCAAATAAAGAGCAAATCACCGGGTCAAAATGAAAACATGACGCGAATTTTGAGATCACATTCGACAACATTTAGTGTGACTAGATCTCGCGAGTAGGAGGTTAGAAACCTGGTCTTCACACCATACAGGTTTAGAAAATTCTTTATTTACATAACCTGTTGGATAATAACAGCAGAATTAAAAAAATAATGAACTGTATCAAAAAGTATATTCAAATTGCTAATAATCTGCCAAACCAAAGTGGCGAACATATTGTAGAGCATTTAAGCAAAACGAACGTTTAAAAATTTACGGTTACATTTGAAACTCGGAACTAACAATCCACTTGAACACTTCAGTTTCAAGTTTTTAACTCCCGAGATGTAGAAGTTAGGGCATGTGTACAACAGATGTGATGACGCATCGCTTGAAGCTACGAAGTTTTCTGCATAATGCAGTTAGAGGCTATGCCTTATATTTGCTTCGACGTTTAGGCCTGGGTTACATCAGTTATGCTTCTCTTATGATGACTGGCATCTCCCAACCACGACTGATGGACCCATCTAACTGGCGACCTTTGCAAACGTTGTTTAACTTCACCCATCTGTTACGAACGTTAAGTCAATTCACGTTATGAGCGCTACATATACACGGTGTCAAAAGACCAATCACCAAGCCGAAATCTACTCGTTTTGCACATAATGCCAAGTCATACTAAGCAAAGCAGGTATTATACCTGAGAAACTAAATAATTCTTTGTGCTTAAACATTTTAAAAGCTGCAATGTAAAGCGCGCGCGTGCAATGCTCGATATTCATTAATCGGTACATAGGGCATGTATAGGACAAATTGGAGCAAGGAATGCATCGATTTTGTAATAATAAAATTATTTCCCAGGTATGGTGTCGAGGTAAATATGTTCGTAATGATTGGCACAATATTGGTATAATAAATTTGGTTAACGAATTTTCATTACCGACAATCTTCTGTTCTCCTGATCACATGCTGTATTGTGAACGCGGCCTTACAAACCAATTTAGCATAATAATGATCATAATTACTTTGGTTTGTTCTAGATTCTTCTATCAGTACCAAATACCCAGCTATCTGTAGCTTGTCGTATTTAATCTGTGGCTACTAGTATATTTGTAGTGCTATAACCTACTTTATTCTGGGTAGAAAAATGGGTCTGGAAAATTTATCGCTTGATTTAGAAAATAGGTCAGTTTTGTTTAAAAATAAATAGTCTATCTAGTCTTACATCAGTTGCTTTGTCTCCTTTTACTGGCCAATGTTATTATTTGTTTTATAGTTTACTAATTTAAAGAAAATCTGTTTTCTTCGATTTTTTAGTCGACTAAAACATACACATTTTTAGCCTCACCTAAAAGTAAAATACTCTGCAACAATACAGAATTATCAATCTAACAAGATAACTTACAAAATTCGAGCCAAATATAGGTATTCGAGGATTCCGCGTTTATGTTACCGTTTACGCTCGGCATTACCCCTTACGCTCAGAATTACCCGTTACTACAATGAGATCTACTCGCGTCGCACTAATGTGCTATGGGGTAAGTGAAGTAATTCCGCTTACTGTTTTGGGTGCTAGAGACGTATGACTTTTGAACCTAGCGGGCTTAGCGTGTTGTGTGAATTGTCAAGCTTTATTCGTGAAATAAATTGTTGTTACGAAATTTCTCGGTACGCTTTTGATGTAAAAGCTTTTTTGCTACTGATGTGAATTAAGTTTAAAGTTCATAAAACAGTTATTCAGATTTACAACAACTTAATTTGTTATTTGTTACTTTCTTGTGCCGTCTCGACGGCGTCGTGCTCGGTCAAGGTCATTGTGAACATCTTTGACAGTGGTTACGGGCAGTCAGTACCTTCGAATATCATGATATTGCTGAATGATTTAAGGGGTATTGCTATATTTTTGGGTTGTGTAGATTAGACTGCAGTCACTCTGTGGAAAAGCTAATACTCCATCTTTGGTTAGACTACAGAGCCAACTCTGGGCCCTAATTCGAATATTAGATACATTATGTTTACCATTAGGCTGAGAACTGCCCGGGATATCATTATTAACAACCAATTATAATTTAAAACATAATATTATCCTCTATAGTTTTGATATGAGCGAATCGAATCTACAGCACATCGCGGACTAAGCCATTATACACTTTCAAATGCACTATTTGATTTACTACAGTTTTTATGATCATGCATACCATAAATACCTAAAATCAGATTGTCCACCAACCGTTATGCATTCAAAATGAAAGTTCAAGACCTCCTTTTTGAGAGATTGAAGGAATCAGCACATCAATCTCATCCATTATTATAAGTATTTATGTATATTGTATGTATGTATATTTAGGTGTATATTGATTTATGTATAAATAGAACTATAATATATATTTTGTATGTATTATATGCCTATCTATACATATAAAATTGCTTGGGCTGACTGATTCATCAATGCAGAGCCTAAACCACAGGGGCTAGAGACTTGAAATTTTGACAGTTGATGCATTTTATGACCTAAGCACTCACTAAGGAAGGATTTTTGGAAATTCCACCCCTAAAGGGGTGAAATAAGGGATGAACGGTTGTATGGAAATCTGTCATTTTTAAAGTAAGGCACATGAAATTTCATATGTAAGTTTCTGGTAGGAAATAAATATATATTTATTTTAGAAATTTTGCAAATCTACCCTCTAAGGGTGTAAAATAAGGGTTGAACGTTTGTATGGGAGGTCCGTCATTTACAAAGATAGAAGCATGGAATTTTGGTCGCGAACTTCTGGTAAGAAATAAACAAACACGTATTTAAGCGTTTTTTAATATCTACTTTGGAAAGGGTGAAATCGGGGTTGAAAGTTTATATGCGGAGTCTGTCATTTTTAATGTTAAGCATGCCATTTCATATACGAACTACTGGTTATAAATATACGTGAATTTTATAATTTTTGCTTTTTACACCAAACTACACATAAGTTTACACCAAAGCTCGATAGATGGTGTTGTACCTCCTGCCTGAATCGCGCTATAGTTTCGTTACACGGCGTAGTATAAATAGTGCATACGCGTCATCTAAGCTCTCTTACTATAACGGACAGTCAGTTAGATGCTGGCTTTTCCCATACATGAGAGGTTTCCGGCAGTTTTTCACCTGGCAGTGCACTTGGAAACGGCCAAAGTATTTATTTTAATCCTAGCGACGCTAAACATTTAAGACATATCATCACTATTCCATCAATAACAATACTCTTAGCATTTTTTGAAATGTGTAAAATTGATGATTTTGCTAAAGCACTTCTTAATGTTGAAGTTACATCGTTTTACGTATGGAAAAATAATAAATTCGAGAGAAGAATGTGTGGCAATGACGTCAATGGGTGGCCGGGTACAAAGAAAGACCAGACGTTAGGTAGTATATACCATACACCCAAATAATACCGATGTTATTATCTTCACCTTCTGCTTCACGAAATTCGTGGCCCTACTTCCTTATTAGATTTGAAAACTGTTAATGGAAAGGTACATCCCACATATTAGTTAGCATGCAAAGCTTTAGGCCTCCTAGAAGACGATAGGAACTGGGATGCAACAATGGAAGAAGTAGCACTTTGTGATTATCCATTTAAATTACGCGAACTTTTTTCAGTTATGTTAATATTTAGTCAATTGTCAGATGCATTAAGTCTTTGGGAAAAGCACAAAGATAGCATGTCGAAAGATATACGACATCAAGTAGAAATAGAGTTACAACATGGTGATGGTTATTAAATATTAAATGAAGAACCTCAGCCACAAAGGTATGAAGCTGTCATACAAAATAGAGACTATCTTCGGGAAATCAGTTACGACCCGAATGTTTTCAAGTAAGTCATCATTACTAATATAAAAATAAAATCACTCAATGACGAACAGTACAAGGTTTATCACCAAATCTTAAAAGGCATCGAAAAAGGCACTGGTCAAATATTTTTCTGAGACATAAGACATAAGACATTTATTTCATAACAAACTTACATTTGTGTCGAAAAGAAAATACAGGCAAAACATTAATAACTAAAAATATACACAAAACATAAAAAAGAGATTACAATATACAAAGTTACACAGCTATTATAATTTTATATGCATAAGACTCATTATTTTTTGCCATTATGTACTCCTCTACGCTATAGTAACATTTTTTTAGGAGATATGCTTTAAGCCTACTATTAAATATTTTGTGGTTGACGATAACTTTCAAATCTAAAGGTAGTATATTAAATAAAGACACGGCTTGTACTCTGGTGCCATGTTGCACAATATTCAATCTTGGATGAACTATGCTCGGTAGGTCCTTTCTGCGAGTATCAAGTCTTTGCAGCCTATCCGATTCTGTTTCGTATTTAGATAAGTGTTTTATTAAATTAGTTAGGACTACTAAGATGTAAAGGCAAGGTACCGTTAATATTTCTAATTTAATGAAGTGGTCCTTGCAAGATTTCATCTGTTTTATTCGTACCATAGTTCGTATTGCTCTTTTCTGTATTACAAAAGCTGCATTGATGTTATAGTGGTAACTGTTCCCCCAAAACTGAACACTATACCGCAGCTTGGACTCGACTAGGGCGTAGTAAACCATTCGAAGTTGAGCTATTGAAAGAATGTCTTTGAGGGTCCTGATCGCGTAACAGGCCGAACTCACTGCACTAACAATAGATGACAGTTCATGTTTCCAGTTTAATTAATGCATCTATTTGTACTCCCAGAAATTTTATATTGTCAACAATTTCAATTTTATTGCAATGAGGCAAAAGTTGTATTTTTGCTGTTTTTTTTACTGTTGACTTAAATAGCATACACTTGGTTTTACTGGCGTTTAATATTAAGTTCGCGAGTTGAGACGCTCCTGGTCAGGGAAAACATTGTTAATAAACCTATTGCTATGTAGAATATGAAAAGAGCGTGGTATAGCTTTGGCAGTTGCTTCCTCGGGCATTGCTGCGACATTGCTGGAAGGTGGTAAAACAGCTCATTCTGCCTTCAAACTGCCTTTGAATTTGACATGAATAGAGACGCCTATTTGTAATATTTCAAAACAAAGTAATATGGTGCAAGTTTTAAAAGAATGTAAGTTAATATTTTGAGATGAATGCACAATGGCGCATAAGAATGAGTTTGAGGCGCTAAATAGAACATTAAAAAACATCAGAGGAAATAATAACATAATGGGCAGCGTTACCATGCTTTTAGCTGGAGATTTTTGACAAACCTTACCCGTCGTACCTAGAGGTACACGGGCAGATGAAGTAAAATCGTGCTTAAGAACTTCTTATTTGTGGCCACATATAAATAAACTAGCACTTACAAAAAGTATGCAGGTCTATTTAAAAGGTGATACATTCGCTGGCCTTTTTGCTAAGATACTACTTGAAATAGGTGATGGAAATTATCCATTACTCAAAGGCAAAATTACAATCCCTTCAAATTTGGCTACAGTAGTTACCTCCATATCCAATTTAACAGCTAAAATATATCTCGACATCAGTAACATAAAGGAATATCCCATTGAATGGCTATGCAAGCGTGCTATCGTAACACCTAAACATGATAGAGCAGCTTTAAATAACGACCTTTTGATAAAAACATTTAAAGAACAAGAAGTTGAATACAAATCCTTTGATTCTGTGATTGAAAGAGCCTATAGAATTTCTCAACAGTCTAGATCCTTCCGGTTTGCCATCCTATAAACTTAGCCTTAAAATCGGAGCTCCATTGATGCTATTGAGAAATCTCAATCCGCCTAAATTGTGCAATGGCACCAGATTACTAATTAAAGCTCTACACAAAAACATAGAAGCAACAGTTATTACGGGATGAGCTCGAGGAGAAGTAGTTTTCATACCAAGGATACCATTGATTCCATCAGAATATCATTTCGAATTTAAACGAATACAGTTCCCTCTTAAAGTGTGCTTCGCCATGACAATCTAAGTCCCAAGGCCAGTCATTAAAAATGACCGGCATTGAATAAAGTGAAGACTGTTTCAGACATGGACAGTTTTATGCAGCTTGCTACAGAGTGAACTCTGCGAGTAGCTTACTTATTTTAGCCGCAAAAGGAACCACTGAAAACGTCGTTTACAAAGAAGTGCTGGAGTAATTCTGTAGACAAACAACAGTTATTCACTAAGGTCCTTTTAACAATAATCAGTCTTAAATTTAAAAAACGCTGTGTTATGCTTTTCCTAACTAGAAATTAAAATTTCATACTTCTGTGAAAATGTATCCTTTATTTTTATAGTTACACGCGAGCGAAGCCGCGGTTCATACTTCTGTGAAAATGTATCCTTTATTTTTATAGTTACACGCGAGCGAAGCCGCGGGCAAAAGCTAGTGATTTATATAATTATTATTATGGTATATCTTATAACTATTATTTAAATTTTTAAAGTAAAATTCACCTACCACTCATATCTCTGCACCACCTTAAAGTTGACAGGTAGAGAATACCTTATGGCATTATGTCTACATTTGTACACCATGTTTGTGTAAAAAGAAATAAATAAATAAATAAAATACCTTACCCGCACGGGTCATCTAACGACTCCCACGGGTAAACCAGAGGTTTATTATGACTCGTGCGGGTAACTAGCCGAGATATAATTTATGTCACGGCGAGTTTATACGCGAATTAACGAAACTTTATTAGTTGCATAAATAATGTAGTGCTGCATGTCATAACTTTCAGATATTTACTATAGAAACTCGGTTAGTTTTCACCAGTTTTTATATTAAAACTTTCAAACTCTTGGGCACGGATCTGTTATCCGAAAATATTATGGAGAACATTCATATTTGCAGGTTTCTTCACGATGTTTTCCTGCACCGTTTAGGAAGCGCAAATGGGTTATTGCTACTTATTTCTATATTATATATTGTAAGATTCAGAGATTTTGTTTAAAAAAAATACAATTCACAACAAAGAAACCATTTTTATTTCATAATTAAAATCGACACAAATAACAATCAAAATTACTTACACAACACAAACTTAAAATCCACTAAGCAATTCTTTATCAACACTTAATCACTTTAGCAAATAACTAAACTCAAATGGCTTACGCATCTTTGCGACTGGCGATGATTCACACGTCCTTACAGTCCGAGAGCAGAGAAGCAAATGGGCCAGCGCCTTGCTTTTATAGGCGGTGTGGAGGTAGTTACTGACGTAACCGATGATTCTCCTTACACGGCTTCTCCTGACGAAGTGTCGTCCTCGACACAAACTTTTGTGGTGGCCCCGCTAGGACCCGCGATTGGAGAAATCGGTGACTCGACCTCCACTTCGCCCACTGGTTGAGGGGATGGTTCAACCACAGTAGATGACTCCGTTTGCTCAGAGTCGTCATCAGCATCTTCGTCTGCAAACAAGATTTTATTAGAAGCTAGTCAAGCAATTTGCGTAAAAGCGTTCAGCCTGTCACACAGTTTCACTCGTCATCAACCAATCAATTCATTCATCGTTCGCTTAAACAATTCATAACTTTGAATAGGCACACAATCACACACATTCCTCTTTCTCTACTTAAAAAGCAAAGCAAAAGCTAGCATACTCCTGCATGTGTCCAGTGCAGATTCTTCACCGCTGTATTGCTGACGGCGACCGCGACCAGCGTTCAGCTTCCAGCACCTGCAACATGGTCTGACAACCAGCAGACCCGCTTGACACGCAGACCGTATTCATACGTGCAAGCCGCTTAACACGCAGACCGTATTCATACGTGTAAGCCGACTCATACACTGATCATAATTATGAGTACGAGCACACACACACACGCAGACCGTATTCATACGCACGAGTTCACTCAACACGCAGACCGTATTCATACGTGTGAGTTCTCTCAACACGCAGACCGTATTCATACGTGTGAGACCACATGTTGACCGCACATGGTCAAATTCACGTGGCTGCCAGTGACTCGGCAACGGGAGCCAAAACCATCGGCGATGCATACGCGCCTGCTGCCGGCGGCATCGCAGCACAACGCAGCAGCCAAACATCATTGCTGTCTGTAAATTCAAACAAACAATGCTACTTTTGTAAATCGAACAGCAGTGATTTACTTACTCTCAAAGAACGCGGCGCACGTTTCTGACCACTCGCCGCGCCACGGCACCATGTACTGGGCAGCAGCTTGTGTAACCTTTCCATAGCTACCACTGAGCAAACGCAGCGTATAGCGTCCACTAGGTAGTATTTCTACCACCTTATATGGACCACGCATTCCTGAGTCCAGTTTTCCTGTTGACTGAGAAAATTTAATGACGAACACGGAGTCACCAACGTTAAATTTGCGAGGTGGACGTCGCCGTTGGTTAACCTGTTCGTCTTGTCTAGCTTGGTTGGTCCTTAGGAGTTCACGGGCCCTGCTTCTGGCTACCTCACGTAAAGCCTCTCTGTTCGGTGTCGATCCTTCGACAGTTACATCGCGCACCAGAGCTTGAATCACGGGAGTTGTGGATTCAGTGCCAATCAGAAGGTTCAATGGTGAAGTCTGCGTTGTCTTCTGTCTCGTGATATTTAACACCAACTGAAGTTTCCACAACGTTTCTGACCAGGATACGTTCTTGTAGTTTGTCTGGATACGTAGCATGTTGAGGACAGTTTGCATGTAACGCTCAACTTGGCCGTTCGCCTGGTGCATTTCTGGCGTTATATAATGCAGGTTACAACCAAGTTCATCTATCCAAGTCACAAACTCACTGGACTCGAACATTCGTCCCTTGTCAGTGACCATAAGCTTAGGCACTCCGAACAAAGGAATAGCTTGAGAAACGACACGTTTTAACTCACTAGTATCTTGTCTACAAATCGGGTAGAGGAGGGTATATTTGGTAAAAGCATCGACGATGAGCAATACAAATTTGTATCCTCCAGATACAGGCTAAAGCGTCAACGTGAACAGTGTGGAATGGTGTATCGGGTTTTGCCCAGGAAGTAATTGTTTGCAGATGAGCCCGAGGAACTCTCTTTTGTGACACACACACGAGAAAGTGGCCAATATATTTGCTAACAAACTGTCTGAGTCCGGGGAACCAAAAATGTATTAATATAAGGTCAAGGGTCTTCTCTAGGTTAATATGTTCGTGCTCGTCATGGAATACTGTCATTAGACTAAGCCTGTGCCCTTTGGGTATATAGCAGAGTAGGCGTGGCTCTTGGCCTACTGGGGTGTACTTGTAATACAGGACTCCATTTCGGACGGAATAATGATCAGCATCGAGATTGCCATCGTGGAGTCTTTGGATGAGATTTTGCGTCTCGTTATCGGCTGATTGCGCAATCTGAGCCCAATTTTTGGGTCTAGAAATTTGATTGACGGCAACAGGGTTGCGACTTAAGTAGTCAGCATGGGGTAACATCACTCCTTTTCGATACTCGATTGAGAAATCGAAGTCCTGGAGGTAGATCTACCACCTGGCTACTCGGGGCAAAAGGTCTTTCTTTCGCTCTGTTGCTTTTAGGGCGTTACAATCTGTCACGACCACAAATTTCAGACCAACCAGATAATGTCGAAAGTTTTGGAGGGCTTTGACCACGGCAAGTGTTTCCAGTTCGTAGGAGTGGTATTTCCCTTCAGCACCCTGAGTGGACCTACTGAAATAAGCCACTACATGCTTTTTTGAGTCTGGATATACTTGAAGAAGTACCGCACCGTCTCCAGCACTGCTGGCGTCTGTATGGACTTCGGTGGGAAAGCTTTGATTAAAAATGGAAAGGACCGGTACATTGGTCAGTTCTTTAATGAGATCGAGACGAATGGACTCTCATTCGGGCGTCCAATTGAATTTGACGTTTTTACGGGTTAGATTAGCGATAGGAGCAGTTCTAGCGGAGTAATCTTTTATGTATCGCCGAAAATAACCTGCCAAACCCAACAGCTGACGCACTTGCTTCACGTTTTTGGGTGGCGAGGTGTTAACTAGGGCCTCCACTTTTCGTGGACTCGGCCTAACCTGACCCTGACTAACTAACCTACCCAAATATTCTATCTCTGTGACAAGAAACGAACATTTAGCCAAATTTATAGAAAAACCGGCTGATGTAAGCGTCTTGAGAACTTCACGCAACAGTTCAATCCCTTCTATCTCAGAATTACTTAGCAGAAGAACGTCATCGACGTAAACTAGAACGTTTCCTTCGTTAAGGTGGCAGCGTAAGGTGTCGTTTATAATGCGCTGGTAAACTATCGGAGAATTAGCTAAACCGTAAAGCATTTTGACGTACTCAAAGTGTTCTTCCGGTATCACCAAACCAGTGAAGGGAATGCTTTCCTCTTTAAGAGGAATTTGGTGGAACCCTGTAGCCATATCAAGGCTACTGAAGAATTTACAAGCGCCTAACCTATCGATGTGATCATCGATCAATGGAAGAGGGTATCGATCTTTTACCGTTATTCGATTTAACGCTCTAAAATCGACGCAGAGCCTATCTGAGCCATCCCGTTTCCTTACGAGTATAATAGGGCTTGCATATTCAGATTTCGAACGCCTAATCACTCCCTTATCTAGAAGGTCTTGTGTAATTTTCCTAACCTTGAGTTTTTCGGAGTAAGAGAGTCTATATGGGCGATACACAACAGGGGTGGAACTGGTAAGCTTTATCTCCATCTCACCTGTTTTGACTGTGGTCATGGCAGTACCCGATATTAGATAGTCGGAGGATTTGTTTATAACGGACATAAGGCTATCCAACTCCGAACCCGTAAGGGGTGTATTTACTTTGACCTGATCTCCCACAAAAATAGTATTGACTTTTGCACTAACGTTATCGGAACGCGTAAGGCATTGCTCATCTTTAGTACGAATGTAAATGATGCCCTCGCGGTTCAAAACATCAGTGCCAATTATAATAGGAGCGTTCATAAAAGTCGATGGAACTACCACTAAGTCGACTTCAATAGCAATGTCACTGAATTCTACCGTAAACGTGACGTAAGATGTTGTGACCACTTCTTTCTCACACAAACCTTTCAACACACTACGTCTCGGTTTTGGCTGACATGTAAAATGTTTCAAAATATCTGAAGAAATAAGGGACACACCGAGGGCTCCGCTATCAATCAGCACGTCTACAGGTATTCCATCTACTATCGCGGTAGTCATGTCGTTGTTTTGAACGATATTCGATCGATAAGAGCAAAGGTTGACATTACGCGGATTTCGTTGCTTGGCTTTGCCTTTGGCAAAGCATTTGTCCTCAGTATGTCCCGACTTCTTACAGAACGTACAAGATTTATTCGAAGAGAGTTGTGTATTGGAAGAAGAGTCCGAAGCCACATGAGCAGGCTTGCTATTAGTCGCGTTTGACTTAGACTTTTTACAATGGCGACTGATATGACCAGTTTGGTTACAATTAAAACATTTTGGTCCAGGACGGTGGTTTGATTTCGATTGACTTTGCCTTTTAGGATCGGCGACCTTGTCGCTCCTCGACGGTTTAGTGTAAATAGACAGGAACGAGACAATAGTGTCAGGGGTTAAGTTTGCGTTAGCAGCAGCTGCACGCACCTGAGGGTTGTCTATACCGCGTATAACTATGAGGGTTCTCAACTCATCACTTAGCCCTTGAACTATTTTCAGACGCAATAGGGTACGACGGGCGTATTCTGAGTAAGTTGAATACTTGTCTGAGGTAGTATTCATAGCTTCGAGCAAAATATTCGCGTAGTCTAATTTACTGGGGCAAAGGGGTTTGAACTCAAGAAAGAAATTGGACCAGGTCCTGTCGTTTGTCACCCATTCTCCTAACCAGACCTTAGCATCGCCCTTAAGGCAATCAGCCACACGCGACAAACATTCGTGGTCACTCCAATCGTTAGCCTCTCTGGTGCGATCCACTTCATCGCACCATGCTTCGATGCTGTTAATTGATGGGTCAAAGTTCGACACGTAATAGTTACGCGACCTCGATGGTTGCATCGTTTTTATTGCTTGCATCAGAGCATGAGCGAGAGTGGACGCCTCAGAGCCGGGGACACCAAATTCCATAGACTGATGTCGCTCTGACGTATTGGCTACCGACTCCCCAGCTTTTGGCAAAACCTCACTATTCTTTCGGTTAGAACTCGTTTGAACCAGGGGCGAAGGAGTACGTGTGCGCTTTCTATTGCCAATGTCGCTACGAGAATGATAATTATTACGCGAATCGCGCCTATCCCTAGTACGCGTTCGGTTCTTTTCGGGAGTGCGAGAATCATGCCTGTCTCGATTACGTAAGCCATCTCGCGAATTACGACTACTCCTACTTGAATAACGATACGATCTGCCACTACTGCGATCACTTGACCCACGAGATCGACGTCGTTTGCGATCGCGTGACTTATCCCGAGTATGTAACCGTTTCTCACGAGTAGGCGAACGTTCACGCCCCATTATCACAAAGAAAAAAAATACATACATACATATCGTCACGCCTTTTATCCCCGAATGGGTAGGCAGAGGCGTATTTCCACAGCCACTTTTCGCCAGATATACTTTAGTCCCACGTAATAAGGGGCGAGCTTATTGCCGTACCGGGCACATTTCCAGACTCCGTGCTGGTACTGAGAATTTCGTGACAGAAAAACCCAATAACTCTGCCCGACCCAGGAATCGAACCCGGGACCTCCCGATCCCAAGCGCACATTTATGCCGCGAGACCAACGAGGCAGTCGTATAGGGTTTGATGTCGAGTTTTCCGTCTCTACGCAAAGATGGTATTTGCATCGTGTTAACCCTTAGTCGCCTCTTACGACACCCATGGGATGATACGGGATGGTGACATTCCGTATTCTTAATCCGTCACCACACGGACTAGAAAAATAATCAGACAAACAAAATAATCCAATAAAAAGAAAAGTGATTAAGTGGGTAGTTGAAAGTGTAAAGAAAAAATGGTTTTTCTGTTTACAATAATATTTAACTACGAAACTTCTTCTAAGTGGGCTTAAAAGTCCTTTATACCACTTCTGATGTAAGTTTCAGATGTGGATTTTGTTTAAAAAAAATACAATTCACAACAAAGAAACCATTTTTATTTCATAATTAAAATCGACACAAATAACAATCAAAATTATTTACGGTTCACAACACAAACTTAAAATCCACTAAGCAATTCTTTATTAACACTTAATCACTTTAGCAAATAACTAAACTCAAATGGCTTACGCAACTTTGCGACTGGCGATGATTCACACGTCCTTACAGTCCGAGAGCAGAGAAGCAAATGGACGAGCTATTTTTTTTTTATTGTTTTTTTGTGTGTGGACTAGTTGTTGGCCGCTGATGGTCTTGACAACTTTACGCGGACTATGGGTGAGCGCAGAAGGCTCCGGGAGCTATCCCCAGCGCCTTGCTTTTATAGGCGGTGTGGAGGTAGTTACTGACGTAACCGATGATTCTCCTTACAATATACTATATATATATACCGTTATGAAAAAGAAGACGAAAATGTATGGATCAAATATTTTGTATATTTTGGTTTTTGCGCCTGGAAAAGTTTTATGGAAAAATTCCATAGAAACATTTTTGGATAAAGAATAGCCCGGCTTATAAACTACATACATAAACTAGTTTTTCCTTACGTTTTAACCAGCGATAAATATGATTTATATATCCTAGTTTCACGTACTGTTTGTATCTTAAGTTGCTAGATTTATTTACTACGAGTATAGTTTTTATTATTGTTATATTATAATGTATATCTTAAGTTTCATGTTTTACATATATGCAAATATTTAAAAAGAACAGGCCTGTTGTTTAATTAAGGAATAAAAACTATTAACAATCCACCAGATATTCTTTTTTCGTTTTTATTTAAAGGCAACTCTCGCAATAGGAATTAATCTTGTGTCGCGGAGGACTTTACTAACTTTACTAAATACAACTAACGGACACAAATGACACCAATTCTATTGTTTATTTTTTTATAATTTATTGATCGCACAAATTGTTGTCCCGTGTGGATTGAACCCACAATACAATCGACACAGCGTCAATCGGCAAATAACCACTACGCCAACCGTGCAGTCAAAGTTCAGTCATTATAAAACAATTTGAACTGTTTAAAGAAAGGTTTAATTTGCACAATTCTAAGAAAAACGCACCACCCAAACTATCACACTTTACAGCAAAATTGTGTGTAAGACAACATGACAGCACATCGTCGTATTGTCGTCAACACAAACCGTTATTTGGAAAGCATTCCCGGGTCGTGCAACAAAAGGGTTCGTGTTTTAAAACAAGATTGGTTTACATAGTAGGTAATGCGAAATCTGCTATTTGTTGGTAGCGCTAATAAAGACTGCACACGTCGGAGCGGAGCGGAGCGGTAAAATGACGCTTAGATACTTCGATATTACAGTGGCAAACAGGAGGTAATTAGTGGCAATCTAAAATGCTGCAATTTGCAACTCACGCTTTATTTGTTGTTTATATCTGACTGCAGAACTTATTTATGAGCTATAATTTTAATTTGATGAGAACTCACATCACAGAAGATCGACGTAAAGTAGCAGTACCTAAAGTGTTTTGTTTGGTTCGGTGAGTGAGAGTGCCGGAGGCCCTATCCCCTATTCCTTCTCCCTCATCCCAATCCTCATCCTATCCTTTTTCCCAGCCCCAAGGGGCGGCAACGTACTTGTGACTCCTGCGGTGTTGCTTGTGTCCATGGGCGGCGGTAATTGCTTATCATCAGGCGGTCCATTTGCTCGTTTGCCGCCTATTACCATAAAAAAGAAAAAAAAACTTTGTATGTCGTAGTTAAAAATAAAATATTTTCTTCCTTTCATCCCGTGTCTCGAGTTTAAGGAGTGAGGTAGAAAAGTAACTGTAAAGACTGGAATTCAGGATTAATCCAATCTTTTGCAGTCTAAGCGAGAACAGTCTAAAATTATATTTAACTGTCACGAATAAGTTTTCGGCGTGGAGCCTAAATGCACTTCCATAATGTTTTGTACAAATAAACATAATTTATAACTAACAAACATTAACAATCAAAATAAGTAGTCTTTTGCAATAACACTAAACCGATTTATAAATTAAACTTAACATATAAATTGTTTTATGGTATGCCAATAGCTTGTTATTAAAACTTGTAAATCTCATCAACACTATTGTTCAAAGTTACATTTGATTTAAATGCCATCCAAACGGCTATTGATAGTAGTATTGCGGCAATAACGATTCAACTTTAATGGAGTAAGAGATATAAAATAATAAAATATTGCTTTTGGAAAACAGTCGTTAGAATTGTAACATTTAATGATAAATTATTCTTTCGGGATGTTTGCTACGAAGTTTTGTTTTGATTATTTGATATTTTATCATGTGTTTTTACAGGTAGTAAAGCAATGCTGATTTCAGTACAAATGGGTCCTACAATTATACGCCATTTGTATTGCAAAGGTTTATTGTACTTCTGTAACTTTATAAATAGTTGAATATATATCTGAATAAAGTAAATAATTAAAAAAAATACTGCCTCCGTGGTCCAGTGGATAGCGTATGCGACCGCGGATCGGAAGTTCCCGGGTGTATTACTGAAACTACTATTACTAAAAAGTGTTCCTAATTTTATTTGAATTCTCAGTAGCAGCACGGAGGCAATGTGCTCGGTAACGGTAATAGGCACGCCCCCTATTATCTGGGGCCTAAAAATTTATGAGGATACAGTCGTAAAACAATCTTTCCTTTTGGTTTTGGTTCTGCCCAAGCAAAAGGTGATATAGAGCATATTGATATACTTAAACTACTAAGCCATGCGTGCCGTCATTTGATTCTAAACTAGGCAGACCTGTGTTATGGCAACTAAATAACTAATAAGGATACCATTCCTAAATAGACACAAATTATAGATAAACGAGCTAAGCCCAGACTGAGAACAAATAATTATGCTGGACAAAAAGATTTGTTTTGATTGGGAATCTCTAAGGGTCACTAACCTCTAGAACACTACCCTAGGGTAGTAAGATTAAGACTATATTACGTTATTTTCCTTGAACAATTGCTTTCGGCAATAAGTTCGCCTATAAAACTGATTAGATTTTTTAATTGTAACATTGTTACATAACCTCTGCATCTAGTATACAATCAAGTAGTAATCTATCAATATATCTTCTTTCGTTCAAGAAAATCTCCCAAAGACACCCCGAATAAAATCTAAGTTATCATTATGGTAATGTATTCATAGGTTTCGGAAGCGATTCAGATTTATCCAGTTTGCGGTTCACCCCTAATTTAAGGGGGGACCCATCAGCGGTTTGGTGTGGCTCGATTTACAGCCGACCTGCCTCGATGTGTGATATCTTAATTATTTTACAATCCCTATAAGCCCGGTCGATTGGTCCGGTATAAGTGGAAGTTTAGGCATGTGATTGCTTCGCGATAGGGTATTATATGTTAATTGAATTATAAAATTAAGGTATTTCTGTACAGGATTGTGTGGATAAGAAGCTTGCTGTGTTATGATGCTAAGCTGGAAAGTGTAAGATTTTGCTGAATACTGATTTATAATTATTAGAATTTTGGTCAAGATGCCATGAGTAATATTTTGTCTATTCTTGTGTCGGTGTTTGAGGTACATTCCCTGAAACAACGTCTGTTTTTATAATTACAGGGTTGCTTATGTGGCCCGAATCTCAAGTCTCAAAGTCATTCGGATTTATTACAAAATATGGTCTAAATATGATTCGAAATGTAGTTAGAATAATTATTTTATGAAACGCCCATTTAAAAATTGTTTGGAACAAGTGTCAAAACGAAGAAATAATTTATTTTTTCGTTTTGACCTTTCTTCCTTGAAATATAAAACGATCTTAAAATAGTCTAAAGCGTCGTAGCTTTACACTATTTTAGATGAGCTTAGTCAGGAATTTAATTTAGCTGTTGTTTTGTTAAATCTAATCTGTGTTATAACTAAACGCCGACAGGTAACGAAGTTTAATTCTAGATGTGTTGTTTACAAGTCATAGAAAGGACTAAAGCTTATTTTTGCAATGCATCTCAAACATTTGGTGGCCAAAATGACTTTCAAAAATCTATTCATTTCCTGTATTTATTTATTCAATTGCGTCATCCTCCTAGCGTTATCACAGTCACAACCCGGGGTCCGGTTAACAGTCTAACCAGATTTGACTGAATATAAGTTTTCCACGGAGCGGCTGCCTGTCAGACGTCTGCAACCCAAAGGTATAGAGATATTTCATTGTTTAGACTAGTGTCAGTTTATGTAGAGTTACTGATATTTACTGATATCTCTACTAGGCTATCGCCTTCATCATTTTTCATTCACTTGCCTTGCAACATGTAACTTAATGACCAAGTGGAAGAGCCGAGCCACTTAATACATAAAAAGCATTGCTTTAAAGGTGCACTCCAATTTATATATGTAAACGGACTAATGTTATCGAAATAATCAATTTTGATAGTGTTTTATTTTTTTATAATTATTTTTTCGCATTAAGGACTAATTCAAAATCTTGCACAGAATCCCTAGTGTCTTACACTTTATCACCGTATATTTCTATAAGATACTGTATTAAAACTTTAAACGCTACGTATAGGGGTTAGTACTAAGATTGTGCAAACTTTTTACTTAAGTGCTAAAGAAGTTATAAGTCCAACAAGCTCGGAAGCCGCGCAGTAAATTCTCTGTCTCTACTGCTCTTGTAAAGTTTAGCAACGTTTAGGCATGCTATGTAACTTACTACAGTTTTGTGCTTTTGTGTTATGCGTACAAATATAAAAATATACTTTATTATTTATTATTATCACAAAAAACGAAAGCAAACGACAGCAAAAATTACTCCACTTGCTATAAATTCAGAAAACATACATTTAATCTGAGGTCGTCACACTAATGTACAGTCGAACAACTTCCCGCTCGACCACCATAAGGGTGAGAATCGCTCAGCAAGACATCGTCGCTTCCAGTACTACTTTACACGCACATTGACACTCGTATTCAAAATCAGTTTCTAGTGTGTCTCGACTCTATGAGCGAGCCAAGGGATTTTTTTTTCAAACTGGTACAGCGCCGACTTATTTGATTGTACACACAATGACAGCCAAGCTATGGTCAAGCTAAACAGTTGCAGTAAGATACTAATAGTTATTTTCAACGCTATAAGAACAGTACAAAGGTTAAAGTGTCAATCTTGACGTGTGTGTTCGTGTGTTACGTCAATATTTTACAGTTGATGTGTGGTTACAGTTTAAGAATACAAAGTGTTACTACCCCATTTCATTCCGTTGGTGTTGTAAGAGGCAGCTAAGGAAAATATTCAAAGCAAATAATATCTTGCGTAAGAGATGCAAAATTCGAGATCAACACCTGTGCCAACCCGTCTTTCTAGCGATTTATAGCAGGCATCAGCATTCTATAATCTCACAATACTATTGTGACGCATTCAGTAGGTACAGGCTGTTTGTGAAACAAGTTATTTCAAACAAAAACTAAAGTATCGTATTTCGTAGTTTATAAAGTTTAGTGAAGTAGTCTTTAAAAAAGGTAAAAACTAAGAAATCTCATTACTACAGTCGTTTTTCTTGTCTCTTGAGCACTCTTTTGTCTTTTAAACTGCATTCCCAATGAACATTCTTAAGGTAGAGTCGTCTCTTCTATTTGCCATTTTTAAATTAGAAGTATTGTATTTTTAAGTTTGGATTTTCTTGTTTATATATTGCACGTTAAATAAAAACTGTATTCGTTGGTGACGGCGTTTTATGTGAAATTTATTTTATACATACTACGTTCTTTTACAATGTACTACACATTGTAAGTATTTTCTTTCACGGTCAAGTTGATCGCAGTTTGCCGAAATAAGCAGGGATGAAGTATAATAAACTACCAGTTTCTCCAAACACAATCTGATTTCCAATATTAGCTTCTACATCTTCAACGTTTGAAACCTAGAGGATTAGCCATGATTATTCGTTAGTGCCAGGATGTTTGAGTAAAACACAGACCATATGGTCTTTGAACTGACTCTTTTTAATGACTGTCAACGCTCACCGTGACAGTCGTTGACGTACATATACGATATACGACGCACGTATACGCCCAAGGAGCTATTATATACGCCTTTGCAGTCTAGGTCTCTCCTACTTTGCATCACTATAGCGTTGTGAGGTGCTAGAAGAATTTTGACTGCTTTATCCCGCTGGCCAGGCGGGTTGACCTGGTGTTACCTTTTTTCTTTTTTTTTTTTAAATACTACTTCCGCACTAGGAATAAATTCCTGTATCGCGGGGGACTTCAGAAACATTCAATCAACGGACCCAAGGACACCCAACTTGAGACAACAATTTGTGGATTACACAAAGTTTGACATTGGGTTTTCCGTCTCCTCTGCAAAATAATTTTTTGCTTCGTGTAATGTTCCTTAGTCACCTCTCACTACACCCACGGAATGGAATAGGAAAGTGACATTTTGTCACTTGTGGAGACACGTCACAGTGACACTTTGTATTCTTAATCCGTCACCATATAGAGTATTTAAGTACCTAAGTATAATTAAAATACACATGACTATATCCACTCAGCTTGTTATCATCCACCAAATGAACCAGTACTCTTGGGTCTTATAAACCTTTATTCTCTGAATCTTCTATTCATCACCAGCGAACACGATTACAATCTTCTAGATTAGTGCAACATAAACAGAGATAAAAAGTCAGAACCAATTACGTTTAGTAATTTCATTGTGCGGGTTCTTAAATAACTTATGCTTCGTTTAGACACAGCTGGTTGATGGAAATTACTCGCCACTTGCTTGGTTACTGTGCTGAAAATTATGCGAGTAGAATTTGAAAGCTACTTAATTTATTAATTCCTTGTAAATAAATAAGTATTAAAAAAGTATCTGGTGAATATTTCTAATCAGATAGAGTTTTTGCTTATACGTTATGGCCCAGCTCCGGGTTGGTAAAAGAAAAAAACGAAAGAGAGATTTAAGGATATTATCAGGAATCTCTTTTAACCTCTTTTTTGCTATACCAAGATTGCAGTTAGGCCTGATGAAGTCCGTAGTATGCACATTACAACTGTGCAACATAATATTGTTCGTTGAGATCTATTTTATTACAGGCATCATGCTTCGTTTTTGTCGAGCTCTATTTAGAGTACATTGCCAATATTAGGATGCAATACTGCTATGCCTCCTCTTTTAATACTATATCATACAGAAGGTTATAATAACAATAATGTAATAATAATAATAAAAAATTGCATTGCTTCTTGCCTTCGTTTAGGTGCGCCATGTGTTTCTCCACATCGCTATCACTGTGGAGAGGCTGTTGACAGCCTTGATCACCATGGTCTGTCATGTAGCAGGAGCGCAGGTCATATTTCACGACACGGCAACCTAAATGACATTCGTCGTCGGGCTCTTGTCACCGCTGGCATTCCAGCCCACCTTGAACCAGGGCCTGGTACGCGACGACGGTAAAAGACCAGACGGTATGTCTTTACTGCCATGGAAGTTGGGTAGGCCTTTGGTATGGGACGCAACGTGCGTCGATACCCTCGCGCCATCACATCTTCCTAGCACAGCGGGTTGTGCGGGCGCTGCTGCTGCTACAGCGGAGACCCTCAAACGGCGCAAATACGCAAACCTAATAGGGGATTACGTATTTGAGCCGTTTGGGGTCGAAACTTTGGGGCCATGGGGTCCAAGTGCGAGATCTCTTTTTAGAGGACTCGCAAAGAGACTGGTAGACGCCTCGCGTGACCAGAAGGCTGGGTTGTATTTGGCCCAGAAGTTCAGTATCACCATACAACGTGGCAATGCTGCCAGCGTTCTGGGCACGCTTCCAGTTGACGGCGATGTGGACGAATTTCATGATGCCCTCTAAATTATTTTTTTTTCTTTCTGTATATATTTATTTCTATGTTCTGTATATATTTCTTTGTATAGTAATTTTAGAACTAGTTACTTTTTCTTTATACCTATTTTAATTTTAAGACATATTTAAGTTACTTGAAATATTTAAGTTATTATAAAATAAATAAAGTTCCAGAATGATTCATTCTAACACTAACGAAAAATATCAGTAGATTGAATTATTTTATGGATATGTTATGGATATGATATCTACTCTTTTGACAACATCTGATACTCGACTTTCTTTTCGGAGCCATTTGTTCGTCTTTCTGTCTCTTTGTGTCACTCCTACCAGTTTTTTTTCCATGCCCTTTGAGCTACTTCAAGTTTTTGGAACGGAACGGAGCCGAAGCTTGGGCTACTACAAAGGCGTAGTAACCCAAGTTTCGGCTCCAAAGGTAAGGACTGGCAGGACGCACAGGTTGAATATTCTTGCTTTTTGTTGCTTCGTAAGAGCAAATGCCAGTTTGATGAAAGCGGCCCAACCCAAACGGATACGTCTATCAATGTCGTTCACCTGGTTTGCTTTGCCCATCTTTATCGCTTGCCCTAGGTATATATGTATTTATTGACGAATTCCAATAATGGGGTACATCCTACTACAATTGTTATTCCGCTGGATTTTGCACTGGTCATGTTTCGAATTTGTCGTGAACTGGTCGCAGCAATTGTTACAGTCGTACCCTCGCTCCCTGCCCTGTCCATGGCCAAGTGCGTGATGGCTTGAAACGTCAGCGTCTCTTTTTGTGAGGCAGTAATGCTGACCAAGCAGATGGCGAAGCGAGAGAAGTCGATGATACTGCCTAGGGCCCGCTTCCCGTCCGCCAGTAGGCTGAGGCAGCGGCGCGGTGACCACGTGCGCCCCAGAAATGTTGATTAGCAAATATGGCGTGGCCCGCCAGCATCCAACGGCGAATTGAACCCTGAAAAGGTCACTGTGTGCGACGCAATTTACATGGCCGTCAAGAACACTTTGGTGGTTATTGTGAGTAATGTGAGTAGACCCAGCTACGCACCAAAAAAAAGGTGGCTTGCATATCTTATGTACCACATAATTCACATAACATGGGGCCAGCAGGCTTAGTACTAGGCTAGTTCTTCTGCCATTAAGGCATACTGAAGGAAGAACAGAAAGCAAGCAGCGCACACAGTGAGCGCAGTGCGAATTAGAGCGAAACAGCGTGACAGATGCTGCGTCTAATTCTATCTCGTTCTTGGCTTACAACCTGCCATTACCTGATGCCATTTCAATTGCAAAGTGCACATTATATTAGGAAAAAAATAACAATAATTAGTATTTATTTCACTAATAGAGCAGATTCTTTGAGCTCGAATATTATCTCACAGACTGCACTTAGAACTTTAGTGTCGTAATAAAAAGTGTTTATTTCGTACTATTCTATGATAATTTAAAGTTTATTTTAGTTGGCCGGCACTTTTAGAATTAGCCAAAATTTGTATGGCGGCTAGATAATCTCCTTTACCCACGCTATTCGAGCTTCACCTTTTTGGAAAAATTCGAGCCTACTCATTGAAATGGACAAAATTATACAAAATACTCTTAGTCAAATTTTGAATATAGCACTGAATGACCGATTGTGGCTACAGGCGTCCTTGCCTGTACGTTTTGGCGGCCTTGGCGTTCGCAAAATTTCCGATGTTAGCCTACCAGCATTCCTGTCCTCGGCCCACAGCACTGCAGAATTGACCAAGAAAATCTTAGCACCAACACTGGTCGATTCTGAGGTGCGGTGTAAGACTGATGCCATGAATGCTTGGAGAAGTGCCTGTCCAAGCACTGAGTTACCCCGAGACCTATCCTCTCAGAGGCAGTGGGATGGATCGCTTTGCAGCAGAATACGAGAAAATCTTCTTAGCACATAGTCTAATGCTGCAGAGCGTGCTCGTCTACTGGCTGTGGGAGAGTGGGAGTCGGGCTTCTGGCTTCAAGCACTACCATCGGTCCAACATAGGTACCATGCTGGACGATACGACCTTCCGCATTGCCTCTTGCCTCCGTTTAGGCGCGCCATGTGTTTCCTCACATCGCTGTCACTGTGGAGAGGCTGTCGACAGCCTTGGTCACCATGGTCTGTCATGTAGCAGGAGCGCAGGTCGTATTTCACGACACGCCAACCTCAATGACATACTTCGTCGGGCTCTTGTCACCGCTGGCGTTCCAGCCCAACTTGAACCTCAGGGCTTGGCACGCGACGATGGTAAGAGACCAGAAATTATTGTTTTAATTTATGTGTAAATAGCCACTTAGTTATAGTTAGTTTTAATGCAATTATAATGTACCTATATTTGTTTATGAAATAGTCAGTTGAATAATAAAATTCGAAATCATAATAAAAATGTTTATTCTCTTTCACAAAGGCTATACAATCTTACAATATAAATTCAAGTTCAAAATAGATACGGCCAGGAAAATCCTGTCAGACAGAATACCAGGCCCCCATAACATAGAACAGGTGGATACTTATGTTCTTCATATAGACATCCTTATTTTATACAATTCATTAAACTGTCTGATTTGACTAGTTGAAAACATTTCTATACTGCATGCTAGTAGTCACTAGTTCAAACGGGTCTCGCATTTTATAGGCTATTTGGTCGGCCCAGCACGCTTCGTCCAATGTATCCAGTGCCGAGCACATTTATTTAATTGTTCTCATTGACAATCGATACTGTTTGTGCTACTGTTTGAGTACCGGCAGATGTTTTGATAAAGTTAACTATTTGCGTGAGGCATTTGTTGGTCATTTGATATATTGGTTTGTCACATTGATATGTAATCTGTGTGGTGTGCGATTTTTAGGGCAAATATTTTTTGCTGGGTGTTTCACAAGTCGATAACGATGTGAGCACAGAACTCTATGTTGAGATGATGAAAGAGCAAAACCTAGTAAAGAAGCTAAAAACAAAAATGGTTAAACAGAGGCTGTCAGGTTCAAAACCAAAGTGTGCACCACTGACATTTCGAAGTAAGTGCGTATTGAATTGCTAATTATCGCTCGCTAAAGGGTGCCAACGTGTCGGCAGATGTGTGGGTTCTCGTAGTGAGAAGAGGCCGTGCCCAGCGGTTGGACTAGGTGTGTGGGTTCTTATAGTGAAAAGTCGCCGTGTCCAGCAGTAGCATAGTGTATAATACAGGGCTGCTCATAATGATGACAATTCCGTTTGCACTTTACTCATTGCTCGTTCTTGTAGTACATTGCACACGATCACGTTTTTTTAAAGTTGACACGAACCGAATTACGTAATTATAATTTATTTCAAATATTTTTATCTAACCAAGGAACCATAAGGTGGATGAAAACGCCAATGGGGAAGGCCTTGGAGGAGATGGCGGGATGAATTAGACGCTTTTTAAAAGATTTGGCAGGAATTCGCATGTGGTCGCGGCAGGTGGCGGTTAAAGGGAGTTTTTTGTCGAGCAGTGGGACACAAAGTAGGCACAATACAAAACCAGAGAACTAAACTATAGTCCTCTAAATCACTCTCAAATTTATTCCAAAGGATCAGCAAGGCAGACAAGCGCACAAAATGTAAAACACAGATTTAAAAACTTCAATCGCAGTGAACTTTATTAAGCGCACTGCGCACAAAATCTGCAGTACGCTAAAAGTTTGTTCGGCAAACATTTAATCTGTGTCATTCCTAGAAATTTAAACAACGCCAAGTTGGAAAACTAAACATGTAGGATGGAATTTATGTTGGCAACAAAGGCCATTTAGTTGGCGTCAGGTAACGTTTCATGGTAGTTTTCATAGTTGGCTACAATGTACGCTGAAATGCGATACGGGGTGTAGGATGCGGCCTCACGAGGCGGCTGGTTTGCGGCTTATAGAGGTGAATGGATGGGAATGGTGATCTGCTTTTAGGTTATATGGATAGTCTTGGGGTGGTTTGTCCTTCTATAGTAAATAGTGAGGTATTTTAGTCTAAGAGCTCTTAATGTACGGTGTTTCCTGGAAACTGTGCGTGCGGCAGCTGGCACCATTTATTAGGCAATAGAGCAACAGTGACCACTTTGTAGACCGATCTACAGTTTTTTAGTTTCGGACGAACATTCTTTGTTCGTGATGCGTGTGTAAAACGGTATAGGAACCTTTACGGTCTTTCTCTCTTTTATTTTTCCTTTAACAGTATAAAACCAGCCGAGCTTCACTAGGATAGATATCAATCGGGAAGTGATCAGAGAAGAATGACAAAAAAATAACAGTGTCATATACCTACATTTTTTAATATTATTTTATTTTAATTATCTATATATCCAAATTTAGACAAATATACCGAAAACAGGCGGTACAGTACGTGTTATTGTAAATTGTTTTTTTTTTAGATCTCACAAACGTTTGGTGGAAAGTCAGTGGTGCACCATATGGATTTGACCGTATTAACTGGAGACACTGCGTAGCAGTACGTTATATAGGGTGTCACAAGACCCATCACCAAACCAAAGTCTACTCGGTTTGGACATCATGCCAAGTGATACCTACTAAACAAAAATAATATCTGGGAAACGAACTTTTTTTTAATTGGACACATGCATTTATAAAGCTGCAATTAAAAGTGCACTCGTGCAATGTTGCAAATACCTACTTATCCATTGGTGCGTAGGACATCTATAGAACACATGGGCAGGGTAAATTCATCGATTTTATACCTAATTAGGAAAATTGTATACTGTCTTTCAGCCTCAATATCTCCTAAACTGGTAATTTCCCAGGTATGGTGCTGAAGTAAAAAAAAAAATTCGGGCAAGTGCGAGTCTGACCCGCGCACCGAGGGGTTCCGTACGCATTTTACCTTATCTGAGGTTGGTGCTATTTACGCTAGTTCTCTAAATCTGTATGAGCGCCCATACAACTTAGAGGACTATCTTAAATGGAGTCTACTATGTATGTATGGGGACACCCTTAAATTTTCCACTTTTTTATTTTTTGTAATTTGTCCTTTATTTGTGCTGTAAGACCCTGCTTTTGGCCAAATTTCGTGATTCTAGTTCAACTGGCACTACCATATAGGTTTTCGACCCAAAACCTCTAGGGTATTTACGGTTGACCTAGAATTGTCAATTTTGTTTAAAGCCAAGGTCTTACAGCACAAGTAAAGGAAAAATTCCGAAAATTAAAAAAGTTGAAAATTAAGGTTAATAATTTTGGTACTTACAAATTTTCGCAAAAATCTAATTTTGAACATAATTATCTTTTTATAGGATTGGCCCAGGACTCTGATTTTTATACACCTGTTAGGAACCATAGACTTCAGTGTCTGGTATAAATTTCAATTTGCTAGGTCTACCCGTTCCTGAGAAATTCGGTGGTGACACACGGACAGACAGACAGACAAGAAAGTGATCTTATAAGGTTTTTATAAGATCACTTTCTTGTCTGTCTAATTTTTACCTTGTACGGAACCCTAAAGATCATAATGATTGGTACTATATGGGATTTCAGTTTTCATTAAGGGTCTTATCCATCCTGTATATATCTGCTCCTAATATACACAGAAATAAGAGCTACCATAATTTCCTGAGCAAACAATTTGCCTAGTCGACATACATACCTAGGTAAACTGTCTAGTTATACGTGAGTGAAGCGTCTACGAAACAAATGCGAACGTTTGTGAGAAACTTAAACGAAATAAATGAGTAGTATGTTATGTTTGCATTTCATTTGAGTGTTTAAACATGAGTTAGCTGTGAGGGTTGGTTAGTCGGTCGTGTGTTTGCATATGTTCGAGTGTGTAATGCTTGATCTCATATTTTGATATTACAGATATATTTGAACATACCTACGTATGTTTGAATATGTGTGCTTACCTATGTTTTATGGAATAACAGAGGATGTCCGCAGCCTGCTGTAATGCACAATTAATTGAATTTGAACAGTTTCTTCTCGATTCTGTTGTAGACGTTCGGGCCATCGTTTCCTGATTGGTAGTAGTTACACGTACCTAGTAGAGACTTGCTGATTTCAGCATAAACGCGCTGGTTCGACCGTGGAAGTTCTACCCTCTCACAGAAAATTGACGTAAAGTGCCAGCATCTATACTGTTGCGTTCCCTTCCCCCTCATCCCACTTCTCCTTCTACATATTTATTTTCCCAAACCAAAGGGCGGCAACGCACTTGTGACACCTCTAGTGTGGCTTGTGTCCATGGCTTAGCTTACCATCAGGTGATCCGTCTGCTCGTTTGCCGCTCTCAACACTTTAAAAAAAGAGTAAACCTCAAGGAATATAAATGCCAAATTACAGCAATATAATTAATTTATAGACGTCAATCGGATGTTATGATGATGATGATGAATTCCGTGTGGCGACGGATTAAGAATACGGAATGTCTTCACCCCATATTTTTTGTTTGTTTTTGGTTTTTACAATTACTCTCACTACTTACAGTCACCCAACACGTAACGAGAGCTAAGGTAATATTATTTTAAAACACATAAAACATTGTAATTAATATACATTTTCACTCTAATAATATATAGTTATGATATAATTCCTACATTTAATAAATTAAATCTAAATCTTTCATTAAAGCGCATTAAAATTCAATAGTATCTATCTAGTATACATTAATGTCATAACAATTATACAAGTCAAACAAAATATTAAGTCAAATTCGTCATAATAATTATTATATTCAAATAAAAAATTTAAAATAAACATCTATCAAAATTGTCATATTACATTAATAATTTGTATCATATTCCCAAGCGACTTATACACATACATAAATTTACTTACAGACGAAATAAAAAATCTTTAATATGTCGCTTAAATTGCGAAAACTTATCATAAAATATGTCAACATTTGGCTGTTGAGCAATCATAGTATTAAGCATTGTAATGGCTCGATTGGTGGGCGCGTACTGCGAGGTACATGTGCGGAAAGGCGGGGCCGCCAACAGACGGCGTGAGCGCAGCCTGTTGTACTGGTTTGGAACTGAAAATCCACAACGTCTGAGAGTATCGGGATCATCTATTTCACCGTTGAGCAATAAGAAATAGTGTACCATTACTGCGAACTTACGTCTTAACTCGAGAGTATCAATGCCCACCATGCCTGACACAAACAAAGACGGGTATAAATACGGATAATATCCATAAAGCTTCCTATACAATGCCCTTGCGAATTTGCGTTGAAATCGTTCAATCATCACCCTATACCTCACCTCGTGTGGGTCCCAAACCAGGGAGTTGTATTCGAGTTTGCTGCGCACCAAGGCAAAGTACAAGGAGGTAACCGTATATCTGCTAGTGAAGCGAGCTGATTGCCTCATGACAAAGCCAAGAGCCTTATATGCCCGTTTGCACATCGCAGTTATATGGGTGTTAAAGGGTATCATCCCATGGGTGTCGTAGGAGCCGACAGAGGGAGCATATTATGCAGAGAACAGCACTGTAAGAGAAGGTAAACTTGATACAAACCCTATACCAACCCGTTTGGCCAGCGTGGTATAGTAGGCCAATTCCTCCTTTCAAAGGAGAGGCCTGTCCAGCAGTGGACAGGTAAAGGATGATGATGAATTAATTTGTCTAATAATAACCATCAAAGTCTTTAGTATTGCCTCTTAGTCTTTTCTCTCATTGAAAAGACAATTGCTGAATATCCAGACGAATGTGTGAGCAAAGCTTATGTCTCATAATCACAACGTGCCCATTAGAATTGCGATGAGTTATTTAACTCCAGTGACGGAGTAGGCGAACTGTCGTCGGCTAATAATTTATGTATGGACTTGCAGCTTTGATGTACCGCCGGTAATATACAGACTAATATAGATGTATGATGCAACGGTTGAGATGACTATTTGGTACAGGTACTTGGAATATAATAGTGTGGTTTAACACGCATACATCTGGGACCAAACTCAGCAGAGCTTAAATACATACATTTTGCAGATATATGTATTACCCTCAGACGCAAAAAATCCGGTTCGAACCCTCTAGACAGGTCCTTAACAGTTAGGGTCAGTAACCACTTCACTAACTGGTCAGTCAATAATGGGTTTTGAGGAAACTTAGATGGTACTTTTGGAAACTTAAGCCAGTTATTACAAATATGATCATTACCAGCCTTTAGACGTTCACTGTTGAACATAATCCTCCTAGTGAATGCCATTTGACTTCTCTACTCTTCAGTTAGCCAGCACTCTAATACCAAGTGTCAAGTTATCATTGAATTCACAATTCTATCAAAAAGGTTTTTTCGTATATAACCCTGCACTACCATATATACATATTTAATTTTCTATTTACCAGGGTATATATAAATTTGTACAATTTATATTAAAAATATCTCGTTCAATGTTGTTAAATACCCTGTATAGACAACTTTAGTAACGTTTCGGTGTATTGTATGAAACAACTTTAATATTTTTTTGTGTTTAAACCATTACGCATCTGGGCTATTTTTTATTAAATTAAGGGTTGATTTTTCAATCGTCAGTTAAAATTTACTTGACAGTTAATCTGTAACCGGGCTTAATTGAAAAGTATGTAATATCATTGATCTACTTTATCCACAACCGTAGTTTTTTATTTGTAAGTGTTATATTTTATTGTTTTGTTATATTTTAACTGACGATTGAAAAATCGGCCCTAAGTTAAGTTTATCACGGCAACTAAACAATGCGTATTGTTATAAAAATATGTTGTTTCCCAGCCACTTTATTGTGGTGTAAAACCTTTCAAATTACAATGCGCAATATTAGCTAGCATACTATCTAGTATCTCCTATAGAATCTGCAGACAGTATTCGCAGGTTAATCTTTGGCAAAGGATATTGTCAATTGCAGACTGATACCCGCACCTGGGACGGTGCCTAATAGACAATACAGACGTCGCCTTACAAATACGACAAAGCGTAATGGTGAAATCCTTTCAACGTTCTGTAGCTTGGTCCTTGCGAATGTTTGTATGGGAGTTACTAATAATACGCTGTACATAGCTACATATAGCTAAAATCGGAGGGTTAGTTTAAAAAAATAAAAAAACATGGCTTTATTCAATAATTGCATAAGGTTAACAAATAAACTCGAACATATAATCAAACGGGCACTGGGTATTTCGTAAGTCTTATAAATACTATTAAAAAGCTTTTATTGTAATGGAACTTTTGATATGGATATTTTGGGTATTGATATAAACAACAAAAAACATGAAAACATGGTGTCACAGTCGTGACACCATGTTTTCACTTTTGTGTACTGCGATGGAATACCTGAGTTGCCTCTCTCCCCCACTTTAAGGTGAATTCATCTCAAAGTAGTGATTAAACTCCAAACGAACGGAGAGTATGTGTCATTCGTGGAAGATGTTGTGCGTGGCCTCTTTGCACTCAAAAACAACCATATGTTTTCGACGTGCCTTAGTGGCGGTGTCGCGCGAATGTACCACAGTATAGCATGCGCAATCCTGCACAATGAAACCGTGTGTCTTATGAGTTTTTTCCTGATTTTAGGTGTGACAAAAAATGCAAAGTAAAACTTATAAAATAAACAAGACAAATATCTATTCTGCTCCAAAAACCAAATACCTTTCAAAAATAAATTACATTCAAAACACAGGAGAAAATTGAATGATAAAGTAGCTTTGGAATGCATCGATGGTCTTTTAGCAGGTAATTCGAGGGGGAAACATAATATAAACATTATAATAAGTCCCCCTTCTTTATATGAGGTACCTGACATGTCTTTGATCCAATGCAAGGAAAATATAATAAGTTTGGAGCTGGCAAACAATTAGCTGTGTCAGTATTTGTGCAGAGGGTGTGCTTGAATAATTTTGGCGCTTTGTTTATTTATAAGAGAAACAAATAGAATTAAAGAATAGATCAATGATAATTCTTGTACATAGCTCAATTATTATTAAGAGAGGTTCGTGTATTGGCAACTATGTTACCACTCTTATGTAACCAATAAAAAGTAAAAATAATACTAAGTGAATAATTGCAGCTACTTTACTAAAACAAAGTTAATTAAAAATATGTGTATCTAATCATCTATATCTATACGTACATATTATTATAAAGCTAGCGAGTTTGTTTGTTTGGTTGAATACGATAATCTTAGGCATTACGTGTCCGATTTGAATAATTATTTTTGCGTTGGATACCTCACTTATCGAGGAAGGGATAAACTCTTGCTATGAGCCGCGAGTGTGCAGCAGTAGCCTTGAATGACGCGGGAGTGACCGCTAGGCTCAGTTAGTATTTTTATAATATGTAAACTGAATTACGACAGTATAAATACTTCCAAAACATTTGTACAAAATGAACGCTCCACTAACAGTGTGCTCGCATATAGGTGCATGTTGTAACATAACCAAGAGTTGCAATTATCTTTGACATGTGACGTCAGCACTACTTGCGTCATCCACATAAGATGACGTTTGTCTTCGTTAACAAATAATGTTTGCTGTTTCCATTTTAGATGCTTTATCAGCATGCATTATCAAACAGCCTTTTGCATTCTATTGCTGGCTATGTGCGTTTGCTTAATTTGCGCCACAATCGCTTTGAGAGTAAGGAGGATTCGGCCTGTTGTACTAATCTGACCGGTTGGTATAAGGCTTGGTGTCGCGGTGTCCAGCTCTACCAATTATATTATTTTCACATTCGCCAGATTGGTTGGTATAAGGTTTAATATCGTGGTTGCCAGCTCTTCCTAAGGTACTATTTGCTTCATGAATTTTTCTTAGTCGCCTCTCCCACCATTTTGTGAAACGGTGGTAGAACTTTGTATTACTAAGCCGTCGCCTTACCAATGAGCTTTACTTGAAGTTTACTTCAATCACTACATGCAATCCGAACACTTGAAATCTAGAAATCACTCATTGAATACCATAGAAATCAGATAACGAAAGTCGAATCCAGTGCCTAACCAATTTTCAGAGTTTCGGATCGGATTCGGATCGGACTTAGATCGAAACAGTTCTTATAGTTTCCATCCACCCTTATAGCACTTTACACTGACTATAGGAATGGTAATCATCATCAGTCCTTTATATTGTCCCACTGCTGGGTACGGGCCTCTTCCCACTTATGAGAAAGGTAATGCCACAGAAATAAATAGTAATAGAATGGTGAATGTCACGTTATCGCGTACATTTCGCGCGTGCCACATTTCAGCAAGCCCCGCCCACAGTGACGTATAGATAATGAGGGGACACTAAGGAATTATTATCGATGTGTGTGTGTAATTTAGCTGTGGAAAATGAAATGATGTTATTGTTTATATAAAATCTGACCATTGCTGATTGTCAGGCAGAATAATGTTGTACAACATGTGAAAACACATGCGCTATAGTGCAATAGTTTGACACCCGCACCACGCCCATGTCACCGTTCTATTACTATTTATTTCTGTGGGTAATGCAATAGTCCACCACGCTAGCCAAGTGGCACTGTGGACTCACACACAAGTCTTTCGAGAACATCATGGAGAACTCTCAGACATGCAGGTTTCTTCACGATGTTTTCCTTCACCGATTAGCAAGCGATAATTAACAATTTAATACGCACTTAACTCCGAAAAGTCATTGATGCGTGCCGTGGATTTGTACCCGAGACCCTCTGCATAGCAGTTTGTCGGTCTCTCGCTGCCTAATAGGAACGGTAGAACTTTAGTTATATAGGCATAGATTTTGATCACAACTTGAAGGTTGTGATTCAAAAAGATTTTACTGCTTCCATAATGGAGATGCTACAAATGTGTATGGCAGGTCCTGCTCAAAAGTCCTTTAAATATAAAGGAAAAAAGGTCCTGCTCGTACTTTTATGCACCTGCATGAACATATCAACATTAAATATCTCTTCTACGAGTACCTACAATATGCAATCCGTATGTAACCAGTTTCATTGCTACGCATGAATATTCCATGCCTTAAAACACAACTGCTGGCAATGCCTTCAGGACATGCATACGTATTATAAAATCGAAAACAGTGCCGTACAAAACCCAGTTAGTATGCAATATGCGGCTCGCTGAACGTCGTGCAAGTCGAATAGGCCAAGTTGTCGTCTGCTTGTATTAGCATTTACACACGTGAGTATTTTCTGGCTTTAGATAATCCATGTATTATATTTTCTTTCTTGTATACGTCTTAGTTTGATATCAATGTGAATGATTAAGTTTCAAACGTATAAATGAACGTATGAGAAACGTGTAGGTATCACCTAAAAGGTTTATACTCAGTAAGTTATAAATTTATATTATTAAATACGAGCACACTTTATAAAATATATTCATATATTCATAAATTTCCAGGTTTTTTTCTTCGTATCGGTCATAAACTGGTGAGAATAGTAATTTGTCATGGATGCCACTATTTTCACATTCACTGCACAGGTAAAACCCATATTATATAGAGCATATTTAAGTTGAAGATGAGGTGATAATTGTAGCATTCAATGAAATAAATACTGCGATTTAATGCTGACTTATTGCGTACCGAAAACACTTGATAATAGGTTCCCTGATAGGCACAAATATTACGTAGCCATATTATATGAACATGTATCCGTTAAGACAAAGATATTTTATCGACTATTTTGGCAATAAACTTGCACCCTGTGTATAATATCTTTGCTACCGAGGGATGAACACGGCAGGGGTTAGCTTCTGCCGAATATTGTTGATCTTTTCTTACTAAATCATCTATCATAAAAATATATTAAAAGCTATGAACGGCATTTTCATACACGTAGATATGATAAATACTTGGGTATGAATAAAATTATGCATTTTGAATGATGTATGACTAAAAATGCTCCCTTGATATAATATTTTTATCGGTTTATCCATGAATCGTATCAACCAAGTAGTAGATCTTGGTAAATTCGCAAGTGTTCCAAGATTTTAAAAAACAAGTGGAACGAATTCTCAACAACACTGCCCTGAAAAATGAAGTCTTAGACTAAAAGCCATCTTTAGTGCCTCGTCTAGTAAAACTGTTTATCGCGACTATCTTTTTAGATGAATTTCAAACCTAGTACCAAACAATGCAACAATTTGTAATATTCAATATGATTATTAATTATTTTCTCTAATACACTTCTGATTCGTTGTGATGAATGCAGTTCAAAATTCCTCGGACTTTACGAGTGCAAAATTGTTATCTGCTATGATCATTGCTGTTGAATCTTCTACACAGGTGATACAGAAGTGGGAATAAGCTTTACGGCCTGGTCACGAGATCGGTCTAACCGGCGAGCGGCGCGGCATGGACGATGTACATGGCGTGTTTACCCTGAGGCGGCCGCGCGCCGCGTCACAGTAAACGCGCCATGTACATCGAAATCGCTCACCGCTGCCGCCCGCCGCTGTAGGCCGTGACCGGGCCGTTAGAGTACTTTTTTTTTAAATAATATTTTCTTCCCAAATTCTCTCCTTCAAAGCTAAAGCTTCAGCAAAAATATCAAACCTAACTGATTCTGTGAAACCGATAAGCAGTTTGTAGCCCATCCCTTCACACGTTCACAAATTTCGAAAGGCTCATAACGTAATTATTACAAAACAACAAATTTCAACAGCATCATTACCGTTTGATACATAAGCGGAGATAATCTCCCGCATAAAAACACCTTTACAACGAAATTATATTATCATCCGGTACCAAATTAAAATTTTCCGAGCGACCATATTATAAAGAGGCGTATTGGAGCATTTAGGGTAGAAGCACATACGCTACATTTAGTATCATTGATCGGGGGTTATTCGTTTTCCGAATGGCGAGATTAAACGTTCTGGCTTGCGACAACGTTTATCGAGATTTGATGTCGCATTTTTGGCAATTAGTAGTGATTTCACTTAAGTTATTGTCACCGACGGTAAGATGAACGCGTTGAATCTCCTGTTGTACGTTATAAAAGCGAATAAAGCCTTATACCTTTATTATGGCAGTAAAGTGGCAAACGAGATGACGGCTCACCTGATGGTAAGTGCCAATCGCCGCCCATAGACTTCGGCCATGTTAGAGACAGCCAAGCGGCTGCCTCTAACATGGCCTTGAGACTTACCTAATCTATGAAATCGACAGTTGCCTCATCCTGTACTGCAATCGTCGCTCGTATGAGAAACGGGATTAGCGACTATTCACAAACACGCGTCGTTCAAAGTGGTGCTTGTGCCTTAACGCCTTAGACTGAAACAAAACATAAAGGTGGCTTTATCAAGGCGATGTAGGCACCCTTCTTGTTTCGAAGGATTCCGGTAAGCTGCCATAGGTAACGTACCCCCGATGTAGGGAGATGGAGGGAAAACGATGCTCAATTTTGTATAGGCGAACGAGAAATATACAGTAAAGCTTGTGTTTAATTTTGTCTTTTTTGGTCGCCGGTTTGGTCGCCAACTTGGTCTTTGTGCTTTTGCGGTTGTTCGCCGGGAAATTGAGAGATTTAGAGTTATATGCCTAATGAACGTCTAATGGAGCCTATGGATAAGCTATAAGCCATTTAATTAAATTGACAATATATGAAAAAAAGGGGTTTTACATTTCATACTGAAATTAACTGTTAATTAAAGGTACTTATATTTATGTAGAGGATTTATATCGATTAAAAAGGTATTTCACCTTCATTGTCACACAATTACGCGATACGGACCCGTTGCATAAATATTAGTATACAATTATTTGTTAAGCTCGAAAGGACCATTCCCTTTGTATATTTAAAATGAAATTAAAAAAATTGGGCAAGTGCGAGACGTTCTTGCGGACGAAGAGTTCCGTACCATCATCTATAAAAGAAAATCACGTTGGTTGTATGTATACTTAAATATTTTTTAAGTTTCTACCTGTTTATTAAGATCGAGTAACAAATTTCTTAAAACTTACGTTTGTTGTATGGGACCCACCCTTAAAATTTTTATTTTTTTTATATTTTAGTATTTGTGAAAATTTCAGCTTTCTAGCTATCATGGTTTATGATATACAGCCTCGTGACACACAGACAGACATACAGACAGACAGCGGAGGCTTAGTAATAGGGTCCCGTTTTTTACCTTTTAGGTACGAAACCCTAAAAAAGAGTGGCATGAGTTTCTTCCAGGCTCTTCTCATAGCCCTGCCATCTCGAAGCTTGTTGTAAAAAAATAATTAACGTTCATAAGAGATGCTTTTGTAACCTATATGAATAAATGCGTTTGAATTTGAATTTGAAAAAAATGTTTGATATTTCTGGGCTAAAAAGTCTCTGTATGGGAACAAAAACTTATAGATGAAGGTGGTCATCTTATCTTAAAAATACTTCTTCGTAACTTTTTCTTTTGTAATCGGAATATAAAAATAGTAGGTAAAAATAAAAACAAAATTAATCATTGCTGTAGAAGGCTATAAGGCAGTAAACCTACTTAAAATATTGAATGTAGAAAGACAAAATACGGTCGTTGTAGTACTCAGCATTTTTGTAGTAGGTTCGTAATTCCACCACATTTTTTAACTGTTGCTAATGGCTATCTAAGATACAAAAAGGTCTAACAGCCGGTTTCAATATTCGATCTATCCACGGATTAGGAGATCTGAGATACTTACATATTTGACATATTTTGTATGGATCTAAGTCAAATAATTATGTATCTAAAATCTCAAAGATGGATAGATTGAATATTGAATTCAGCGGTAAAACACAGGTTATATAAATGCAAATTATATTTTATTGAGAGCAGAGCACACTTTACAGACAAGTTTAAGCTTGTAGCTCAGAATATTGTTATTAAGTAGACTTTGCTTTCTCAAATAATTACGTACTTGAAACATATTTCAAATTATCTTCTTAAACATTTTTCTTCTAACATTGTTTTTTCTTATTTTTATTGAAGTTTATATTGCCTTAAGCGAAATATATACAAATGTCTGTAATAATATTATAAGCTGCAGGGTTTGTTACTTTGTTGGTTGAACGTGCTAACCTCAGGAAATACTGGTCCACTTTGAATGTTTATTTTTTTTGTTGGATAACCTATTTATCGAGGAAGGCTCTAGGCTATATAACATTACGCTATGCGCTACAGCTACAGAACAATAGCCCTCTATAATGCGGGTGTTACCGCGGGCTAAGCTAGTAAATTATAAAAATAATATATTCGTTTCTGAAATAGAACATATCGCTACCACAAAAACGTCTCTCCCAATACACTATTACAATAGTTCCAATCATAGAAATAAGCGCAGACACGTATCGAGTAGGTAGATATTTTTTCAATACAGTGCTCGCCTCCAAAGTCTACTTACGGAGGCATGAGAACTTGAGCCGTTGGTTTGAGAATGTTCCAAAATTGCTATTGTTATCATACGTTTCTTCCCATACATCGCATATTCGTGTATTTGCGGATTTGATATTTGCTTTGTTTTATTTTGACGGCTTCTGACGTCATGAAGTAGGTGTAATGCTATCTCCTGCGTGTAATAGAATGACTTCGTTGTTATTGATGCTGCGGTAGACGTGACTTTGATTAGATAATTTTGGCTTTTTAAGTTACTGGTTTGATTTTTATTGCCTTTTTTTCATTTTATATTTGGTGCTTTTGTAAATAGTAGTTTAAGTGACTACGTAGCTGCTTATCCTAATACTCGTGACTGTAGTTTCAAGTCTTGTATAATCCACCGCAATTTAGCATTTAATATATAAAACGGGGAGAAGATTATATCAGACCAAAAAAATTTTGTAAAGAAGGAAGATGAAAAGAAAAAAAGGATATATAATTAACTTCATAAAAATAGTTTACATTTGTATTTTTTGCAATGTAGCAACGGAGACTAAAATATACAGGGTGTAAAAAGATCCCCCTGTGGGATCTACTCCTTGTCGTGGTGGGAGGGTTCAGTAACCGTGGCTTAGACACCCGCGGTGAGGCTAAGAGAGATCCCGGGAGTGGACGCTCCGCGTGGGCTTGGAGGGGGCCTGCGCAGGATGCGTCCAAGGGTACGGGTGCGGGGTACAGTTCTGCCTGTCCCTCGCAGTTGGATGCGGTCACAGGAAGAGAGGCGTGTCGGTGTTGCGTTGCCGCGCGCCCTATCTCCCGCGACCAAATAGGGGCGCACCATTCGATGCGTTGCGGTGGGGCCGCACAGGAAGAGGAGATGTGGTGTTGTCAGGTTGCCGTCCTCCCTATCCTCTGCGGCCGCTGGATGTGTTGGCGGCGGAGCTCAACACCTTCATCCGCCGCCAAGGAGGTTGTGGCCTTCGGGCTATCCGCCGGGGTGCCAGGGTAGAATGTTAACGCGACCCTCTGGCGCCCTAAAATGGCGTAGAAGTTTGTGCTGTGGTTTTAGTGGGTACTAGAGGACGCCAGCAGCAACGCCAGCATTTTTTTTAAATTTACCCATTTTGGCCGATCCCGTGGGAATTTCGGGAAATCTCTTCTTAATGCACCCCTACGGTCCCCAAGGAACATACATGCCAAATTTCAGCTTCCTGCGCCCAATAGTTTCGGCTGTAGCGTGTCTGTCAGTCAGTCAGTAACGCAAGGATTTTATATATTAAGATTACGGACTAAAAGTAGTTGGAACATAAAGTCGAATTTAAAATAGCTCGTTAGAAAAATTTAAATAAATTAGTTAATTTCAATTATTAAATTATTTTAATGCATAAAAGTTAAAGCTTGTAATAAATACCTGCTGGTTTAGCGTTATTCCTTAAAACTAACAAGTTTCACCAAAACACTCAAAATCGAAACTTTCAACACGTCAAAAATACTGGATATGCAGACTTATTTTGAGGAGCGGATGGCAAGTTTTGAAGCTGAGCTGCAGAAGTCACCACAATGTACCCAGACTCTGGCAGATGAATTCGCATCATTCAAGTCCTTCGTAATGCAGACGTCTTTCTCGCAGCAGCTTGATTTTGTTGGCCGTGAGATGGACATAATTGAAACGCGTAGCCAACGTAAGATGTTGCTGCTTCACGGTGTGGAGGAGCGTAAGGACGAAGAGACATCAAGTTTGGAGGTTCAGGCTGTCAAGCAACATCTCAAAATTGACTCCTTCACGGCTGATGTCATCCAGCGTTGTCACAGGATGGGACGCCAAACTTCAAGCAATAAGGCGAGGCCCATATTTGTTAAATTTGCAAGTGTTGTGGTTCGTGATAAAATCTGGTTTACGAAGACAAAATTCAAAGGTACGGGCATCACCGTGTCGGAATTCTTGACACGTTCGCGACACGATGCTTTTATGGCTGCTCGGGCGAAGTTTGGAGTTGGACGAGAGAAGTTGTTATACACATCTTGGGCCCTAATGATAAGCGCTATTGCATCACCTCCGTCGGAGATCTCAGCAAAATAAAACTCGTCGCCGAAGCTGAGAAAGTGGTCGCCAAACCAACCACCGCAAAATCCAAGAGAGCTGCAGCTTCGAAGAAATAGGTTTTCCATGGTATCCGTAGGCGTTATTGTATGTATTTTTACAGTGTTCACTTTCAATCTTTATGCACCTTCATTTTTCACTCATTTCTTATTGTTTATTTACTTTATTTACTGTGTACCGTGTTGTTTTACAAAAGCTAGTAATATCAATGTCAATGACATTTGACGTTCCGTTCCACACTAGGTGCATAAAGTTTGAATACTTGTTTTTTTATCTCGTTCCACTTGTTTTTGTGTTTATATGTATGTATATTTCTGCTTTTATTTTCTTTTTTTTTGACAAATTTGTTAGTATCATATTTAAAATCATTATTTTTATGTAACCTTTGTATACGCTACTGGCGGGTGGACACAATGTGAAGCTTAACTGGTTTATTATTTACATAGTTATTGATATATTTATTATTATACCGTAAATCTATATATTTAATATTTATATTTATTTTATACATTTTATGATATTTATAAAGTTATAGAATGTCAGATACAGACTTAAGTAACGATGAAGATACGTTCCTCTCTGCGACAAGTTTAAACGATAGTTTTCAAAGTGTTCCTTCACTAAGCGACATTCTCCAGTCACAATTCTCAGACGTACCACAAAACTTTAATGTAGTCCATATAAACGCACAAAGTATTCCAGCCCATTTCCATGATATGCTGGCCAACCTAGACTGCAAACACATACATGCTATTCTCGTTTCAGAGTCATGGCTAAAACCATGTCTCCCTTCAGCATCTTATTCTCTTCCAGGATTCAACCTTATAAGAAATGATCGCGTATCCGGCAGTGGGGGTGGTGAAGCCATATACCTACGTCATCAGAGCCCTTATAACATAGTCTCTATGTCTCCGCAGCCGCCACTGCCGAATACAGGCGAGCATCTCTTCTTGGAAGTAGAACTTCAGCACCTTAAAGTACTACTAGGCGTATACTATTCACCTTCAAATCGCCATAACTTTTTTTCATCTTTCGAGCAACTATTAGAAAATTTAACACCTCTATATAACCACACTATCATAATAGGTGACTTTAACACTTGCCTCCTTAAACAGGATTCTTGTGCTGCCTCTCTTCGAAATACTATAGAGTCATGTAACTTGTCAATTTTAGACCTTAACGCTACTCATTACTTCCCAAACTGTACTCCTTCTCTACTTGACCTTATCTCTTCTCCTGATTTCGTCTTTAAGCATGGTCAGTGTACAGCAGACGCTTTTTCCTACCACGACCTCGTCTTTGTATCGTTCAGACTACGCCCACCTAAATCGAAGCCGAAGATAGTATTGCGGCGCAATTTTGGTGGCATGGATCTTGACAAGTTGCGCGCGGATACCATTGATATAGACTGGGAGCCTCTGTTTTCCTCAGAGTGTGTCAATACTAAAGTCCATATTTTCACAAATAAACTCATTGAATTATATGACGTTCATGCACCACATCGCACCATTAAACTAAAACATTCACCAGCTCCATGGCTAACAGAGGATATCAAAAATATTATGTCCAAAAAATCTGCTGCCAAGGCCAAACTGAACCTCAGACCTACTCCTATCAATCAAGAAAAATACGTGGCCATAAGGAATCTCTGCAACAAGGTGTGTAGGAAAGCGCAACGCCAATATATTCATACATCTGTTGAAGATTGTGATCCAGCAAAAATTTGGAAATTTCTTAAAACTTTGGGAGTTGGTAAAATACGGCAACAATCCATCCCAAACAAAGTTAACCTTGATTTTCTCAATAGACATTTCACTACTTCGTCCAAATTTGATGGAAATATGAAAAAATCTACATTAGAATATCTTTCATCCTTGCCAACCCCAGATTACTCTCCCTTTGCCTTCACGCAATTCACTGCTTGTGATGTTAAGAAGAGTTTACTGGCAGTTGCGTCTAATGCGGTCGGCAGTGACTGTATCAGCCGCAAAATGATCCTCCCCATCCTGGAAGAACTTCTTCCAATCCTTTGTTACATCCTAAATCATTCCGTGGTCTGTGGCATCTTTCCATCTGATTGGAAGGATGCACTGATCATTCCTTTGCCCAAGAAACCTAAACCCTGTTCCTTCTCAGACTATAGACCCATATCAATACTACCCTTCCTGTCGAAAGTCCTTGAACGTCTAGTTCACACACAATTGAGTTCCTTCCTGCACAAAAATGCCCTCCTAAATCCTTATCAATCCGGTTTCCGTCCTTGCCACAGTACTGCCACTGCATTGGTTCGCGTAACTGACGACATTCGGCTAGGTATGGATAGTGGCAATCTTACAGTTCTGTCCTTACTCGATTTTAGCAATGCTTTTAACACTGTAGATTTTCACATCATACTTGGCATTCTACGCTCTCTTAACGTATCTCCATCGGCAATTGACTGGTTTCATAGTTACCTGTTTGGTCGCTGGCAACGTATACGCATTGAAGATTCTTATTCAACTTGGTCTGATACTAATGCCGGTGTGCCACAGGGTGGCGTGCTATCTCCTTTACTCTTCGCGATATTTATAAATTCTATCTCAAACCAATTACTTTCATCCTACCACCTTTACGCAGATGATTTGCAAATTTATACGCAAGCACCTTTAAATAAGTTATCTGAAGCCTGTACCACCGTTAACACGGACTTGGCGCGCATCTGTGAGTGGACCAATAAATATGGTCTTCAAGTAAATCCTGAGAAAACTCAACTCATTATTATTGGCAGCCCCAAACTGGTCTCGAAAATTAGGTGGTCCGGATTACCTAAAATCAGCTTTGATGGCAAAGATCTGACCTTCAGCAAAACTGTGAAAAATCTGGGGATCTACTTGGACGAAACTTTGTCTTGGAGACCGCAAATTCAAGAAATGAGTCGCAAACTATTTGCATCAGCAGGTTCGTTGCGTAGACTACGCAATTTTCTTCCTACAGCCACTAAAATTGCGCTTGCTCAATCCTTGCTTCTGCCCGTAATCGATTATGCTAATGTCAGCTATCTTGACCCCACCGAGGAGCAGTTAGATAAACTTGAGCGTCTCCAAAACTTTTGCATACGATTTATGTTTGGTCTGCGCAAATATGATCACATTTCAAAGTTTCGTAATAAGCTCAAGTGGCTGCCGATTCGTCTTCGCAGGAATACACACATTCTCACATTGTTATATAATGTTCTATTCAATCCTTGTACTTCCTTTTATCTCAAAGAACGTTTTAAGTTCCTTAATGACACACATGTAAGGTCCTTGAGGTCGTCTGATGATCTAACGCTGGAGATGCCGAAGCATTCCACAAATTACTTCGCCAATTCCTTTGCTGTTCAGGCTGTTCGCCTGTGGAATGGTTTACCATTAGAAATTAGAAGGGCAAAATCTCTATCTATATTTAAAAACCTAGTTAAACATCACTATTTACTAACTTGTTGATTTAACGGTTGTCTGATTTTTCGTTTCCTTTTTTTTTACTGTATCTGTTTGTTCTGAGTATGTTTATATATATTCAAAGTAATATATATGATATATGTTTATTAATATATGTATTGTCTATGTATATATTCCATAGTATTATTAAATTGTATGAATATGTTTATTTATGTATGTATTACCTATGTACATATTCCATAGTGTTATTTAATTGTATGTATGTATTTTATTTTAAATTATCTTGCTATCCAAGCCAGCCAGTACTACAACATATCGCTACGAAAAATTGCTAACATCATTCCTGTCCATCCAAAGGTAGCCTGGAAGAGATCGCACTTAGCGATAAGGCCGCCGATTGTACATATACCATAGTCTAAGTTACTTATAATTAATGTACTGTTCAATTATGTATTGGTGTGCAATAAAGTATATCTAACTAACTAACTAAAATGACTATGCTTTATAAAAGCATCTTTGTTATATATTTTAGATGCATCAGCGGTGAGTACAAAAATCTTCTGTGTTAAAATTTATTATAATATGTACAACAGAAATATCAAAAACTAGCCGTTTCCCGCGGTTTCACCCGCGTCCTGAGGGAACTACTTCGCGTACCCGAAAACCCCAAATATCTTACGGACCCCTATTTTTTCTAAAACAAAACATAGCCTATGTTACTCGCAGATAATGTAGGTTTCTAATGGCGAAAGAATTTAAAAAATCGGTCCAGTAGTTTTCGAGTTTATCGATTACAAACAAACAAACAAACAAAAATTAAAAAAAATCCTCTTTATAATATTATAAAGTGTAGATTACTGGCAAATTTCGACATCCGATGGTTTTAAAATCTTTTAGCTTTACTCTGGAGAGTTAGGCTAGAGGCTTAACTTAAAGGAGTCGGCTTAAGCCGAGCTTAGGAAAACATTCCCAATTGATTATGATGACGCTGAGGTTTTTGAGTAACTTGTGATAGCGAATATTTCGGCACTGTTACAAACATTGTGCTTACGGACATTCCATAATATTGTCCCAGACACACAGAATACAACAGAATACGAACAATCTGTTCATAGGAATTCCCGCCTTCTAACAAGTTTTGTGGTGCATTTCACTAAAAATATAAAAATAACCTCTATCAAATAAGAAGAAATTGTGTAAAAATAATATCAATATTTTTCTCGTTTTATGTGTGTGTTCACATACAGACTTCACAAGATACAGGGACGTCAATCAAGACCAAAACAGCCACATCCTACACACAAACCACACTGACATAAGACACATTTTACTTTTTATGCGAAACATCCTTCCGCAAAGCTACCGTTCCTTTGTCCGAAATGTCCCCTTGCACGATTATCAGACGCAGACATTTAATACAGTGAAACATAAAAATACGTCCGCCAACATAAAAACTGTTTGAGCGGGGTTATTGGCCGCGGCACATCAAAAGTGTATATGCGGCCGGACACACACGGTATGTCCGGCCGCATATACACTTTTTAGACGCACAATTAGGCTTCTTCTGCTTTTGACATGATCCCTACTACTTGCAGATGAAATAGAAAAATTAAGATGATATTCGGAAATTATCATTATTTATAGACCACCGTCCTGTTCCACATATTAAGAAAATATGAGAATGCTATTTAATTGCCATCTTAGTAGCTGCAAGGTGAAGTATTAGAAGAGTTAGGTAGTCCGAAAGTTGATATGAAAGAGAAGGAAAGATACTGCCGCCGACACTCTCACTCACCGAAGGAAACGCAACACATTCATGATAAAACTCTACTAACAATGTGATTTCTGCGGTAAATTAGCAGTGGAGTACATATCATACATCAGTTCAATCGTACATAACTGTGACACTAACAGCGCTCAGAGCTGCTTATGCGATTCGTATCAATATCAGAGAAAGTTTCCGATCGTTAGTAACTATTGAACTATCGACTATATGCACTGTCCAACTCTTAGTTGGAGAACAGTCGGACTGGATGAACAGCTTATAATTATATTCTGTAGGGGTTGTAGAATATGTAGAATGTTCTATATAAGTTCATTGTTTATGGAGTAAAACATGCCTTGTTGGCAACCTTAAACAGAGAATGGTATAATCTAATGAAAGCACTTGTCAGAACGGTCGGCGTTGTGGCTTAAGCGGTCGCATCGCCACTTGACACTGCGTTGAATATCGTGGGTTCGCTTCTCACACGAGACAACACTTTGTGTGATCCAAAAATTGTTGTTTCTAGTCTGGGCGTTCATTGTGCTCCTTGTATGCATGTTTGTAAATTTCCGCGACACAGCATTTATTCCGAGTGCGGATGTTTTATTTTAAGTAAAAAATCAAGCAGTTTCAGTGGTAATTAAAATTCCTTGCATAACCAAATGGTACCTACGTATTATGAGAGCGTATTGACAACTAGGCAGCGGTAGCCTAGTGGAGGGTCTCGTCAATGAATACAGATTTATATAGAAGCCCAGTTCTTAAGGATTTCATGTGCCGATTCCAAGTGGGGAGACTCTCTCTAGTTTAGTTCGTAGTTGGCGCTTCGTTCGTTCGTTCGCGCCGTTCTCCGTCTCTCTCGCTCTCGTAGTTAATCTACACTAGAGGAGAGAGAGACAGCTGCCGCAGCGCGACTGCTACGCCGCCAAGCGGCAATTTGAGTCGCAGAAAGTTTGTCTTCAAAGTGCCCATATGAAATGCGCTTCTGAACTATGTAAATATCTGATGCTCTTTGGTCTTGTGTTCAAAACACATGGCACGCACTACTGAGTTTTCTTCATTTAGTTTCTGCTTTTTTTATCCAAACTTGACAATGTTATACCTAGATTGATGGAAAAATGAGCATCACAGTCTCATTTGAATGAAAGGTGGGATGAGAACTTTATTCCAATGGTCCCCACCGAGATTGTGTAACTAACTAATTAGTGATTTCACTCTATAACTTTTCTCGAAGAAAATCTTCCATTCACAAAATAAAAAGTGGTGAGAAATTATATTGCTTAGTGACCCATAGTAGTGGTCCCATAGTTTTGACGTTCGGGGGTGGCGTCTTGTGAGGGCTCGTGCTTCATAGGTTTATACGTACAAGCTACCCTCATTTCATCTCACAAGTTGCATCATTATAAAGTAGCAGACGACTTACCTCAACGTTTAATGCACTTTAATTATTTATAGCAATATTTTGACTTCACGAAATGTTTGAAAGAGTCCTGTGATTTAAGTTTGTGTTGCGGCGATGGATTATGTTAAAGGCGTTTAAATTTTTTTACGGCGCCCCTCCCACTAGGACTATATCATTAAATCCTGTGTCGCGGGGGACTTTACAAATATACAACTAACGGACCAAAGTTTTCAAGGTACAACTATATTAAAAACAACAATTTTGAATCACACAAAGTATTATCTCGTGTGAAGATAGAGCCCACAACAATCGGCGCAGAGTCAAGCGGCAAGGCGGCCATTTAAACCAAAGCGCCAACCGTGCAGTCAAAAAGTTCTGGGCCCACTTTAAGCTATAGTTTGTCTATCCCATGACAGCAGCGATATACATATTAGTGGAGAGACAGAGACTGCAGCGCAGAGGATCTCGGGTTCAAATCCACGGCGCGAATCAATTACTTTTCGAAATAAGTGCGTCTTAAATTGTTAATGATCACTTGCTTAACGGTAAATGAAAACATGGTGAGTAAACTTGCATGTCTAAGAGTTCTCCATAATGATGTGAAGTCTGCCAACCCGCAGTTAATCAGCGTGGTGGACTGTGGTCTCAAGAGAAGAGGCCCGTGGCCAGTAGTGGGACAGCTTATATACAGGCCTGCTCATAATGTCGTCTATCCTTGACCCCATGGAGATCTTTTAAAGAAGTCATGTATTTATGCCTCCTTATTTGAAAATGTATGCTATGATTAAACTGTATGCGGTAGTAGCGAAATAAAGCTGTACTGATATGTAATTATGTAACATCCTCTGTACGCACATTCTTATACACTTTGACTTATGTGCCGTTCTTATGGCGTAAGAAATAAGTGTTAAAATCTTACTGCAACAATTTAGCTTGATTTGTCACTGTGTACCTGTACCTGTGATTTATAATAAAATGATTTGAATTTGAAAGGGTACAATCAAATGACCTGACACTGATTTAAAACTTTGGATATACATAGTAGCCTTAGCCTTTGGGAGGCAACGGTCAGGCTCCGTAGAAAAGCTATTATTCTGTCAAATCTGTTTAGCCTAGAAAACAGATCAGAGTTTCAGGTTTAAAGTTTAGAATGTCACAGGGATAACGCTAGTTTGATAAGGGTAATGTTAAATCCATACTTCTACATGCACCTACTAATAATATTAATGCGAAAGTCTGTTCTTGATTGGCCTTCTTTTACGTATGATTTTTAGTTGGAGAGTGACATAGGTTAAGGCATTTAACTGCGATAACCAAAGCGGGCAAAGCCATGGGCTAAAGCTAGTAATATTTCAATCAGCCTGTTGCCGTCCACAGCTGGACACATCTCTCCCAGATTTTGACCTGCCACTAACAGACTGGCCTAGCCAGCTTGGTTTTCTCGGTGCTTAGTTCGTCTTGCCAGTGAACCCATAGCTTATGTTTGACTATTCGTAGATTATGTAATCTTTACACCCACCTTACACAAACAAGCCCAGAAAAATCATAATATTTGGAGGTTATTGACATTTTCTAAGCACTCTACAACTAAATTGGGTAATGACTGTTGATGAAAACGCAAAATTTAGTGCCTCTATAACTGTGTGGAAAAATAATCTCACTTTACATAACTAAATATTTGAATGAAACTTAGGCACAAATGCAAAAAGATACATTTTTAAGATAATAATCCTCAATATTCGAATATTTTTTTTATATTTTCGAATCAGTAGGTAACGAATCCCTAGTTCAAAGTATTCGACATCATCCAGGATTTCATTACTCCTACCTACCATAAATAATAAAAGGAACTAAATAAACCTTGATTATGAAAAATAAATAAGAATTTCATGAGACAGATATAATATGTATATCTTGCCTCGTTTTATCTTATTATTCAACCTTAAACGAAATCGAGAAAGCTGCAATATACATGAATTTTTCAACGCTAAAATCTAATTTGCTGAGAATATGTAATTTACGTACGTAGCTTACACTTTTTTTTTTTTTTTTTTTTTTTCCTCATATACCCGTGTGTCGGAGGGTCGGGTTTCGCCCAAGCATACGTCGCAACCCCCCGACGGGTATTGGCCCGCCAGATGGTCCAGCGGGCCCCGAACAAAACCCCCTTGGCGGCGGATGAGGGTGTTGGGCTCCGCCGCCAAAACACCAAGCGGCCGCAGAGGATAGGGAGGACGGCAACGCAACACCGCATCTCCTCTTCCTCTGCGGCCCCACCGCGACGCATCGAATGGTGCGCCCCCATTTGGTCGCGGGAGATAGGGCGCGCGGCAACGCAATTCCGACACGCCTCTCCTCCCGCGACCACGCCCGACTGCGAGGGACAGACAGAACAGTCCCCCGCACCCGCACCGTTGGACGCATCCTGCGCAGGCCCACTGCCAAGCCCACGCGGAGCGTCCCCTCCAGGGATCCCTCTTAGCTTCACCGCGGGGTTCCAAGCCACGGTTACTGAGCCCCCCCACCACGACAAGGTGGAGATCCCACGGGGGGGGGACGTAGCTTACACTTAGTAATACAAAGTTTAAGGGCTTTGCACGACCTATATGTATCTAAGTCATATGCTAGTGAGGGCTTGATTGCAATTGTATTTATTTATTTATATATTTATTTATTTATTTATTTATTTATTTATTTATTTATTTATTTATTTATTTATTTATTTATTTATTTATTTATTTATTTATTTATTTATTTACTTATTTACTTATTTAATTATTTATTTATTTATTTATTTATTTATTTATTTATTTATTTATTTATTTATTTATTTATTTATTTATTTATTTATTTATTTATTTACTTATTTATTTATTTATTTATTTATTTATTGGAGGTCCAACAGCTTGTTATAATTTTATAATATTATTGAGTAAGCAACGGTTAGCCAATTACAGGCCCTCACGTATAACATTATATTAAAAATTCCACACATTCTTAAATAAAAAAGATTAAAGTAACATAACATAGCAAAATACAATTCTGTAAAGTAACATAATATAGTAAACTACACACACATTCTTAAATAAAAAAGATAAAAGTGACTTAACATAGCAAACTACAATATTATATACATAGCGCACAGTACCAGTTCAGTTATTAATAGTTTAGGCAAAGAAATTCTCACTCATTCGTCGTCTCGCCACTGGAATACTAGTACAAAATAAATCCAAATTTAGTTCTTTAGCAGCTGAGTTAAAGCTATTGCTCGCCTGGTTTAGAAAGAAGTTTTTGGCGATAATTAGTAGAAGCTAAGGGAACATGCAAGGGTTTTATAGATCTTAATAGCTTAGGTGGTGCATTTATATTCAGCTTGCTTAGTAATTCAGGACAATTTATGTTGTTTGAGGCAATTTTAAGCATATAACTATATAATATATATATATATAAATTTCTTCTGTCAGAAAGGGTTAGGAGGTGAAATTTTTTACAAATATTTAAATATTGGTCAGATTTAAAAGGGATTTGTAATCTATAGCACATGTATTTGACAAATTTAATTTGAATTCTCTCAATTCTCGCGACGTACGTGTCATAGCGCAGATTCCATATCTGCGATGCATACTCCAATATACTCCTGACAAAAGTGCAATATAGAATTTTCCAGGTTTTGGCCTTTTTGAAGCATACGGACGAACGCATAATAAAACCAAGAGCTTTAGAGGCCCTTACTATTATGTCTTCAATGTGTTTATCGAAAAGCAATTTTGAATCGTGAGTAACGCCCAGGTCACGGATAGATGCATTTCTAGGTACTGGGTGGCCCTTTACCGTGTATTGGAATAGTACATTTTCTTTCTTACGACTATACGTAACAACAGAGCATTTTTGGAGGGATTAAGATCAAGTTAATTAATGAGGCAGTTCTGATCAAGGCGCGTAAGGTCCGACTGAAGTAGCTTTGCATAGGATAGTGATGACACAGATGCACATATTTTCATGTCGTCTGCAAAACACAGTAGTTTAGAGTAATGAAAGCAGGTTTCAATGTCATTTACAAATACAATAAACAAAAGAGGCGCAATTAACGATCCCTGAGGGATTCCGCTGGGGATATGTACCCAGCTCGATGTGTAGTTGTTTAATACTACGGCCTGTGTTCTGTTTCCAATATATGACGAGAACCATCTGAGCAAGTCGCCTCTTATTCCTATTCGCTGAAGCTTTATTAATAAGATTTCATGACTGATCGGATCGAAAGCTTTACTATAATCGGTGTATATCACATCCACTTGCTTACCAGCATCCATGTTTTCCGTCAAATGATCGTTTAATAAGATAAGATTTGAGACGGTCGAGCGACCCTTGAGGAAACCATGTTGCGTTTGGTTGAGACAATTTTCTAGAGCCGAATAAACTTGATTATAAATAATTCTCTCGAATACCTTTGAGATCACACATAGTTTTGAGATTGGCCTATAATTTGTAATTTCGGTCTTAGGTCCCTTTTTATGAATTGGAGTGATGTACGCCGATTTCCATATACGCGGATAGGTGCGGGTTGCAAGAGACTTCTCAAATAAGAGAGATATAGGGATAGCGATAGTCTTAGCGCATGCTATAAGAAGACGAGGATGGATTTTATCAGGTCCGGCAGACTTACAGGCATCGAGCTGGGACAAAAGTTTGGTGACTTCTGTAATATTTATATCCACAGTGGAAATATCCGACAAATCGGGAGCAATGGTGTCTAAGGAGTATGATGCATCCCCTGATGTAGCGGGCATAACAAATGTGGAGTGAAAGTAGGAGGAGAACGCGTTACATATTTCGTTTCCATTTGAGACAACAGTGTCTTGATATTTCATGACGCAGGGTATATTGTTATCCTTGCTACGCGACTTTATAAATGACCAAAATTGTTTTGGGTTCTTTTCTATAGACTCTTCTGTGGCGCTTATAAAGGAATTAAAACATTGTTTTTCTAAGATCTTAACCCTGTCCCGAAGAAGTCTATAAGTTTCCCAGTCAGATCTATTTTTATAGATTTTATACCTAGATAAGTATTTAAACTTTTCCTTTATTACTTTTTTTAACGACGGCGAATACCACTTAGGATATTTCTCTTTCGAGACTACCTTGGACGGGATATGCTTTTTTATTAAGTTATTGAGGTTGAGTTAAAAATAATCAATTGCTTCTTCCATAGATCTGATCGAGAATTCTTTATTCCAGTCCGTTGATGAAATCGAGTAGTTAATTGAGACTAAATCAGCTTTATCATAAAGATATTTGGTATGCGCTAACGGTTTCAAACCTGGTACATCGATGGTGGTGGCTGTAATCGTAAGCGCCCCGTGATGGGGGTCGACTGGTACTAATGGAGCGTCGCACTGGGCTACTAAATTGGTTACATTTGACAATACCAAATCGAGAATTTTGCCATACTTATTTAGGATACCATTGTATTGCAATAAATTATGGGTCTGCATTTCTTCGATAAATAATTGTTCGTCTTGGTTATGTATATTGGAAGCAGACAAAGAGCCGTCACTACTAGGAACCCATAAAATATTACTCATATTATAATCTCCCACTAGAAGATATTTATCAGATGGATTGCGTAAGAAGGCGTCGCTAACTTTTAATAAAAAATTGTTAAGTTGTTGCGAAAAAGTATGACCATGATTTTGTTTGCACAAATAAATGACACACAGATGTAATTTTAAACTAGGTGTTCTTAAAGTTAACCATAAGTCCTCTGCCGAAGAATGAAATTGTGGTTGTGGCAGAACAGAAATATTGCTGCGTACTGCTATGAGGACGCCTCCACCTAGAGTCTGTCCTGTGACTTTGTAATCCCGGTCCCGTCGCCATACCGTGTACCGGTTATCAAAGAGTTCATTATTCGATATACTCTCCACAAGCCAAGTCTCCGTTAAAATTACAACATCATAAGAACTGAGAGAAAGATTGCGATAGAATTTGAAAGTTTTGGAACGTAACCCTCTGACGTTTTGGTAATAGATATTTAATTTCGAGGTCTTATAATGCATTATTAAACATTAACATAACATTATAAGTAATTTTCAAAGTATGAAGAAACAGCAAAATACAACAATAAAGCAAGCATACACCTACGATAAATAATATCCTTGCAAAACAAAAATAGTCCATCATAAAAATAATAAATGCGGGTGAACAAAAACAATTATAAAATAAACGGCTAATGAATGCATAAGCGAGTGAGCAATACACTTTTATAAGCACGAGTGTGAGTGAGATAAATATATTTAAACTTAATGCGTAGCGAAAGCAAAGAGAGCGGTAGTGGCGCAAACGAGTTCGAGCGTAGGCAGGGATTAAAAACATTTTGCACAGGTACTCTTGAGATGTAGTTGATCTGGGGTTTTGGTACTGTGTACTGCACTGCATTTCCGATAGAGTCTATGATTTTAAAAAGGTTATCATCTTTTTTTTCGGGTATTCCTCTAATCTCCACGTTGTTAAGCCTGGATTTCTGATCGTAGGTGCTGAGTTCCTTCTGGATATTGGCAACTTCGGACTGCAGAGAAATAACTGATTCTTTCGTCCTTTCGAGTTCAGCGAGTCGGTTTTCTATCAGATCCATTCTTGCATTATAGTCGTCTAATTTAGCACTCATAAACTCGCATGACGTTTTAACCTCCAGGATCTAACTTCGCAAACCCTTCATCTCGGTTATGAGAGTAGGCAGGCCAGACAGTTGTTGTTTCATGTCCCGGATTTCGGTCATAAGTACTTCGAGGGTTAATGGGTCCTTTTGGCCGGACGGCGATGGTAGCGGAGACGACCCGCGACACGAAGAACATCTCCATGCTGCTCTGCGCTCGGTGCCCAACTTTCTCCAGCCCACTTCAGTTATATTGGCACATGAGAAGTCCAGTTGTTTCTTACAGGAACTACATTGCACTCCGTCATTGAATTGGTTACCGCATGCGCTACACTTCATCATGGCTATGGGCGACGAGAAAAGGTTTACTTTCCCTGCAAGTTGCTTTAGGTGACGTATGGATGTGTGTTGACAGTGCAAGCGCTCAGGCTCGTTATATAGTCCTTTGAACCGAGAGAAAATGTTATTTAAAATTGTGTATCAGGTACTTGTTTTGAATTCAAGAGCCAAAGGCTTTCTCGGCTAACACTTGGTCTCAATATTGAGATTTATTGGGCTACTAGATATACATATTAGACATAAGCTCTATACAAATTATGTCAATTATTTATCACTCCGTGCCAAATCGATCATCATCATCAGCCCTATATATATACTGTCCCACTGCTGGGCACGGGCCTCTTCTCTCTATGAGAAAGGTTAGGCCATAGTCCACCACGCTGGCCAAGTGCGGATTGGCAGACTTCACATGTCTTTCGAGAACATTTTGAAGAACTATCAGACATGCAGGTTTCCTCACGATGTTTTCCTTCACCGATTATAAGTCATTGGTAGATCAAATATTGGGACTGGTCGTAAGACATATCTCTGATCTTTGACATGGTGTAGCTTCTAACTCGTTTTCCACGTTTATACAATTTTTGAATAAAATACTGGCGGATGATGTTAGAGAATATATATGATGTAATAGAGAAACAAAAGAGCTAAAAAGCAAAACAAAGAAGAATGTTTCGTGTCATATTCATAGCTGCAATAATTCAAATCAATTAATTATCCCGTATCATAATCATATTCGTATAATAAATCATATTCATCAATTATTTTGTATCAAAAACTAGCACAATGCATAGGCCTTGTCATCCGGGAGAATTCTATTACGGCTTGGGAACTGTTACTCACCTTTTCGTATAGAATTAATTACATGCTCAAGAAGACAGGCTTACAAAAAAAAGTTTGACAACAAAAATTAAAGAAAATTGCAATATTTCGACATCAAAATTAAATTACCATCCTGCCAAAGCAAACCGCAATAGCACCATGTACCACCATGTAGAGTCTAAACTGAGGGAAGGTGATATCAGGGGAGCGTCCAGGCTTTTGTGAAGTACCGATGTGTTGGTGCCTTGCTCTGCCGACAAACTCGCGAGTCTGCAGAGCAAGCATCCAGCGCCAGGGGATAACCTCTCCTTTCCTGATCCACCTAACACTGACTCGGGTTTTCTCAGCATTACAGCCAAGGACGTGGTTGGTGCCGTTGGCTCCTTCCGGAGTGGGTCTGCTGGTGGTCTCGACGGTTTGACACCACAACATTTGAAAGATCTTGTGTGTTCAAGCACTGGGGCGGCCGGCGACTCACTTTTGGGTGAGCTAACGGCATTAACTAATCTCATGCTCTCCGGCAATGTGAACGATGCCATCGTCGACGTTTTGTATGGCGCTAATCTGTGCGCCTTACGAAAGCGGGATGGTGGCATTCGTCCCATTGCCGTTGGGTGCACGTACAGCCAAGATATGCTGTCGCCATTTTAACACCACCTTATTTTGTAAATTTCAGCCACAACAGCTGGGCTTTGGTTCCAGAGGAGGCTGCGAGGCTGCCGTACATGCCTTGTCAACGTACCTTGACTGTAATGGAGGTGAGGTTATCTTGAAGGTTGACTTAAAGAATGCCTTTAACTCAGTCAACAGGGATACTTTGTTGACACAAGTTAAATTGGAAACACCCCAAATTTTCAATTTTCTTTGGCAATGTTACAGACACCCTTCTAAATTAATATACAAAGAACATCTTTTAGAATCTGACGTCGGTTGCCAACAAGGTGACCCTCTTGGACCACTAATTTTTAGTTTGGCCATCCATCCAGTTATAACCCAACTAAATTCTAAATTAAACATCTGGTACCTAGATGATGGAACCCTGGGCGGTGACGTAGAGTCTGTGTATCAAGATCTAGCACTTCTGAAATCAAATTTTTTATCCATAGGCTTAGAACTGAATACAAACAAATGCGAAATTTTCATTAATGACAATCTAGATAAATCCTCTATTCTTTCAAAATTTCAATATTTGGCTCCCAATATCACTCAAGTTGAAAAAAGTTCTTCGCCTCCTGGGGTCCCCAATTTTAGACGACGGTTTTGATTCTTTTATACAGGAAAAAATTCATAATTTTAGTGAAATTTCTGACAGGCAATTCAAAATTAATATACATTCATTCAGGCTTTCACTATTATTCGATATTGTCTTTTTGTCCCTAAATTTACGCACGCATTACGGTGCTCACCTTTTTGGAAAAATTCAACTCTCAACATCATTCAAATTGACAAAATTATACAGAATACCCTGTAAAGTTTTGAATGTGGCCCTGAATGACCGGGTGTGGCTACAAGCGTCCTCACCTGTGCGCTTGGGCGGCCTCGGCGTTCGCAAAGTTACCGACGTAAGCCTGCCAGCGTTCTTGTCATCGGTCCACAGCACTTCAGAATTGACTAGGAAAATTTTAGCTCCCACACTGGTTGATTCTGAAGTGCCGTGTAAGACCGATGCCTTGAACGCTTGGAGAAATGCTTGTCCAGGAACTGAGTTACCCCGAAACTTATCCTCCCAGAGGCAATGGGATGGGCCGCTTTGCAGCGTGGTACGAGAAAACCTTATCAACACATCGTCCAACGCTGCGGAGCGTGCTCGCCTGCTGGCTGTGGGAGAATGGGAATCGGGCGTCTGGCTTCAGGCACTGCCATCGTCCAATATAGGTACCATGTTGGACGATACGACCTTCCGCTTCGCTACTTGTCTTCGTTTAGGTGCGTCATGTGTCTCTCCGCATCGTTGTCACTGTGGAGAGGCTGTCGATAGCCTTGGTCACCATGGCCAGTCATGCAGCAGGAGCGCAGGTCGTATTTCTCGACACGCCAACCTCAATGACATACTGCGCCGTGCTCTTGCCACCGCTGGCGTTCCAGCCCAACTTGAACCTCAAGGCTTGGCATGCGACGATGGCAAAAGACCAGACGGGATGTCGTTACTGCCGTGGAAGCTGGATAGGCCTTTGGTATGAGACGCAACATGTGTCGATACCCTTGCGCCATCTCATCTTCCCAGCACAGCAGGTTGCGCGGGCGCTGCTGCTGCTACAGCGGAGACACTCAAACGGCGCAAATATGTAAATCTAATAGGAGATTATATATCTGAGCCGTTTGGGGTCGAAACATTGGGGCCATGGGGTCCAAGTGCGCGGTCACTTTTTAGAGATCTTGCAAAGAGACTCATAGACGCCTCGCGTGACCAGAGGGCTGGCACGTATCTAGCTCAAAAAATAAGTATAGCCATCCAACTAGGCAATGTTGTCAGTCTTCTGGGCACGCTTCCAATTGACTGCGATGCGGATGAGTTTCATGACGCCTTCTAAATTTTAATTTTAATTTTTTGAATTTTAAGACTTAATTTAATAAAATTGTTAATAATTTAAATAATTATTAGATAATTGTAAAGGAATAAATAAAATTAAACTCGTATCTCAATTTATATTTGTGTATGATTGATATTAAGAAAAGTAAAATCACCCATTTCATGGGCTGAGAATTTATTGTAAGGTTTAAATACAATTGCATTAAAACTAACGATAACTAAGTGGCTATTTACACATAAATTAAAACAATAATTTCTATACTTAAATAACTAACAAATAAAAGGCAATACATAAAAAAGTAACAGCAAAATTTAAAGGTCGTCATGGAAATCCTCCACATCGCCATCAATTGGAAGCTTGCCCAGAATGCTGGCAGCATTGCCACGTTGTATGGCAATGCTGATCTTTTGTGCCAAATACAGGCCAGCCTTCTGGTCACGCGAGGCGTCAACAAGTCTCTGGACGTGAAATACTTAATACCATCGTGTGCAAAACCTCCTCAATTGTATGGCCTACCGAAAATACGCAAAGAAAATGCTCCACTGCGCCCTATAGTCAGTCAAACAGGGGCACCAACCTACAGATTGGCCCAACACATTGCAAAGATCCTCTCGCCACTCAGAGGCAAGACGAGAGCGCATGTAAAGGATTCCTACCATTTTGTCAGTGAAATAAAACACCTACATCTCTCTGACAAGTTAGTTTTGAAGTACAGTCATTATTCACATGCTTACCGGCACATGACTGTATTGAAATAACTAGAAGGAAGCTAATAGAGAACAACATGCCTGAGGAATATGCAGAAGTATTGAAACACTGCTTAACAACTGGCTATCTATTATGGGATGAGAAATACTACATACAAGTAGATGGTGAGGCAATGGGCTCTCCAGTATCGCCTGTTGTTGCTGACATCTTCATGGAGGACTTCGAAGCGCGAGCCATGCAGACTGCCACCATCACACCGAGGTTCTTCAAGCGGTATGTAAATGACACTTTTACAATTTTACCAACAGATAGTGTTAATGTATTCCTAGACCATCTTAATTCTATTCATAACCACATCAAATTTACAATGGAATTAGAGGCAAACAATTCTTTAGCTTTCTTAGATGTACTTGTTATCAGGAGCAAAAACAACTCTTTGAGCCACACTGTGTATAGGAAAAAGACACATACAAATAGGTACTTAAACAGTGAATCTCACCACCATCCTAAACAGTTAGCTACCGTGGGAATGTCTTTGTTTCAGAGAGCCCGGGGATCTGTGACAAGAAACACCTGGACGCCGAGCTTCAACATGTCAAGCAAGTTCTGCAAGACAACAAGCTCCGACCGCCGCGCCAACGTCACAGATCCCCGAAGAACAAGCCAGCCACAGTAGAAAGACAACCTGCTGTCCTCCCATACATCAAGGGCGTGACCGACAAGATTGGCTACATCTTGAAGCGAGCTTCAATCAAAACTTTCTACAAGCCGCCAACGAAGATAAGCCGATTATTACCATCTGTCAAGAGTCAGTTACCCTTACAGGAGGCCGGGGTTTACAAGATAGACTGTGAGTGTGAGCTCTCATACATTGGACAAACCAAGAGAAGCATAGGCATTCGACTAAAGGAACATATAGCTAACATTAAACACAAACGCTCAACGAAGTCTGCTGTGTGTGAACACGTAGAACAAGGAACAAACCCTTACCTGCGATTTGATAAACCACAGATACTCGCAAAAAAACACCGCTTTATTCCAAGAATGATACATGAAGCTATTGAAATTAAAAAACATCCTAATTTCAATAGGGAAGATGGTTGGAATGTGCCTCCAGCTTGGGACCTTGGGTATCAGGCTAATGAAACCCAAGAAAGACAAAGTCACCAGAAGACATCAAGACACAGTGAGCACATTCTGCGTAGATAGTAACACCAATAGTTGAAAAATGTTCGGGTATATAACGAGATAACTTTTAAATTCAAGACAAAGACAAATATCACCTCAATCTGCAGTGAAAATGAATCCTGTAAAGAATTCGAAACGTCGGCTACTAATAAAAATGTAGTTTTTAGATCATTCGGTTTAAATGTAATAACTCATAACCAGTGAGACCAATATAACGCGATAAAATCCGTAAACTGTAGTTTAATTTCAATGTTATACTTTTTCTGTATCTGTGACAAATAAATCGTTTTACTTTCTTTCAATCTTCGTCTTCCTATATATAACTATTAGCATTTTATTGGTGATATATAAACGTCATATTCTGTAAGCATATTTACACCTGTAATATATACCCTAAGTAATAGGGCAGCAATTGTCAAGAGGAAACACGGTGAGACCACAGATTTTTCGAAGTAAACTGTATATTGACGTGTTAATTATTGCTATATGAAACCTGCATACCAGAAAGTTGTCCAAAATGCTCCCTAAAGTCATGTGAAGTCCACCAACCAGCACTTAAACAACGTGGTGGCCTAAACCTCTCTCATAATGAGAAAAGGCCCGTGCCCAGCAGTGGAACATATTATAAACAAGACTGATGATAATGATATGCTCCTATAATAAAATCCGCCATTATCATCCAATGCCGGGTCACATAAAAATAAACAATAAACGTGGAACGTTCGTTCGTAGTATAATTTAGTTAAACGCACCCGCGAACTTTAAACTCGATACAGAAGTTTATTCGACGTGGTCATAAGCCAGAGACATGTGAGGTGTTGTGTTGGAGACAAGTAAAACACGAGAGTTGAGATGATACTGACTCATTTATTGATTGATTATTATATTTTATACCAATATGACACACGTAATACATATTCAACTAATATATCTCTACACGCCCATCATAATCAGAAATAAAAAGTGATACATACAATTTCACTTTTTTTTATACACATATAATCAGCTTAATACAATGCCGATAATTAATTAGGTATATAAGAAGATTACACAAAATAACGATTAAATTGTTTTATTTTTGTTTTACATATAATAATCAGTAGATAATAATCAGTAGATATATTTAATGCTGCAATGAATAGCATAATGTTACATAGTGGCACATACCTAGTTCAAATAATAAAAAAAAACATTGTAAAATGATAAAATGGTAAAAAAAGGGTTAACAAAGGTAAATATAAACTAACAATAACTGGTATATAAAAATAAGTCTTGTATAAAAGTAGAACTCTTAATAATTAGTTAGGAATATACAATTTCGTACGATTTTTGTGAATGACATCTACTTTGCCATTTTTCAACAACATAAGGTCCAGAATAAAGACTGTCTAACTTGTTTACATTTTCATTTTTTATTAGAATTAAATCATTCTGTTTATACACAATAGGGTTAACAAATTTCTCATACGTATATTTCCTAGCGAATTTGCTGTTAAGTAGATTTTGTCGAGCCTCTTTCTGTGATAAATTGTAAGCGGTATTTCAATTCAGATGGATAGTTATCGTGACTGTATATAGGGTCTACAATATTACTTTTAAAGTTACTCGGAAGGTTACAAATTTTGCCAAAAACTAATTCGTACGCAGTGAATTTTGTCTCGGAATGCACAGTTGTATTAAATGCAAAACTCCAATAAGGTAACCATAGGCTCCAAGCTTCAGGATGGTTATCTGTTTGGATACGTAAATACGCACCTAAGTTTTTATGGGAGTTTTCTAATGCGCCAATGCGTTGGTGGTGGATACGCTGTGGAACTTAAGTGAGCAATTTTTAAAAGATTACATACCTCGTTGAAAACTGATGACATGAACTCCGTCCCCCTGTCTGTAGCAATTACCTGTGGTATACCATAACGGAGGATGAAGCTATTTACCAATGCATTTGCTACTTCTGCAGATGTTTTAGACTTTAAAGGATGAGTTACCACATACTTACTCAATTCGCACTGCAATGTTAAAATGTAACAATGATTATAGCAATCCTTTTCTAGAGGTCCAACTAAATCTAAATAAACTTTTTAGAATGCTGATGTAGCTGTGGTTGAAATAAGCATAGGTTCTTTTATATTTAGAGCATGTTTTTGCTTTTAACATTTATCACATTTCCTTACAAATTCTCTAACTTCACGATCTAGTCCGGGCCAATAAAAATATTTTTTTATATTATTTAGCATCCTTCTCATGCCCGCGTGGTCACTTGTGGGCAAGAGATGGAAGTCGTTTAGTTCTAAGTTCACCTTTATGTCATCTTTGTCGTCTACTCTTTGTACATCATTTAAAATATACAAGCGAATACCTTTAAAATGTTTTATTTCACTTAATGACTTTTCCACAAAAATCTTATTATCTTTATTCTTTATGAAACAAACTTCACTAACGTTTATTTCCTTACAAAATTAATTCAGCTCCCTCACGAATGCGGCTCGCGTCATTTGTGATTGGAAGTCTGGATTTATATAAATAGTCGATCTATTTTCAACAAAACAAAACGCGTTTCTTTCTTTACTTATCTTATTATTTTTTCTCAAATTTTCTAAATCGTTTTTGTCAATAAATCTTCGTTCAACTGCTTCTTTCGGCTTAATATGTGTCCCCAAAACGTTTGATTGATCAGGCCGTCCGTCTGAAGGAACCATATCAACTGAAAGATTTTGCAACTTCCTAGTTTGAGCTCTAGTCATAACACTAACTAAAGGTTCAGTCATTTCCTTTAACTCGTCAGATGTTAAAGATATACGAGACAATGCATCTGCAGCTGCGTTGTCTGCGCCTTTTACATATTCTACCGTATAGTCATATTCTTCTAAAGTGAGTCGAAATTTCATAAGCCTGCTTGATGGGTCACGCATGTTTAAAAGATAAACTAATGGCCTATGATCGGTTAAAATTTTGAACTTACGACCGTATAAATAAGGACGAAAGTACTTAACTGCCCATACTACTGCAAGCAACTCCTTTTTTATTGTTGGATATCGTTTTTCAGCGTTATTTAAAGTTCTGCTGGCGTATGCTATGGGTTTTCTATTACTATTAGATAAAACAGCACCTATTGCATTACCGGAGGCGTCTGTGTGTACAACGAACTCGTTATTTTTCGAAAAGTCTGGATATGGTAGTACTGGTGGCGAAATAATGCTCTGTTTTAGAGTTTCAAAAGATTTTTGGCAACGCATGACCCAAACAAAGGGTACATTCTTTTTGCATAATTGATATAAAGGAAATGCCTTTTCTGCAAATCCTGGTATGAACTTACGGTAATAATTCACAAATGCCGTAAACCGTCTAACATCATCGAGTGACTTTGGGCACGGATAATTTTCTACTACTTTTATCTTATCCGGATCGGGTAAAATACCATCACCTGATACTCTATGTCCGAGATACAATAACTGTTTTTTCAGAAACTCACATTTTATAGGATTTAGCTTTAAATTTACTTGTCTAATTCTTTCGAACACATGTTGCAAATTTTTCATAGTTTCATTTAAATTTCGCCCAAATACTACAAGGTCATCCTGGTCAACCAAACATTTCTCGTAATTCAATCCTGCCATAGCCATCGTCATCATACGTGAAAAGGCTGCTGGGCTAGTTTTTAACCCCATAGACATACTAGTCATTTGATATTGTCCCGCATGAAATGCAGGAAATTTTCTGCTATTTTCTGCCAAATTTACGTTGTAAAATCCCTGATATAAAATCTAAATGACAAAAATATATGCAACCTGAAAGAGAGTCTAGAATTTCCGTGATGTTAGGAAGTGGAAACCTATCATCCTCTACGCAGTTATTTAATTTCCGATAATCTATTACTAGTCTCAATTTTTTTGATCCATTCGCATTCTTTTTCGGAACTAATAATACTGGGCTACTCCATTCGCTTCTACATTTTTCAATAACATATTTTAACATCTTATCAATTTGATTTTGAATTTCATTTTTCTGAGAATGAGGTAATCTATAGGGCTTACTAAACACAGGACACGAGTTTGGTTTCAATATTACATCATGTTCATAAATATTTGTTGTTGTTAATTTATCACTGTCCAAATAAAATGTATCAGAATATTTTGCGCATAAGTTTTCTATACAAATTTGTTCTTCTCTATTTAAATGATTTAATTGCAATTGGGAAAACACCTTCTTTACTCGGTCTGCATTTATTTTAGCTTCCTGGAAAGTACATAATTATATTATAGTCATTAGCGCTATGAATTACCGGATTAAATTCAGTCAATTTAACTGTATTCTCGGTCGTATTTAATATTTTTATTGGCATCCTACCGCAAACTGTCTTGACTATAGTGCTAGCTAAATATATTCCGTCAGCAATTTGAGAGGCACAAACTACGCCTTCACCTTGTAAATTAGTCTCAATGTAGTGTATTGATTCACATCTCGGTGGTATATCTAACCAACTTTTAGAACGTAATAATAAGGGAATGTTGATTTGCACGGGCTCTACCGAAAGTGTTAAAATATTGTTTTTAAAATCTAAAACTGATTTATACTTTGTTAAAAAGTCGCTGCCAATTATTCCATTCGCCGTAATTGGCAAGAAGACAAACAGATAAAATTTATGGTGTAAGCGATGACCACCCACAAATAAAGACAAGTAACAGTATCCTACAGTCTTAACTTTGCCGCCAATACCGAGTATGAGTGTTGTTTAACAAATGCAATACGGTGTTCTACGACATGTTTATACTTAAGCGCTGATATTGAAGCGCCGGTGTCAAGTAACCAAGTGTAATTGTAATTGTTTAAAGATAGCTCTACAAAATAAGTACTACTGCATGATAAAATTTGTTCCTTAGTCTCGAAAAAACAAATTTTTGGAATCAGTTTCAGGCGACTTCGATGTCGTTGCCAGTGCTGGTTCTGGTTCAGTAGTTGTATTGATCCGTTGCTTCCCTCGATAAAAATTAGAGTTATAATAAGACCTACCTCTATTATTTCGTCTGGGTGCAAATGCCTGCTGCTGACGCCGTGGTCCGTAACCGCCGCGGTATTGGTTGCCACCACCTCGGTGTATGTTGATAGCTCTGCGCCATGATTATGCTCGCGAGTTAAATCTACCGTGACCTTGAGCAAAGTGCTGACCTCTGCTTCTGAAAAATCTATTATTTATCTCTCTGGACGTTGACATACCCAAAATATCTGCGGACGCTCCGACTGACTCCAACTCCTCGTCTTGGGCCGCTTGAATCGCGTCTTTTAGAGTACTGAAATGACGGGAAGCAATTATTGTGCTCAAACGTCGATTTCTCAGGCCATCGGCAAATTTTTTTATAGCGAATTATTCATTAATCGCTTTTAACAAGTTATAATTACTTGAATTACCATTGGCCTGCGAAATCGTTAAGTTGACAAATAACTCAGGTATTTGTTTACCGAAATCTTTTATTGTTAATTCATTTTGTCTCATACGAATTAGTTTTGTTTGTAAAGGACTTGCAGATTTTTTTGGCAATAGTATGTTTTTCATGTCAGAAATTAACTCAGACACACTAGAATAATCAGAACTTAATTGTAATTTTGCGGATCGAGATAATCTACTTTTCAATACAAATTCAATGAGCTTACTTTGTTCGGAAGTCTCAAAGGTAGAGGCATAATATTCTATATTCTCTATTAATCGTTGAGTATTTTCCTCCTCATCTGTCATCTGCGTTAATATACTCAAAGCTACTTTAATGTTAAAGGTCGACATAGTGGTTTCTACGGATTCAGCAGATTTACCCAAGTCTGAAATGATTAATAAACTTGTAAATTTTATTAAAGGCGTATCACTAGTCTTTATAATACCTTGCTTAATATCTCTGCTAACCTGATTTACACAGGCTTGATACCTAGAAGAAATTTCATTCGCCTCGCTTTGCTTTATTATCAAAATATTTCCTTCTCTACGATTTTGACCTATTTTAATCATTCACTACACATTCTTTTATTTTTACATTTTACATTTTTTTACATATTCTTTTATTTCTTTACATAGGGTTTCTAAGTCTTCGGCCATAACTTATCATTATAGAGGCAGATAGTTAATAACATTATAGGTACTTAATAAGTCCTTAATAGTTAAACGCATACATTACCCAATGTTACGCACACAAGAGTAGTTTAGAGTTTATCGAAAATAGGCTTCGCGCACTTTATTTTTAAACGGATCGCGGCTATTTATATTCTTTTTAACACTGCACAATCACTGTTTGATTTGCTCTCATCACGAGTACGCAAGTTAATGTATGTATTTAAAAATTTATGCCTGTGTGCAGATAAAGCAGTCATAAAACTAGCATATACATCTTTATGCCAATCAGTGCTAACGTACTGCATATCAGTATGGGGCGGCGCTTGCAAAACAAGTCTGATAAAGGTGGAAAGAGCGCAAAGGGCAGTCTTCAAGGTCAGTCACTCCTTGCCTTTCCTATTTCCAACACGCGACCTGTACCAACTTTCGGATGTCCTGACAGTGCGCCAACTGTATATCCTAAGCGCCGTTCTAAAGCAGCACTCCCTGCTTCCGTTCGAGTCATCCCAATTAACCAAGCGTCGGGTACATAAAGTTTGTTCGTCACTAGACAACCAATGGTCCACATCGTTCGCAACTAGGTTCTTTGGTTTTTTGGGAGGATATTTATACAACAAAGTAAATAAGGAGTTATCCGTTTACTCTCTTACAAAATATCGCTGCAAAGAAAGGATTTCTGGCTGGCTAAAATCTTTAAGTTATGACGAAACAGAAAATTTACTACACGTTCCATCATAAGTAAATACACAAACACTAACACAAACACAAACACACACACACACATACACGGGCACACACACACGCACATACTCACACATTATTATATATTTATCTTCTCTCTACATAATAATTAGACTACTTACCAAGCACCAACATTGTTTACAGTCGGGAGAGGCTGGTAATTTGTCATCCAGGTTTACCTAGTACAGATACCAGTCTCTCGCACAGAGGTCACCTGTATTGTAACTTACATTTATAAGGCATCTCTTTGTAAGAATTTCTGTGTGAGAGAGAAATAAATGACTTATTATTATTATGTGTCTCATTTTCACGGCTATTCTTCTAACATGGTGTTAGAAGAATAACCGGTCCTTTGGGAGGCTTACACGGGGATATGGATCCAACGTGCAGAGGCCCGTAGAGAACTTTAATCTAAAATGGGATGGGACACATGCCGCGGAGCCTCCACAACTGCACTACTGAATACAGCTATGGACTAGCCACAGCAAATGTAGGACTATTGCAATGATGTAGAGTCTAATTTACTGGTTTATGGGGATGGGTGTTAAATGGACTGGTAATAATGATACTATGGATAAAAAACGGCACCTGCCAGTGATACTCCTATAGCATCCGTCCGCGTGGCAGGTGGTGACTCGCCAACTCACTAGATGGGCCCTCTCTAAACAGCCGTCCAAAGCAAACAAACTCTGCCATAAAGGCAGCCAGAGGGCAACACCGGTGCGAGTGGCTAGAGGTGTCGAGCGGTGCGGCACCGGTTTCGCCATCGCGGGCCTCGTGACAACGGAGGCCCGGAGCGGGTTTCCCCGTAGTTACGCCCTTGAGAATGACACTTCCACCCCCAAGCTAATAGCTCTTGCAGCTTCCCTCTGGCCGGCCGACCAAGGCAAGCCAGAGTTGAGAGTCCTGCGGGCACTCTTGGAAATCCACTCCGGCCAGCCAATAAAGTCAAGCCGGAGACGAGGCCCTGACCGACCCTCTGAAGCATTCGGGACCGCAGTGTCGCCACATACATTCAGCTCGCCACAAAGCTGCCCTGCGGTTGTAAGCTTTCTTTTCATCTTGTTTATTATTATTATTATTCACTTCATTTATTATTCTTCACTTGGCACACTTTTATATTATTAAAGTACAATTAGAAAAAATACATTTAAAAATATAAAAGGGACCAAGGAGACCTACCAGTGTCGGGTACAGGGACCAAGCCACCGGTGGTTAGGGCCTCAGAGACAGGAACTTCCTCACGATGCGCGCCGTGTCGAGAAGAATTGCCTTCTGAATCAAAGACTTGATCCAGCTGTCTAGTGTGAGCTTCTTTTGGTGTTGGTCGAGGCTCTTGGCGATTAATCCATTCACCGACACGACTATCGGCACAATGATCGCCGAATCCACATCCCACATGTCAACAATCTCGTGAGCTAGGTCCAAATATTTAATCTCTTTCTCTTTTTCTGCTTTCACGAGATTGCCGTCATGCGGTATGGTGATATCGATTATCATTGCGAGTCGCTCTGCTCGGTATATCACTACAATATCAGGCTTATTGGCTACAATAGTTCTGTCTGTAATGATAGACCGATCCCAGTACAACAATGCTCGACCATTTTCGAGAACTGGGTGGGGCACATATCTGTAGTACGGTACCTCAGAACCAATGAGAGAGAGTTGCTGATGGACCATCCTGGCCACTTGGTTGTGTCTGTACAAATACTGACCATTGGCAAGACTCTAACAACCGGATACTATATGCCTGAGAGATACCCCGGGCCGGTGACACGCCTGACATATTATGTCAACCGTACCATCCCTCAGTATATACTTTCGGTAGTTGTTTGTCATGACAACTTCGTCCATAATTGCAAATACAAAACCTTCGGTTTCTCCGAAGAGATCACCGAAACGTAACCAGGCTATAGAAGCTTTAAAATTGACGTCTGAGGCATGTAAAGCTCCATAGAACCATCCATGCAGCTCCTTGCCCTTCCATATTTCTCTTCGGTCGTCAGTACTAAGTACTGCAGGTTTGTGCCAGTTCTCTTTAGCCAGAGCGAGCGGGGTGAGTCCTGTATCAACGGCAACTACATCGCGGTGCACATCCACGTTCATTCCCAGAAAATATTCTCTGAGGTTGTACAGCTCGCGGTTATGGAGGGTCTTTGCACATAAAAAGCCTCGACCCCCACATTTCCGCGGGATGTACAACCTCATCACCGACGAGCGTGGATGATGCATCCGAGATGCAGTCAACATATGGACTTTTCTATCCAGGGCATCGAGTTCCGTCTGGGTCCACCTGAGTATGCCGAAGGAATACATTAGGACTGGCATGGCCCACTCGTTGCAGGCCCGCACCTTGTTGCCACCTGATAAAAGACTGTTAAGTACTTTTTTCAGGCGGCCAAAGGAACGAGCCTGCAACGTCTGTTTCATGTCAGTCTCAGCAATATTCAAAGACTGCGACATACCCAGGTATTTGTAGGTCTCGGTTAGGGAGAGGGATCTAAGTTGTATGGAATCTGAGAGTTGTATCCCTGCAGATTCCATAATCCTGCCTCTCTTCACATGCATGACCGTACATTTATCCACACCAAATTCCATCCTGATAGAATTACTAAAGGTTTCGGTTACCTTAAGTAATGCTGTCAGTTGAATTATTATTATTATTATCACTGTTAACCTTTCATTTTACCATCACTTTATCACTTTACTTGCTATACCGATAATACGAACGTCGAAAACGTAGTGACGAATAATCACTCGTAGCTCTAGACTTCAATGTCGTCGTCCTTTTGGTCTCGCGAACGCTCACGCCGAAATAGTGATCGACGTAGATTGTGTCGAGATATTTCTTGCCTTATCCATTGTCCATGACATTTCTTATAGATTCTGAATACGAAGACTATCAGCCCGATGCCCAAGGCCAAGGCTATAAGCGACAGTATTATGGTCGTCGTACTAAGGTAGAAACGAAATTCATCCACTGTGGCTGTATTCGATCCTGCTGCATTTTGTGCAATTATGACCTCCTCTCGAGATTGCGTTTTGCCCATCTTTATTGTGCCAAAAATTTCGTCATAGCAACGCGTGCAAGTAACAAGTCTAACAACGTTATATTTGATTGATTCATCTTGGTATCAGAACAGTCCAGAATACCCGTGTATGAAATATTTCTTCCTTATATGGTATGGCGCCGCGCGAGTGCAAGCCGGTGTCAAATACGCGACGGCGATCGGATGGCAGACTCTTTCGGCAGGGTCGCCATGTGAGGTGTTGTGTTGGAGACAAGTAAAACACGAGAGTTGAGATGATACTGACTCATTTATTAATTGATTATTATATTTTATACCAATATGACACACGTAATACATATTCAACTAATATATCTCTACAGACATACCGACAAACAGTTCAAACAACAGTAATTTAACAATAAATATAAAAAATGTGTATCTGACTGACTGACAGACAATACACAGCCAAAACCAAAGCTATTGAATGTAAAAAGTTTAAATTTAGCATGTATGTTCATTGGGGAGAGTAGAGGTAAAGTAACTTTGGGAAGCTTTTACCCCAATAGGGTTAAATAGTCCTACACGTGGAGCCGTGGGCGAAGTCTAGTTAGGGGTTCCTACATTAGGCGATTCCAGTGGTGAACAGTGGACTGCAATGGGTTGATGAGATGAGAGAGCGTACTATAATAGTCCTTAGTGATTGGCCTGCTGATCTATGGCAGCTACCCTGACAGCGACAGCTTCGTCGAAGTTTGTGTGTTCGGTTCTGACTGTTTACAGTTTTTGTGTGATGACGATGCCATGTTGCAATCCCTTTGGCTTGCGCAGATATTCTATCAAAACTGGTTAGTCTATAAAGCGGGCCCGGGTTTTTAGGTGAAAGTTTTGGATGCTGTCGAGTTAGCACTAGGATGATGGTGTATTTTATATGGATTTCGTGATCTTAGCGTCGAGCTTTATGCCAGGCATAAAAATATATAAAAATGTTCGCCAATCAGTTGGTAAGTGTGTATCATTGCAAAACCGAGAGACAGACGTAGCAATCGAATTGAAAAGCGTCTCTTGAATGCGTCTATGCATCGTTGCTCGTTATACAATCAGAGGAGTACCGTCTATTCATGCTATACCTTTGTAAACTTCGAGCCTTATTATTGTACGGAATCTAGCCGAGGTTGGATGGTTTTAATTGCGTCATCATATCAGCCAAACGACGTCCACTGCTGGACATAGGCCTCCCCCAAGGTTCTCCACACAGACCGGTCTTGAGCCGCCCGCATCCAACCTCCTCCCGCGATCTTGACAAGATCGTCGGTCCACCATGCGGGGGGCCTACCTCTGCTGCGTCGTCCGGTACGTGGCCGCCACTCCAGAACCTTTCTGCCCCAACGGCCATCGGTTATTCGAGCTATGTGCCCTGCCCACTGCCACTTCAGCTTGGCTATCCAGAGAGCTATGTCGGCGACTTTGGTTCTACTGCGGATCTCCTCATTTCTGATTCGATCTCGCAGGAAAACTCCAAGCATAGCTCTCTCCATCGCCCTCTGAGTGACCTTGAGCCTTCTGATAAGGCCCATAGTGAGCGACCACGTCTCTGATCCGTAAGTCATCACTGGCAACACACACTGGTCAAAGACTTTCGTCTTGAGACACTGCGGGATATCGGACGAGAAGATATGTCGTAGCTTCCCAAACGCTGCCCAACCGAGTTGGATTCGACGATTGACCTCCTTCTCGAAGTTGGACCTACCTAATTGGACTACTTGTCCCAGGTAGATATACTTGTCGACAACTTCGAGCGTAGAGTTCCCAACCTGAATAGGAGCAGGTACAACATGGACGTTCGACATGATTTTCGTCTTGTCCATGTTCATCTTAAGACCTACTTGTTGGGAGACTCTACAGAGGCCATCGAGCATTGTGCCTAGGTCTTCCATGGTCTCAGCCATGACTACGATATCGTCTGCAAATCGAAGGTGAGTGATGTACTCGCCGTTGATGTTGATGCCGAGTCCATTCCAGTCCAGAAGCTTGAAAACATCCTCCAGCGCAGTGGTAAACAGTTTCGGGGATATGACATCCCCCTGTCTCACCCCTCGCTGGAGTTGAATAGGTTTCGAACTCTGGTCCTGGAGGCGGACTGACATAGTGGCGTTTTCATACAAACACTTCAGCACTTCGATATATCGGTAGTCAATCCGGCACCGTTGGAGAGACTGTAGCACCGCCCAGGTTTCGATCGAATCGAAGGCTTTCTCATAGTCCACAAACGCCAAGCATAGGGGCTGGTTATACTCCTCGGACTTCTGTATAACCTGCCGCAGCGTATGTATGTGGTATATGGTACTATAGCCTTTACGGAAACCGGCTTGTTCGGGAGGCTGGAAGTCGTCTAGCTTGCTCTCGAGACGATTCGTGATGACCCTCGAAAACAGCTTGTAGACGTGGCTCAGAAGTGTGATGGGTCTGTAGTTCTTCAAAAGGGTTTTATCCCCGTTCTTAAAGAAAAGCACCACCACACCTCTGTGCCACGCCTGTGGCGTTTTACCCTCGAGAATGACGGAATTAAATAGCTTCCGGAGGGCTTCTCTAGCGGGTGCACCGCCGGCCTTCAGAAGCTCACTCGTAATTCCGTCATCACCCGGCGCCTTGTTGTTTTTAAGCTGTTTGAGAGCCACACTAATCTCGTGCATGCTGACGTCCGGGATATCTTCGGTATAGTGTCGGGTCAATCCAGCTCTAGGGTCTGACGCTGGAGTGCTTGCGGGTTAATGTGTTGTCGTGTATAGCTGTCCATAGAACCTTTCGATCTCCTCCAAGAGCTCAGGCTTGGACGATACGATTCTGCCATCCTCCGTCTTCAGCTTTGTCAGCTGACTCTGCCCAACAGACAGATCCCTTTGGAACACTTTGGATCCCTTATTCCGCTCGATCGCCTCACGAACACATTTTGTGTTGTATTGGCGAAAATCGCGAGTCAGAGACTTAGAGATCTGTCTGTTGAGGTGCCGATATTTCGGCATGTCGTCGGAGGATAGCAGAACCATCTTGCGCCTTTCCTCAATCAGCTCGAGGGTCGGATCCGAGATCTTTTTGGTTCTCTGGCTTTTCTGGGGCTTAAAAAATTAAGCCCCTGTTGTATGGACAGCATCCACGAACCCGTTACTGTACACGTCCACATCTACGCATTCACCCAGGCATTCGAAACGGTTCTTGAGTTCGAGCTGAAAGCTCTCGGGGTTTTGGATATGAACCGGTGCCGGTCGGAGCGTGGACTTTATCAACCTCGACCGTTCGAGGCTTGTACAGATATTCAATGTGCCTCTTACCATTCGGTGATCGCTCCCCACTTTAAGTGAATTGATCACGGAGACATCATTGAATATCTGCCTCTTCGTCGACATGATAAAGTCGATCTCATTTTTGGTTGCACCGTCTGGACTTACCCAGGTCCACTTGCGGCATTCTCGCTTCTTGAAGAAGGAATTCATCATATAGAGTCCTTCCTTCTCCATAAAGCTAGCCAGCAAGTGACCCCGGGAATTCCGATGCCCATAACCAAATGGCCCCACTCTCAGCTCATCACCGTCGCGTTTGCCCAGTTTCGCGTTAAAATCTCCCATGACCACGGTGTAATGGGTTTTGTAGCCATGTATAGCCCGAGATATGTCCTCGTACATGGCTTCCACCTCCTCATCGGGGTGCGACGAGGTCGGAGCGTATACCTGTATGACCTTCAGCGAATACCGCTTGGATATTCTGAGTATAAGGTACGCTACCCTGCTCGACACACTCCCGATATTTACCACGTTGGTCACGAGAGATTTGTGGACGATGAACCCGACACCACCTTGGGACTGTTGGTCGCCCTCCCGGTAGAAGAGCAAGTTACCGGAATTGAGAACTATCGAGTCCTCCCCTGTCTTCGGACTTCAGATAGGCCTATGATATCCCATCGCAACTTGCTCAATTCTTCTTCCAGCTCGACAATCTTCTCGTCGGTCCGCAGTGTGCGCGTGTTCAGTGTTGCCAGGGCCAATTGTCGTTGGTGGTGGTAGCCCGATCTCTTCCGGAGATTCTTCGCACCCCTTGCCCCGCCGTTACCATGGCTGCTACCATAACCAGGACTAGCGGGGCTGCCGGGGACTAGGGGCCGGTTTTTAATGGTGTGATTCATAATTGGGGGGATATGCCATAATCGCCACGCTTGGCAGGCGTATTGGCGATCGCAGTGGCGAAAGTTCTTAGTGCTGGACGCTGCTGCCCATCTAGCATCTCGGGATTTCCTTCCGCCAGGTTCGGATGGTTTGACCGCCATCTTTCGGTTGACTGCTTGTGCTGGGGGAGATATTATGACGAGTATCTACTCGTCAGAGTAACTCCCCCAGTGGGCGGTGGGCACGTCACGTCCCGACGCCATTTAATTGCGTACCGCTTCATAACAATGCCGTGTACTGGAGGTAGGAAATGTTGAAGATTTATTGGATTGGACTAGACATGATAATTTAAATAGAGAATATATTCTCTTGATTGCTTGCTCCTAAAAAATCTATACTTCTTGGGAATTTTTTTTCTTTTCCAATGCGCAGCTATGGCTAATTTCACTTAACAATATAACCCTGTAAGGGTGCCCTTTATAACTATAGCTCTTCTGCAAGATAAAATCTAGGTGCAATGAAGATACCTTCAATATACATATGTATATGGACCTTAAAACATTACACTCCCCTTTCGGGACCTCATCTCAATATACAGGTAATTTACTCTAGTTGCATACGTTTTAGGTAATATCTTTATACCCTTTCAGATATTGTATTGGAGAATAATTGTCAACGTATTTTATGATGGTGGGTGAATGCTAGAGGATACGGCTTACTTTTCCACGTTAGCCAGACGGGTCGGTGGAGAGTTTAATGTCGAGTTGTCTGTTTTTTCCTGACGATACTATTTGCTTCGTGTCTTTAATTAATTGCCTCCTACACATCCTAAAAAACAACAGATCAGAAGTACCCTACACAGAAGAGCATGCATGAGAAATTTGATGGGAGTGAATGAAGCAAGAGAGGTATGTCAGGATCGTTGCAAATGGCGTCCCGTAATCTCTGCCTACCCCTCCGGGAAACAGGCGTGAGTCTATGTATGTATGTATGTATGTACCTACGGAATGAAATTGAGTAGTGACACTTTGTATTCTTAATCCGACACTACACGGATTCAATACCAGTTACTTATCCGCTTGTTTGCTCCGCGCCGCAACCCACGCCGGCCCCCTGCCCGGCCACTTGAAAGCGATAACGATCAAACGCCCGCGCGTTTTAATCGCCTCGGCGCGCGGGTCGGGTTCCACACAATCGGTCCTTGTGACTCAATTTGTTTTGAAAGGTTGTCAAGTGTTATATTATTTATGTTTGTTATAAAACTAACTATACAATGTTATCTTTTTTTATTTAGATTACGACTCTGGTGTCGAGTGATGCTCGTTTGAAATTGAAATAGCGCGTTTTAGAGCTCGCTTTGTATTTATAAGTTCATACCTCAAAACTTAAAGCGGTGACATATCATTTTTAATATTTAATTACGTTACTTATATAATAGTTAATAAGATAAAAATAAAAAAGTTCACTTGTTTATACATATTTATGAATTACAGGCCTCTGATTCCAAACCATTATCTGGCGCCGCGCGGCGTAATTTATGTTAAATTTGATAAGGCCATATAATGCACAAATAACATTTTTAAACATAAAATTAAATAAACACTAAATAAGTAGTCTCATATTCTTTTAAAACAAAAAGAAATAATAGGGATAGCATTCACCACTTCTGAGTAATATGAACATTTCTAAAACAGTTCCCATGCTCTCAGTAAAATCACTGTTGCGCGCCAAAATCTACTTAAGGTCTCGAAAAAAGTCAAATCTTATATTTCATGCTGGAATTATTATATACTCGTGTTAGTTATTTACATACCTTGATAAACACAATAGATCTTAAAGAATAAAACTAAATTTAACAGAAAAAAACAGCACAAATACACTCACACATTCCGCACATTCCGCACCGACTCAACACTCAATGACAACATTGACAACGAACGTTTTTTTTTTAATTTCTCTATGGAGTCGAAACTCGACTGGGATTAGTATGACGGGAAATTTAACGTAGAAACGAGATACATAATACAAACTAAGCCCTAGAGCGATAGAGACGAGTATATTTCACTCTTTCGACTGCGGGAGCCATGTCATATACAGTATGACACGGGCAAAGTAGACTAAGATGCGATATCATATGCCATATAACACGGGCAATTTAGTATTTGAATTTTGTTATATGCCATATAACACGGGCAAGCAAGCGGATATATACGGATCCGGATTCTAGATATCAATAGCTAGTACTGAAATCCTAAAAAATGTGTATCATCTTTACCATCAGCCCTGTATATAAACTGTCCCTCTGCTGGGTACAGGCCTCTTCTCACTATGAGAAGGGTAAGGCCATAGTCCACCACGCTGGCATAGTGCAGGCTGGCAGACTTCACATGTCTTTCGAGAACATTATGGAGAACTCTCAGACATGCACGTTTCCTCACGATGTTTTCCTTCACCGTTTTTCTGCCTACAGTTTGTCCATTCCAGTCCTCAACACCAAAAGTTTCAATGTTTCAAAGCAGATGGATTTGTGGCGTCAAAAACTCATTTCGCCGTCTATTTTACATTTCTAATACATAGTGGGTCTGGGGCGCAATCTGCTCCGTAATTAATGAGACGAAGGATAATTAAATCCGAATTGCGAGAGCGAAAACACTGCGGTTGTTTTTAAGATAAGTTTCTTTCTAGATGTGACTTTTTAAATTATACGCCCCTTGAGATAAGTAAGGGATAACATAGTTTGCTCGTTAATCCGTTTTGAATTCTTTTATAGGAGTTTGAATTTAGTTGGAATCTTAGAGGTATTTTAAGTTTATGTTTGGCTAAAGGTTGCATGTATCGCGTATTGCATAATGAGCCAAGTGTTGTGAATTCTTATACAGGAGTTCACTACGTATTATTTAAAAATAGTCGATTGGAGTTAGTCTTTAAAAATTGAGAAAATGAGAGACAATAGTTGCTGTTTGAAAACGTAAAGATATTATCACTGATGTTTTTTTTTTACTACTAAGCCAGTTATAATTCATCATCATCAGCCCGATACATTATCAAGTAGTTTCTGAGATAAGTGTGTTCAATCAACTAAACAAAATCTTCAGCTTAATTATGTTAGTATACATGTTAGGTCACAATATATGTAGGTATATTGTTTCAGACTGATATAATAGGCGTTAACGCAATGCAAGCATTTACATATATGTGTCTAAGGGGGAATACGGGCTACTGGTTAGTAAGTGCGCAGATAATTCTGTGCTTCGTTTAAGATATCTATATTATATTTATAAAGATATGAGACAAGTAATATACATATGTAATTTTATAAATTTTCCGCTTAACGAATAAAGCCTTTAAACTGAGTTAGCATAAGCGGACCTATGGCTCCAAGGTGTAAGAACGCTAGTACCAAGATGTCTTTTGAGATTATCATAATGGATTGAATAATGACAATCAATAAAGTATAAAAGCCTATGCTAACTAACTGCTACAGATTGGCATTTATGATTGTATTGGGCACACTTCCTAAGCCTACTCTTCGGAAAAAAATACCAGACAGATTTCTATGTAGAATCTGCGTTCAGACATACTTGAGATTCGCATTGTACTATGACCTCTTATTCCAAGATTTTAAGAACGACCTCTCTCCGTCCTCTTATATCTCCGCATAAATATACCTACTCTATAAACTTTTGAATTGAGAGCCCTAGTCTAGCCTTTTCTTGCTCAGCCCTAAATTTAATACCAAATATGAAACCTAAAAGCGAAAGTGACATATTAAATTACAGTAATAAGTTTCGTATAATATTAGCATATTGTATCGAAATACTCGTGTTCCCGATATTAGCGTTTATTTCTGACGTTTCGTATTTGAATTTGCTGCTGTTAATAGTACCTGGAACTGTTATAGTAGAATTTAGTACATTTAGAACTGTGAAAACCATTTTACGAGTAAAAAGCAAAAGCACGTAAGCGCCATTTATGCAAAATAATTTTTAAGGATACGCAACCAAAGCGATATAGATATCCACACACGCTTCAATACACTGGAGAGGCTTAGCTGTACCGGCCTATGTCCATGTACATAGTTTATATGCTTTTGTTATGTACCTGTGTAGATAAACATTAGGTAGAAGAGTGTATGTTATTTGTGTTAAACTGTGCAGATTTTAAAGCCTACGCTCTAAGAACCCGCACAGTTCAATGCCACATAGGAGTACACTCCGGCCTACATGCAGGTATGCAGACTATATAATAGCACTCAACTTTTTGCCCAAAAATTTAGCCAAAGGAAATGATGACAACATTATGTGAATAAAATTAATTTTCTTTCGTTCAAATTATTATTATTAATTTAGCATTACAGTATTGGATCTTTCTCTGCATCTGAATCTACATTTCTAGTACAATTTGTTTAAAATGCACAAGTGCAAATAGATTTTACCGCGGTGATCCAGATATTTGGGCTCTTATAGAAGAGGTTACGTATTAGTATATTCTACAAAAATGGGTTTTAAAATACATATTTAAAAACCCATTTTTGTAGAATATACTTTTGAGTATTTTGTAACGGACTGGCAACACAGAAGCAATAACAGCAGAAAGCATTAATGCAAGGCATTTACTGCATTTTCGTAGTCTAAAAATTGCGATTAAGTGTCTTTGCTACGTGCCTGTCGTTTTGATAATTGTCAGGTACTGTTCAGTCTGGCTATATATCGATTTACTGCGGACTATATTCTAATGCTACTACATAAAACTATTGAGTTAATGTTCAAAAGGGGTAATTAAGTGCCAATGCCTGACTAAGTTCAATTTAAATTTTATATGAAGAACCACTTTTAATTGCGTTGCGCTAGTCTGTCTCTCTCTCTCTCCATGGATTTATATTATACTTTATATCGACAAGTCTAACCACTGGCTTTCTCAATATGAGCAGGGTTTATTACGAAGCGAAATCAGTAAACTTTATCAAATATAATTAGCAGTATAGGCCGACTTGAGTTTATATGAATCGGCAAAATGTATGTATTGTAATGGGCATAACTGTAGAACAAGACAGAAAATGTGTAACCATAAATATTGGGCGCAAAAGCTGAAATATGGCATGTATTTTCTTTGGGAACCGTAGGATGCACTATGAAAGGATTTCCGAAAATACCACGGGATGGGGCAGAAGAAAAATGCGCAGGCGTAGCTGCGGACATTCTCTAGTGTATTCTATTTATTTCGTAATTTAAGGATATATAAACTGGCTCGACATACGGTCAAGAGCGTATATTTTTACATGTCTCTCGAACACAACAAAATGAAACATAGACCTCGTCTGCCATACATACTATATACATGTATATGTCATCTCATAAATTACTCACGCAGCTTCCATCTTCAGCAGCCATTCCAAACAAGTATACCACACGTACCATGAACTTACGCCATAAGCTTCCACCAAGGTAAAACAAGACTGTACGTGTCACGCAACTTGGCTAGTGTAAGCTGACTTATAAATTATATGGAGAGTTTTTTTTAAGTTTCAGGGAGACCCTGGGCTGTAAGGTGAACATCTTGGATAGAGCTAAAATGACAATTACGGTAATTTTATAAAGGTTTATTTTAATTCTCATTAATTGTTATAGTATTATGCTCTTTTAGTTTTTACCTTGCAGGCAGACAAAAACAGTATAATACTGTAACAAAATTCTCATGAGGGTTCTCCGTAATGTCCTCGAAACACATGTGAAGTCTGCTAACCTGCACTTATGTGGCTTGGTAGACAATTATGATATTTATATACTTATTTTCCATACACAAATATAAAAAGATCTATTGTTATCATTATTTATCAGAAGCAGATTACACATGGGCCGAGAATTACGATTTAAAAATAGCTGTGATGTCTTGTGGTGAAGCACTTCCAATGATAGCTGACCTGTCATATTACCATCTAGTCACACAAGAACAGGTCAATTTATCTTGGTCATGTGTATCTTATACTGAATTGTGGCTAACAATATTGATCCATAACGAATTCAGAATCTAGTGATGTATGGCTTTTGAATTTGGAGAGCCTATTCTAAATGATATAATTATGTTTTTTATGATCTGAATTCTACTGACTGATAACATTGCGAATGAGTTGACTAAGACCACTACCTAGGGCCTTCTGATTCTAAACTAGGAAAAGCTTTGACTGAATATGAGCTTTTCTACAGAGTGACTGCCTGTATGACCTCCGCAACCCCAAGCGATAGTGTTATTTCATAGTTAAGACTTGTATCAGTATTTTTATACTTTCTTAGGCCACTTTTAGAGAAGTTATTCATTTCAATTCAAGATCTTGCAATTCATGACTAGAAGTAGCTACGGCTAGAAATAAAAAATATATCTATTTAGTGATTACTTTTTAATAATGCCTAACTTTAGTAAATAAACAACATCATAACCTAAAACACACACGCAAAAACAATGAACAGCCCCAACTGCATTCAATCACCCTCATAACCACCTTTATATGTTTATCACCACTCGCCGTCAAAATCCGAACGATAAATCTAAGCCAACGACTCGGCTACTCGGCTACCAAATATTTGTAAAGCGTTACCAGTCACGTGGAGATGACAGGGGCCTATTTTATGGCGATCTCAAAAGAGAGTACGGTGGTAAATCACGGACAGATTTTTCGGGGCGTCCGTAAGATAAGATATACATATATAAGAATTCGGTTGCCTGTGTGATCGTGACTTTATGTCTATCTGTTTTATAGAGGTCTGTGTGAATACGCTTTAGAGTGGGATCGAGTTTTAAGGGCTTGGTGTGTCAGTTTTTGAATTGTTGCGTGTTTTAGACTAGTTGTGGATCGCGTGGAGGCCAGTAGTCGAGATAAAAAGAAAAGTAAAACTTTTTGAGGATGAATGGATGTGTGGATGATTGTTACTCTTTGACACAAAATTACTGAACGGATTTTGATAAAACTTTGCAGTGATACGCGAACTGATATGTGAACTTAGCTATCAGAATGTATGGGATCTTTTGTACCGATTACCGACCCCTACGCAGGCGAAGTAGCGTGCCAAAGCTAGTTTTATGTGATTAGGTAAGTCTATTGCTTTTTATACTTTCGCAAGTAATGTTTAAGCAGCATACGTAGATTTACTACTTACTTGTACTATTGAAAATATGAATGCCTAGATTTACGCTGCAAGCCTGCTTTTGCCTTTTTACTACGGCAGTAAAATATTCAAGGCAAAATACAGACGGAGAGGTAAAACTGTGCACTTTTAAGGAAACCATAAAAGCTCTACGTTATAAAATTTGAATATCTGCATTTTACGAAATAAACTATCCGTTGAAAGAAAAACCGAATCACTTTTATTAAGAAACATTATATACAGAAAAAGAAATGTTTATACTCACCGTAGAGTCTATTCCAGAAAATAACATATTTTTTAAATTTAAACTTAAAAAGAAATGAGGAAGACTGAAGACCGAGTTCATTGGCGTGCAATAAAAGCGGCCTACGCCCAGCAATGGAGTTATATAGGCTGATGATGATGATGATGAACATTACAAAATAAGTCTGCCAAAAAGTGAGTATGGAAAATAAGTATACCCTAGGCCAGGCGGTGCACTATCGCCTTTTCCATTGTCAGTCCATAGTGAGAAGAGCTCAGCAGCAGACAGTTTTGAAAACTAGGCTGGTATGAGAATTATAATGATGATGACTTTTGTGTTCACTATCTGTCTGGCTGTCTAATGGTAGCCGTGGTGATCATGGCTTGATAATGCTTAAATACATGATCATAATTTATTTTAAATAATTATGTGTTTTTAATGACCTGATAAAGCACGACCAAAATTTTGACGTAAAATAAGAATTAACTTGGTTTCATTTTGAATATCTATAAGTACAATGCACTATCTTTACTAATTTTATAAAGCTGAAGAGTTTGTTTGTTTGCTTTAACGCGCTAATCTCAGGAACTACTGAAAAAAAGAAAAATATATTTCAGTGTTAGATAGCCCACTTATCGAGAAAGGCTATAGTTTATATAGCATCATGCTAAGAGCTACGGAACCGGTACAGTAGCCTTAAATAACGCGGGTATAACCGCGGGCTCATCTAGTTCTTAAATAATAACGTTATTTTTTTACGTGGTATATTTCAACAAGCAAAGCCGCAAAAAAAGCTGGTATTTAAATAGTTAATTACGCATATAGTAAGTATAAAGACCTCGTAGACTTTCTAGACACAATATGTAATCTCATTAGTTATTTGGAAGATTAAGACATAATAATTAACACTCCTTTACTTCATTAGCTTTAGTTCTAGAATTCGTGAGCTTGATAAAACCAAAACTTTATAGTTAAATATTCACAAAACCAATTTTTTATTTGAACATCCATATTCAACAATGCAAGTCACATAAATCATGTTTAAATAAAAAAATCTATAAAAAATCATAGTCATAATCCAATTTTGAATCTTTTCTTCAGAAATAAGTATTTAAAATTCGAAACGTAGTATTCGTTTTTTAACGAAATCGAAGTTAATATTTGAGCTTTTTTATCGGTAAAAAAAATCTCCCCCGTTTGAATATTTGATCGAAAAGCCCTTCTATGAAGCGCGTATCATCATCATCATAATCAGCCTTTAACAGTCCACTGCTGGACTAGGCCTCTCCTTTGAAAGGAGGAACTGGCCTACTATACCACGCTGGCCAAACGGGTTGGTATAGGGTTTGTATCAAGTTTTCTTTCTCTTACAGTGCTGTTCTCTGCATAATATGCTCCCTTTGTCGGCTCTTACGACACCCATGGGATGATATGGGGTGGTGACATTTCGTATTCTTAATCCGTCACCACACGGATAAAGTAAAGTAAAATATTTTACTGTGCGTCGCTATAAGGGATCTGTGTTCGGATTATTTGGCTGCTTTTAATATTTACATATTTTATGATAAAAACCCTGTGGATATGTAATACGATTTAAAATATTTTTTGGTGAATACATTTCTATGTTTTCGGGTGCGGCTTTCGGATGCAAACGATTGGCTGTAAATATCTGTTCAGTCGCATTGCCGAATGTTTTTTGTTGTTATTCTTTGTAGAGTGAAAATAGTTTGTATATGTTAAAGTGTGATGTCTCGTGTGTTCGAGTAGCATAACTGGGAATTTGAATTATACAGCTGTGATGCATTTCCCCGTCAATTTGTTCCATACATTCTATGCACCCATGGATAAGTAGGTATTTCGAGCATAGCACGCGCTCCCTTTTAATAACTATATAAACCTCTCGATATGTGTGCAATATATCGAGAGGTTTATATAGTTCAGTTTTGTTTTCTTGTTCCATTGCAATATGAATAATGCACGCGAAGAAATTATTACCACAACAATTACACACCACCTAACAACAAAAATCTTTAATTACCTTTTCTATACCAAAAGACCAGGAATACCAATACCAGGCAAAGCTAAATAATTCTCCGTTCACATGAATTACAATGTCAACAAAACCTGCAGAACCATAACTCCACCCTTCACTACATTGAACATTGTATGATGACTCTGTACGATTATATCGGCGGATCGGTTGATCGCTGGATTTTATATTAAAATGCTTCCTCTCCCTTTTGATACTTTGTATACTAACACCTATAACAACCACATTTTTATTGCTGGGAGGAGTGATGTTTGTTTGTTAAAATAAAATATTATGTATTAAAAATATTATTTTTGTTGGTAATAATACAAGTTAACCAAATAGGCTAGCTTGTATTATTATTAATTAATAAAATAATGATGAACTTGAACAAGTAAACACAACAGAATTGTAACCTTTCTTTCTTTATAAAGATATCGAAAACATGTTAATATTGATGCCTTATAAATCTATTGATAAATATACGATAAAGCCGAAGAGTTGGTTAGTTTATGGTGCTAATCGCCCGAATTAGCAGTTGGCTAAGAAACAGTATTTTAGCATAATATATAGAATAGCCACATTTATGAGAAAGACGGTGATATGTAACACCATCGCCCCTTATGGACTGAACAGAAAGAATAAGAACGGCCAGCCATGCCATGACGACAGTTCAATAGACGTGACGTGGCGGGCAAAACCACGGCGCACATCTAGTGAGTTAATAAGATTATATTCTCTCAATGATTTTGGTATTTTTTTGAAACAACTATTGAGTGCACCTTTCTATCCCCCAGTTAGGGGACTGACAATGCACCAAAAAGTTTCTTTGACGTTTTTTCGTTCTTTGACATAGAGATTTTTGTGTATAAGTTTGGATATGTCCAGTAGCAAATAGGGGAGAAACCGAGTGTATATATAATATTAAAGTGTTTACAGAAAACATTATTGTTCTATTAGTTTGAATAGCAAGGGAAGGTTGGGTTGACGACTGTCGGGGATCGGTCAGTAAATAAAACTTTTCAATACGACGTATATATTAAGAAAAATATTGTGCGGAAACTTGCATGTTTTTATTTTTACAGTGGTTAGATAATTTTTGTCGATTGAGTGTATGGCCAAGTCTGGTGTCGAGTGTTTATAGAACATGTATGTATATACCGTTGACATCGCATGATTCTTCTCCTCAGACAAGAATCTTCGGTACTCGGAGGCTCAACGTAAAAGATAAGGCTAATGAAGCGTCCCTTGCAATCGATCTGTTTTGCCAAGGACTAGCACATAGTATAACGTGATCAGTACTGAAAGTTCTTACTTTTTAACTTTATATAGTCAGATGCCCATTACTCTTGTGATTATCAGTTATTAATGTGCATGTTTTTACGTCTAAACATTTGAACCACAGTGCATGAATTTTAGCATTCAAGTGGATTAGGTCTCGTAGACGAACATAGACAGACCTTTTGTTGGCCTTTTAAAATTATTAGTCACTGACAGTGTACTCAACCAAACATTAGGGTTAAACATTTTGTACATTAGAGACTAATTGTTTTACACACAATGTAATGACAAAGGTCTTTCACGTTTAAAGTAAACTTAGATACGCACACTGAAAGGTTTCGCATATATTTAGGGTTGTCAAATATTTTGTTTTATTAATATTGGGCGTGTTACCTTTAGTAAGCAATTTCACTCACATTCTCTTTATTTGAACACATTAAATCTATAAAACGGAACAAAAAGGCTTCAAGTTGTTGTATTTTTGTTAGGCTAATAAATATAGATAGTCAGGTAAAATGTCCAAAGCCAATGCAAATTCTTGGAACAAGTTGAAATGCGAGTGGAATAAACTGACTAGAGTAAGAAGCAGTGATAGCCTGCTGATAGACCGAGAGATTGCTACGCAAGCAAGCACTACTAATTTTCCAAGTTATATGGGTATTCAATTGTTAATTGTTGTTTGGAAAATGGTGTAGAAATCAAGGTGGTCGAGTAAACCTGGAAATACATGGACATGAAAAGGAAACCTGCAAAGACATGTGTTCTCGAAAGGCATCTGAATTATGAAGACTGCCATCCTGCGCTAGCTGCGGCCTTACAATTCTTATAGTGAGAAGAGGCCCGTGCCCAGCAGCAAGACAGTTTATATACAAGACCGACGATGATAAGTTCAAAGGAAGTATGGGGTGCAGTTGTCCATACTGGTAAAAGGTCCGCGCGATCGCCATACTTATGACAAGTGAAAATATGCCTTTAAACGTAAATCGCCGGCCCTACCTATACTGGAAACGTCAGAAGTTACGATGTTTTCACACTGATTATGTCATGCGACTTGTTGTCTCTTCACCTACACATATTTAGTTTACTTAAATTGTTTTCTTAGTTTTCTTTATACTTGAAGAGTTTCTATTCATGTACGTTTTGCTTCGAATGTTTTTTTGTGTTCGTTGCGAAGTTCGGCTGTTTTCAAAGAATGAAAAGTTGGCAGACGGTTTAAGTAAAACTTATTGGCGATTGAAGACAAGAATATGTGATGCTTATCGTCGAGTGTTTTCGGTTCGTAGTTTTATGTTACTGCTAGTTTTGGTCGGCGACTTTACCAGCGTGAAAAAAATGTTGTGTTCGATTGTCAATTCGAAGATGAAAAATAAATTTGGAAACCGTTTTTTAAGGTACTGATACGGAATGTTAACGCACACAGCGTTAACACTTCAAACAACATCACACACACAACGACGGGCTCAAGGACTCCCGCGCCCCCAGTAGGTACGACGACGACACCATAGCACAGTGTGGTAAGATCCCGGTTTTTGTGTCCACCTGTTTTTATTAAATTAATCGATACAGTCTACAATTCTAAGGATTAGAGTTAAACTCCGGTTTCGCTAAAACTTGTACATATTTTTAAATATGACAAAGTTTCGGAATATTCAACGTTTGAAAAACGAAACAATAATCATTATAATTTAACGGAAGTACTTATTTCAGCATGTATTTATTCTATCGAAAAAAGGTATAATAGCCAACCCTTCCATCAATTCCTGTTGCTTTAGTATGAATGAGTCGAGAGATATGATTATTTTTCTCATTTTTGGTTTTCATTCTTTTATCCATTTAAACCGCCCTAGTAGGTGGTCATTCCTACATAAAAAGATTGCTGATACTTTCTATTATGTGTGGTATTTTGTCCAAAACCTAACTCGTTGGTTTCCAGGAGTTATTGGAAATTTTAGCAATATCCGAAAATCCGGGTGCATTGGGTTCCCACCAAGAACTTAGGGTCCCAAGCCAACCTCACCTGCAAGTGGTGCACCTGCCGATCAACGGACGAAGCTCTGGCAAACAAAATGTCCCAATAAGCGGCAATAGGCTCGCCACCTATTACGTGAAATCAAAACACTGGCGAAAAGTGGGCGTTTAATATGCCTTTGCCTACCTCTTCGGGGAAACAGGCGTGAGTCTATGTATGTATGTATGTATATTCAGTTTTAGCTTTCTTATCACGACCATAACAAGATATCATCATTTTGTGGCTTAAAATGGCAAAGATTGAGTAATTTTATAAAGGAAATTAAAAAACAACCATATGTTGATTAAGGTTAATATTTACACTAGTTTTACTCGCAGTAAAGACATGGCGGGTGCTTATAATGCAAATATCGGATTTACTCTGTGTGGATACTTTAATGCAAATAACGCAATGCTTGAGTTGAGAAGTTTTTATCGTCACAGGTATGATACTAGAGGTGAGGCGTATTTATTGTGATGGGATAATAGGACTGGATGATGTTAAAATTTTATATACATGTCAAAATTGGTTACTGTTTTCCCGAAATGCTAAAAATGTATGCATAGTTCGATTACTTTTTCAGTTTTGGTATTTTATAACAACCTTAACCCTTAGTTACTCGCACAAAGAACATTACATAACTGCTCGCATGGGGTCACAGATGACCCCAAATAGTATGAGTAAATTTTAATATTTATCTACTGAGATCATAGTTAATACGAACTCGAACGTACTCTTTTTACGATCTCTCCGAATCCCTCTTGTTACACTGTTGACAGTATATTTCAGAGTGATCATTGCACACAAATCTTGAACATTTCTTGCATTTTGTTGGTACTTTGCGATCGCATTTCCGCGGGCAGCTATTGCAACGTCCACGATTTGCTGTGGTTGGTGGGACGCGATTTTCCTACTCATGCACTTCCATCAGACGTTTTTTTACCTCCTTAGGAGTTGCTCTTACTTCAAGTCGTCGTTTCTGGTGATTATGAATAAGTTTAACAGACAATTGCCGCAAAAAATTACGCCTAACGTAAGTACGTGATTTGGCGGTATTTGCTCGATGTATAATGAGTGCATTTATGCCTGAAACATTTATCAGATGGAAGAAAATGGCTAACGGCCATCGTTTAGTTCGCCTCCCTACGTTGAATGTACCACACAAGTGATCATTGATGTCCACTCCTCCTTTAGTGATATTGTAATATGTTATTATTTCAGGTTTCTGCTGGTCAGCTTAGGCTGGGTCAATATGAGACGGTTGCTTGATTTCACTAGCTTTATCGGGATCACTTTGTGTTATCTCGTCTAAATCTGGCTAAGAACCTGAACCTCCAACTTCTTTTGCATCAGAAGCCTCTTCCAACCATTGCACAATATGCTGTTTTCTCCTATCCATGACTAATTTTAAAAAAAAGACAAAACTCCTGTAAAACGGCCTTTTTATATAATTTCATTATATAAAGCTGTGTAAAATATATCTATAACAATCATTTATTCATTGAACATACAATAATATAATTATAATTTATAATACACAAAAAAATAAATAAAATAAAAAAAACTTACCTCTTTCAAAAAAGTAACGTAATTACTCGCACGGGGTCACCGCTCAAGACCGCAGCTTCGCGTTCTTCCACTCCCGTGACTTGGTCGCTACTAAAATACAAACTTAGACACGCGTTATGAAGCTACCGAAGGCGCGGGGGCAATCGGGCCACGCCAAGTGCTTCATTTTTTTATCCGAAAATGCTTTGACCCCATGCGAGTAATTAAGGGTTAAATAAAAATATTTTATACTACTATTAAAACAACAGGGATAGAAAATAAAAGACAACAAAAAGGACTATTATGGAATAACTAGCTATCTAATAGCTATTTGTGTGCCTAGAATTTCGTCAAAGATATTTATTTATTTATTTAAATAACATGAAAGACTTACAGCTAAGCAATCAAAACAAAAAGAGCAGTAAAGAAATCAGTAAGCCAATTACAAGTCCTCACGTATAAAACATTTCTTAAATATAAAAAGTGAACAAACTCATAACATAACACTGCAATAATAATATCAGAGTGTCACCTATTTCTATAATTAAACATTAACAGTACATTGATATTTTACATTGATATGTACATTGATATTAATATTACATTTTCTTTATACATAATTTTTGTTTTTATCAATTGAAAAAGTCAAGAGCCAAGCGCCTCCTGGCCGTTTCCACACTTATAAAATAAGGATCCAAGTCGCACTGTTTACATAGCCCATTGTAATTTCTACTTGCACGCACCATATAAGAGTTCTGTCTGTAGTTAGATGAAGCAAAAGGTACGCTTAAAGGTGGGTTGTTTCGAGTTCGAGAGGGTACATTCAGGTGAAGCTTAGATAAGAGTTCAGCACTATCAATATCATTTTTTAAGATTTTAATTAGAAATACGGTATCAGAGATGTCTCGCCGACTTTTTAAAGGTAACAGATGGTATTTCTTACAGAGATTGAGGTAGTTTTCCGATTGATAAGGAACTTTCTGATGGTAACATAAATATCGAATAAACCGTCTTTGAATGTTTTCAATCCGCTCTATATTATACTTCTGATAACACGGATTCCATACTTGAGATGCGTATTCAAGATGGCTTCTAACGTATGTACAATATAGGATCTTTAACGTCTTAGCTTTCGTAAAATATTTTGATAAACGCATAATGAATCCTAGTGATTTTGATGCTTTAGCGACAACTGCATTAACATGTGATTCAAATATTAATTTCGAATCATGATAAACCCCCGAATCGCGTATGCAGTCGACCCGGGGCAGTAATTGATTGCCCAAAGTGTATGTTGTGGCAATAATTGTACGTTTGCGGGAATACGTAACCACTGAGTATTTTGTGGGATTTAGGTCAAGCTTTCTCAGCCGACAGTATTCCTCCAGTCGCCGCAGATCAGCTTGTAGTGCAATCATGTCTAGACAAGGATGGATGATATAGTGCTGAATATTTTCATATCATCAGCAAAACACAACAGCTTTGATGACTTGAGACACGATTCTATGTCATTAATGTAAATCGTGAATAACAAATGCCCAAGCAAAGAACCTTGAGGACAACCACTTGGCACAGGAACCCAACTGGATATGTAGTTATTTAATACTACAGCTTGAGATCTGTTGTCCAAATAGGAGGAAAACCATCTGAGCAGGTCGCCACGGATACCAACGCTATTTAGCCGGAAAAGAAGGATATCGTGGGGTATTCGATCAAAAGCTTTACTGTAGTCTGTGTAGACTACATCAACCTGTGCATCTTTATCCATGGCTTCAGTTATAAAATCATTTAACTCAACAAGATTTGTGACAGTAGATCTTCCCTTCATAAAGCCATGTTGATAAGGACTTATTGAGATACTGACGGCCGAATAGACTTGTTTGTAAACATCTCTTTCGAAAATCTTGGCTATAATGCATAATTTAGAAATGGGTCGGTAATTAACAACCTCAGTTTTTGCTCCTTTTTTATAAATTGGTACAATAAAAGCAGACTTCCATATAGAAGGTACGGTACAAGAAGATAGAGACTGTTTAAAAAGAAGTGTAATTGGTTGGGCAAGACTTGATGCGCAACGTACTAGGAGTTTAGGTGATATATTATCTGGTCCTGGTGCCTTGGCTATGTCTAACGTTGTTAGTAGATGTTTGACGCGTTATTAAAAGCTCAGTCTCTGACACAACCTAATATTACAACTTAGTACAACCCTAGTCTACGCAATATATTACGAATACTCAACTTTCTGTCTCAATACAGTCGACGACGCAATTTAATTCGCTTGACCCACAAAGCTAAGCATTTAATACAAAATAAAGGAATCCAGCTTGACTTTAATGGCTGACATTTTGACCTCCATGCTAATACACTCAGTACAAAATGAACCCTTGTCCCAGAATTTCTTTAATCGCAGCAATATCTCGAGTAATTTCATCAGAATGTTTAATATTGCACAAAATAAACATAACTAATACTTTTAGTTTTAATACCATTATATAAAATGGAGTTATGGCTGGAATTTTTAATATCTAGAACCCAGTGACGAGGACAGTATGACAATGGCTCGACATGTAAGGAATCCCTATTGTTGACATTTTCAGACTGACAAATACCATATACATTCGCTACACATATTAAACTCTGTTGGGGTATCAATAAGGTTGAATTTACTTTGTATTTTTTTATTGTAATGTAAGTTTTTGATTCAGCGTTTTGCAAGGGTACGGGTTTTCGATGGCAGGTATTGTTGGAGGACAATCGGTGGCTCTTTAGTTATATATCCTTCCAATTAGTGATACACAGTGAGTTTACGCTTAAATTGGGTTGATACGTTGACAGACATTTCTGATGAATGAAAAGGGATATATTAGTACACCGAATAAATAACAGGTTTGCAGTATTTTTTATAGTGTACGAATCTGAACTATCCACTGAAATTATAATTCGTTAATAAAATTACATTTGGATTGTTTTTTGTTTTTTTTATAGCGTATTTATTTATTTTGCGTGAACAAATAGATACGCTACTTTATCGCGATATTTCGATTGGCTTACGATGTGACCACTTGGTCGAGAATAAATTATGTTTTTAATATTCTTGTGTATACAAGCCCGTATTCGTTTTTTTATATGTTATACTTTTTCTGTATCTGTGACAAATAAATCGTTTTACTTTCTTTCAATTTTCATCTTCCTATATAACTACTAGAGGACGCCAGCAGCTACACCTGCATTTTTTTTTAATTTACCTGTTTTGGACGATCCCGTGGGAATTTCGGGCAATCCCTTCTTAGTGCACCCCTATGGTCCCCAAGGAACATACATGCCAAATTTCAGCTTCCTGCACCCAATAGTTTCGGCTGTTGCGTGTCTGTCAGTCAGTCAGTAACGCAAGGATTTCATATATTAAGATTAGCTTTTTATAGGTGATATATAAACCTCATATTCTGTAAGCATATTTACACCTGCATTTTATACTCTTAGTAAAAGGGCAGCGATAGCCTCGAGGAAACGCGGTGAGACCACAGATTTTTCGAAGTAAACTGTATATTGAAGTGTTAATTATCGCCTGTTTAACGGTGAAGAAAACGTCTCTATGAAACCTATCTACCTGAAAGTTGTCCATAATGCACCTTAAAGTAATGTGAAGTCCATCAACCAGCACTTAAACAACGTGGTGGCCCAAACCTCTCTCATAATGAGAAGAGGGCCGTGCCCAGCAGTGGAACATATTATAAACAAGACTGATGATAATGATATACCCCTATAATAAAATCCGCCATTAACATCTAATGCTGGGTCACATAAAATAAACAATAAACGTGGCACGTTCGTTCGTAGTATAATTCAGTTAAACGCGCCCGCGAACTTTAAATTCGATATAGAAGTTTATTCGACGTGGTCGTAAGCCAGAGACATACCAACAAACAGTTCAGACAACAGTAATTTATCAATTTATATAAAATTCTTGCATTACAGATTGACTGACAGACAACGCACAACCTAAGCTCCTGGTCGCAGGTAGCTGAAATTTGACATGTTTTTTCCTTGGAGAGTGTAGAGAAGCACTAAAAGAGGGGTTTGGAAATTCCCACCCTGCTCTTTGAGACTGCGCCCATTGCTCTGCCGTGTGGAACTATTCCCACACGGACGGAGCCGTGGGTGAAGTCAAGCTTAGAATAAATAAAGACCAGTGTATAGTGGCAAAAACAAGAGATCGGGTCCTGTGACATACCTTGGAGGATGCCTACGGCTAGCAGTGGACTGCAATATGCCAATGAGATGAAATATTTGAGAGAGCATACAATAGTCACAAATGTCATAATTGATTGGCCTGCTGAATATGAGTTACAGACCCTGACTGCGACTACGACGCCGAAGCTTGTGGATTCGATTCCTACTGATTACAGTTTGCGGTGAAACTCTTGGACGAAATAGGATAACACTAAGATGATAATGAATTGTTTATTATTTTAGGGACCTTAGCGTCCAGCTTTATGCCAGACATAAAAATATATAAAAATGTTCGCCAATCAGTTTGCACGTGTGTATCATTGCAAAATCGAGAGACAGACGAGCAATCGAATTGAAAAGCGTCTCTTGAATGCGTCTATGCATCGTTGCTCGTTATACAATCAGAGGAGTACCGTCTATTCATGCTATACCTTTGTAAACGTCAAGCCTTATAATTGTACGGAATCTAGCCGAGATTGGATGGTTTTAATTGCGTATCGCTTGATAACAATGCCGTGTAATGGAGGTAGGAAATGTTGAAGATTTATTGGATTGGACTAGACATGATAATTTAAATAGAGCATGTTTATTCTCTCATACAATATAAAACTGTAAGGGTTCCCTTTATAACTATATATCTACTGAAAGATTAAGTCTAGTTGCAATAAAGATACTTCCTATATACATACGTATATGGACCTTAAAATATTACACTCCCTTTTGGGACCTCATCTCAATATATAGGTAATTTACTCTAGTTGCATACGATTTGGGTAATATCTATAATATACCCTTTTTTAAACTTTCGCGATTTGTATACATCATACAATTTTACTACAACGGGTCTTATTCGCGATATTTAATTAATTTAAGGTATAAATACCTATGTTTTACCGACGTTTCGGCCGTCTTACAACAGCCTTGGTCGTGGCAGGACTGATGTCTTCTCAGCGTCGTCCTTGTGAAGCGCGGGTTTCGGCAGCTACTCTCACTTGTTATTTATTTTTATTTTTATCCGAACTATCGGTACGTTGTTGACACACAACACTTATGACGTCTACACACTGAGGAGCTGTGTTACTGCGACGGGGTTTACATTTGTTGATTACCGGATTCCAAGTAGCAGACAGTCTGTATCCATCCTCCCGGTTGAAATTTTTATGCTTTTTATTTCAATCGCTTCACTTACTATCCTGGAGTAAAAGTGACGATCGGTAGATAAGACCTTTGGTTGATGTAATTCGATCCAGTGGTTTGGTCCAGACTCCAACAAATGCTTGAATCCGTTGCACCTAAGTACCTCCTGAACATGTGCAAGCTCACTGTTCAAATGTTCAGGGTCACAGAGGTCATACGCTCTGTTTACTAATGAAGTCACTAGGGATTCCAAGTGTCGCGGGTGATGATGCGAGTATGCGTTGAGATACCTATCTGTGTGTGTCAGTTTTCTATAAACAGTGTGTCCCAAGGTACCGTTTTCCCTCACTGTCACTTTTACGTCGAGAAAGGGTAACGACCCGTCTGCCTCCATTTCAAATGGAAATCTAATATTAGGGTGTATGGAGTTTAAGCTTTTTGCGAACTGTTCTACGTCTTGCTTGTCGCCCTTCATGATACAGAATACATCGTCGACATACCTCTTCCATAGCTTTACATTTGATGCCTGCATGTCTATGGATTCCTCGAAGTACTCCATCCAGATGTTGACCATTACCGGTGCTACTGGGCTACCCATAGCCATTCCGTCGATCTGGAGGTAATGTTGTCCACGGTATAGGAAGTAGTTTGCTTCCAAACAATTTTTAAGTAGAACAGTATATTTTTTTCAGAAAGACCGTTTGCCCTTAGTTTTCTCTCAACGACCTCAAGGCAATCCTGTACTGGAACATTGGTGAAGAGTGACCCCACGTCAAAACTCACCATTACTTCGTCTGGTTCCTTTTTCATGCTCTTGATAATGTCAATAAAGTGACGAGAGTCCTTCACGAATGATGCCGTCTTACCTACCAACGGTTGCAGTACCTTGCTGATGTGTTTCGCCTAACCATATGTGGGTGAGTTTATTTGACTCACTATCGGTCGCAATGGTACATTAGTCTTGTGGACTTTAGGCAAACCGTATATCTTGGGCTGCTGCACGATTTGAGGTTTGTGTAGACGTTCAAATTCATCTTCCATGAAAAGTTTTTATGGTCCTTAATCAAAGCTCGAATGCGTTTCGTAACTCTGGCTGTCGGGATAGGACTTATTATATTATTTTAGGATACCTTGGGACACACTGTTTATAGAAAACCGACACACACAGATATGTATCTCAGCGCATACTCACATCATCACCCGCGACACTTGGAATCCGTAGTGACTTCATTAGTAAACAGAGCGTATGACCTCTGTGACCCTGAACATTTGAACATTGAGCTGTCACATGTTCAGGAGGTACTTAGGTGCAACGGATTCAACAAGAAGATACCACGTCTGAAGAGGAAGGACCGTAAACCGAAAGTAAGCAGAGTACCGGCTTACATGCCTTACATAAAGGGAGTGACGGACAAAGTTGGAACAGTACTAGAGAAATACTCCATAAAGACTGTATACAGTCCGCTCTCCAAGATAGCACACAATCTGCGCACCCCGAAGGATGTCATTCCTCTACAAACACCTGGCGTCTACAAGGTCGACTGTAGTTGTGATAGTTCCTATATCGGACAGACCAAACGAATCGCTGAAAGGGTCAAGGAACATATCGCAGCTGTAAAAAACCGGCAAATTAACAAGTATGCCATAGCTGAGCATTTGTTGGAGTCTGGACCAAACCACTGGATCGAATTACATCAACCAAAGGTCTTATCTACCGATCGTCACTATTACTCCAGGAAAGCATAAAAATTTCAACCGGGAGGATGGATACAGACAGTCTTCAACTTGGAATCCGGTAATCAACAAATGTAAACCCCGCCGCAGTAACACAGCTCATAAGTGCGTAGACGTCAAAAGTTTTGTGTGTCAACAACATACCGACAGTTCGGATAAAAATAAAAATAAAAATAAGTGAGGGTAGCTGCCGAAACCCGCGCTTCACAAGGACGACGCTGAGATGACATCAGTCCTGCCGTGACCAAGGCTGTTGTAAGAAGGCTGAAAATTCGGTAAAACATAGGTATTTATACCTTAAATTAATTAAATATAAGACACGTTTTAATAAAATTTTATGATATAATATATCCTTTCAGATATTGTATTGGACAATAATTGTCAACGTATTTTATGATGGTGGGTGAATGCTAGAGGATACGTCTTTCTTTTCCACGTTAGCCAGACGGGTCGGTAGAGAGTTTGATGTCGAGTTGTCAGTCTCTTCCTTTCGATACTATTTGCTTCGTGTCTTTCCTTAATTGCCTCCTACACATCCTAAAAAAGACAGGTCAGAATTACCCTAAACAGAAGAGCATGCCTGAGAAACTTGATGGGAGTGAATGAAGCAAGAGAGATATATCAGGATCGTTGCAAATGGCGTTCCGTAGTCTCTGCCTACCCCTCCAGAAAACAGGCGTGAGTCTATGTATGTATGTCCGATCCTTTCCTTGCCAGTTGGTCTGCTGCGTCATTGCCCGTGGAGTCACTGTGTCCTCGTTTCCACTGGAGCGTGACCCGATTCCTCACTGCAGTTTTCTGCAGGTCTTGGTGGCACTCCATAATTAGGCCGCTGTTAAAGCAGGGCAAGCGGCATTTCCCCGGACGCGGCAGCCGCCCCGCCAGCTCCTGCCCCGGCAGCGTGGAACACTACGTACACGCTGCCGGTAAAGAAGGAGACTCGGCGGTCGCGTGCCTCGATTTTCGGCACTTCCGATTCGGGGATGCCCAGAGAAAGGTACAGGCCGTGTTTTTGCATGGTAGCGCTGTACAGTAGCTGCCCAAAACCCAAACCCGATATAATCAAGATCCACCAACTCCTAGGAGTTGGTGGATCTTCGGGAGTTCCAGGCTGGTCGACCTCGGCAGCTAGAGCGATGCGCGTACGCGCTTCGCAAGATCCGTCTGCCTGATGACGGTCAGCCTGGTTCCTTCGATCGGTGACTTCAGTCCCGGTACTGTTTGTCTGAGTTATCAGTAGCTAATACTGTAATTTAAAAAAATGAGTATCATCATCATCATCAGCCCTGTATATAAACAGTCCCACTGCTGGGCACGGGCCTATTCTCACTATAAGAAGGGTAAGGCCATAGTCCACCACGCTGGCCTAGTGCAGGCTGGCAGATTTCACATGTACGAGAACGAGAAAATTATAGAGAACTCTCAGATAATAATATGCAGGTTTCCTCACGATGTTTTCCTTCACCGTTTAGCAAGCGATAATTAACAATTTAATACGCACATACCTCCGAAAAGTGTGTACAATCAACCAAAAACCTCTTTTTACAAAACCCTGACTAATTAAAGTTCGTTCTACTGCAATAAAGTCAGTCAAAGTCAATAGCAATTCTCGCTTAACAAATAGAAGCTAAGATTACCACTGGGCCTAATTAATGCTTCAGGGACGTTGACTTATTATGACTGGAGCAGACACTTCAATTGACATCATTAATGGGTAACCTAGAGTCCTATTGAAAGCGACGCGACAAGACGCGATATCAAAATTGCTACTTACGCGACAAGTGTGGTATTGCAAACGTCGCATTTTATACAAATATATAAAGCTGAAGAGTTTGTTTGTTTGCTTGTTTGTTTGGTTGAACGCGCTAATCTCAGGAACTACTGGACCGATTTAATTTTTTTTAGTTAGCCCATGTATCGAGGAAGACTATAAGGTATATAACATCACGGTATGAGCCACGTGAGCGGGGCAGTAGCCTTAAATAATGCGGGTGTAACCGCGGGCTCATCTAGTCTTAGATAAATGGTAATGGTTTCGCGGCGCTCGACTAGATACCGCCCTATTTAAAAACAATAGATTGATAAACACAACTTATTCATTCAGTGTTCGTCACTGTTCGTCTGTCCAACACTCGTGTAACGTTTACAAGTTCACCGGATCTATCTAGTAGAGGGCAGCGAGACCAATCATTTATCTATGCGTGGCATTTAGTTCTTCGCCGCATTGCGTTGTCGTGTCCCTTGCCTACTCAAGAATCTTGGTAAGGCAGTAATCTGTTCTTAGGAGTTTCTTTATAGGACAAATTTTAATCTTTATGTGATGAGCACGGGTATTTGTTTTATAACTAGGTGTAGTATATCTATTATTAGCTTCTGCTCGCGGCTTTTAGGATAAAAGGTCCATGTTCTATTCTGATATACTATAACATTAAAGTCCTCTCGGGGTTTTCATAGAGTAACAAACATTCAAATACTCATCCATCCTCTCATATTATTTCACATTAATAATAGCCGTGAGACATGTATGTATTAAGGGATATTATTATGTATTTTTTCTATAGACTCAAGCCTGTATCCCCGAAGGGGCGGGCAGAGGCGTAATATTACACCCACATTTCGCCATGAATATTTAGGGCCTACGTAATAGGGGCGAGCCTATTGCCGTTACCGGGCACATCACCAGACTCCGTGCTGCTACTGAGAATTCGGAAAAACCCAGTAACATTTTTGCCCGACCCGGGAATCGAACCCGGGACCTCCGATCAACAGTCGCGTACGCTATCCACTGGACCATACAGGCAGTCATTTAAGGGATATGATAGTGTTTGTCAGTAATCTAGTTAACCGGGATGTGACTTGTCCTATGATATTTGTATTATTATGTTATAACATTGTCTATGATTTATAAAACTGCCTGCCTACAGTATGTCCATTCCAGTCCTCAACACGAAAAGGTTTCAGTGTTTCAAAGCAGATGGATTTGTGGCGTCAAAAACTAATTTCACCGTCGATTTTACATTTCTAATACATAGTGGGTCTGGGGCGCAATCTGCTCCGTAATTAATGAGACGGATAATTAAATCCGAATTGCGAGAGCGAAAACACTGCGGTTGTTTTTAAGATAAGTTTATTTCTAGATTTGACTTTTAAAATTATACGCCCCTTGAGATAAATAAGGGATAACATAGTTTACACGTTAATCCGTTTTGAATTCTTTTATGGGAATTTGAATTTAGTTGGAATTTTAGAGGTATTTTATATTTAAGTTTGGCTAAAGGTTGCATGTATCGCATATTGCATAATGAGCTAAGTGTTGTGAATTCTTATGCAGGACTACACTGCGTGTTATTTAAAAATAGTCGATTGGAGTTAGTTTTTAAAATTGAGTAAAATGTGGCTGAGACAATAATTGCTGTTTGAAAACGTAAAGATATCATCACTGCCGTCCATTAACTAAAACCACGTTAACCCCAAAAAGTGATTTTGGAGAAAAAAGTATAAAACGGGGGAATCGTTGTTTCTAGAAAACTATTATACATAAATCAGTGATTGTTAAATATTATTAAAAAAAATATTTGCCAGCGTCATTTAGAATATTTCCTGTTCACAAATGTATTTAAAATAATATAAAAAAACTGTTTTTTTTGGTTTAGTTAAGCAATACACATTTTTTTTGATATTATTTGCTGCATTAAAGCATCGTCACTTAGAGATCTTTTAGTTCAGCATTTTCTTTAAATTTATGAGGTTTCTTATTTTCAATAAATTTTAACTAAAATGCTTAACTATAAACGTGCTAAGTCTATTAACTGTTTTGTAGCTAAGACCTTTCTTAATATTTATACATTAGTACCTTACGTAAGAAGAGGCTAAAACACCTATACCTCTTTTAAGCTAAGTTTTAGCGAAAAATAAAAAAGATATGAAAAAATTTTTGCTCGCATACTAAGCTCAAAACAAGTATTTCTTACTTCAATTGTTACTAACGTCTTTATAGCTAAGCATCACAAATAAAAAAACTGCATAATTAAATAAAATGCAGTATGAAAATTGAATCAATTAAATTGAAAAGTTTTAATTAAATAAATTCCCTTATCATCAACATATATATTTCACTTATCATCAACATATACAGCAATTTGTTAAATTTATATGCACAGCCTTGATAATTTTTCTAATTTTACTAAGCAATTAATAGCTAAAAAAGTATATTTTAAGGCCCTATTTCCATAGTGGCTATTTAATATATTATGTTTGAGTATAATAGGCAGTAATAATATTTTCAATAATATAGTCATCATCATGTCAGCCTAGAGACGTCTACTGCTGGACATAAGCCTCCCCCAAGGTTCTCCACACAGACTCGATTTCGAGCTGCCCGCATCCAACCGCTTCCCGCAATCTTATACAGATCGTCGGCCCACCTTGTGGGAGGCCTACTCCTGCTGCGTCGTCCGGTGCGTGGTCGCCACTCCAGAACCCTCCTGCCCCAACGGTCATCGGTTCTTCGAGCTATGTGTCCTGCCCATTGCCACTTTATCCTGGCTATTCGGAGAGCTATGTCGGTGATTTTGGTTCTCCTGCGGATCTCCTCATTTCTTTTTCGATCTCACAAGGAAACACCGAGCATAGCTCTTTTCATTGCCCTCTGAGTAACCCGGATCTTCCGGATAAGGCCCAAAGTAAGTGACCACGTATCGGCTCCATAGATCATCACTTGCAACATACACTGGTCAAGGACCTTCGTCTTGAGACTCTGCGGGATATCAGACGTGAAGATATGCCGTGACTTCCCGAACGCCTCCCAACCGTATTAGATTCGACGAATGACCTCTTTCTCGAAATTGGACCTACCCAATCGGATCATTTTCCCAGTTATACGTACTTGTCAACAACTTCGAGTGTAGAGTTCCCAACCTGAATAGGAGCAGGTACGACATAGAAGTCAGACGTGATTTTCGTCTTTTCCATATTCATCTTAAGACCTACTTGTTGGGAAACTCTACGGAGGCCATCGAGCACTGTGCTGAGGTCTTCCATGGTCTGAGCCATGACTACGATATAATCAGCAAATAGGTGTAAGTAGTCGCCGTTTATTTGATGCCGAGTCCTTCATAGTCCAGAACCTTAGAACGTCTTCCAGCACAGCGGTGAATGTTTCGGAGATATAACATCTCCCTGCCTCACCCCTCGCTATAGTTGAATAGGTTTTGAACTCTGGTCCTGGAAGCAGACTGACATGGTGGCGTTTTTGAAAAAACATTTCAGCACTTCGACGTATCGATAGTCATCGATGGCACAGTTGGCGAGATTGCAGTACCGCCTAGATTTCGATCAGATCGAAGGCTTGCTCATAGTCCACAAACGCCAAGTATAGACGCCGGTTATAATACTCCTCAGACTGAACCTGCCGCAGCGTATGTATATGGTCTGTAATACTATAGCCTTTACGGAAACCCGCTTGTTCGGGAGGCTGAAAGTCGTCTAGCTTGGTCTCGAGGTGATTTGTGACGACCCCTGAAAACAACTTATAGGTGTGAATCAGGAGTAAGATGGGTCTGTAGTTCTTCAAAAGGGTTTTATCGCCTTTCTTGAAGAAAAGCACCATCAAACTCCTGTGCCATACCTGTGGCGTTTTGCCCTCGAGTATGACTGAATTTAATAACTTTCAAAGTTATTCCACGGCGGGTTCGCCGACAGTTTTCAAACGTTCTGACGTAATTCCGTCATCACCCGGTGCCTTGTTGGTTTTGAGTTGATTTAGGGCCACTCTTATCCCGTGCATGCTGACGGGATGTCATGTCCGAGATATCTTCGGTATAGTGTCGGGTCAATCCAGCTCTAGGGTCAGAGACTGGAGTAGTAACAGGTAGTCGTGTAGTCGTGTATAGCTGTCCAGTTTGATCTCTTCCAGGAGCCTCAGCTCTAAACAGATCTCTGAGTCTCTGAATCGCGATCTTCGCCAATACAACACTAAGTGTGTTCAAGAATCAATCGAGCAGATTACGGTTCCAAAGTATTCAAAAGTGATCTGTCTATCGGGCAGGTCAGCTGACAAGGCTAAAGACGAATAGTGACAGAATTATCTCGTCCAGACTGAGGTCTGGACGAAATAATTCTGTCAGCATTCGTCTTGAACACACTTAGTGTTGTATTGGCGGAGATCTCGATCAGAGACTCAGAGATCTGTTTATTAAGCCGCCGATACTTTGGCATATCGTCGGAGGCATGCAGAAGCATCTTACGCCTTCCCTGTATAAGCTCAAGGATCGGATCAGAGATTTTATGGGCTCTTTTAATCGTCATGGGCGTTAAGAACTTTAAGCCTAAGTATGTACATCATTCACTAACCTGTCACTAAAATTGTCCACATCTACGCTATTCTCCCAGGCACTCAAAGTGGCTTTGCAGCTCAAGCTGAAAGCTCTCGGGGTTTTAGATATAAACTGGCGCTGGTAGGAGCGGTGTCCATATCCACATTGCTCCACCCTCAGCTCATCACCACTCGTTTCCCTAGTTTCGCCTTAAAATCTTCCATGACAACGGTGTAATGGGTTTTGAAGCTATGTATAGCCCGAGATATGTCCTTATATATAGCTTCTACATCTATATTAAGAAGAAGAAGAAATATTGCGACAAATTTCTGCCGGAGGTTTATCGCACCACTTGCCCCGCCGTTACCATGGCCGCTATCTGAGTCAGGAATAGCGGAGCCGCCGGGGAATAGAGGCCGTTTTTTTCGTGTGTGGCTCATTTTTGCTTTGATCACCACGCTTGGCAGACAGATTGGCGATCGTAGTGGCGAAAGTCTTTGATACTTAATGCCGCTGCCTATATAGTATCTTGCGTTTTACTTTTGCCTTACTTCGGGTAGTTTGACTGCCATTTTCCGGTTAACTGACTGCAATGGTTGATCCGAGGCTACTTTTATCCAGTTCCTGCCCGTCAAAGGTAGTCAGTCACTCCACCTAGTTAGTCTGAGGGATAATAGCAAACCAACAAGGCAGTCATAATAATTTTATAAATATGTCTCATTCCTTGGTCTGCTATTCTTCCCTCAAATTCAGTGGAGATATTAAGGAAGATAATGTTAATAAAGTATTACACAAAAATTTTCGAATTTTACCTCTTAGTGTTCCCCAAGATATAGGAGTTTTTGCAGCAACACGATGCGATGAAGCACGCTTGCACGCTATAAGCTCACCGAGCGGAATGGCAAACCTTCTTGCGCGCATATCCCATCCTCGCACGCATATGGGATCTCCGCGCACTCCCAGAATTAATGAAGCGCAAGAAACGGATAATGTGTTTCTAGTTAAGGAACGTGGGCTAGCCGTTATTAAGTTAAGAATTACTTATATTTTTTGAACAAATTTCATGTTACAAGTAATTAACGCTTTTTTAACGAATTGTTTTGAGCAAATCACAATATTGATTACTTGGCAAAAATACCGTTATTTTCGTCTAACCAGAATTAAGATAAGGTTGTCATCATAAATAATTTATAGCATTTTTTTTATTCCTGTTTTATCAAAATTTATCCTTAACTATAAATAAGTTATAAGCTCTTAGTGTATTTGTAGTTAAGAATATTCAATTAACGTAGTCTAAGCTTATAAAAAATGAAAAATGTATTAGGCGAATTTTGAAACTAAGGTACTTTAACGTACATTAAGCTAAGAAGCGTGGTATAGTCACCTTTTAGTCAAGCATTTGCTGCATATTTTGTCATTTAACGGTAAATCATGTTTTAATATCTCTATAACCGTAAGTGATAGAGATATGGTTCTTAGACAGAAAGATAGAAAATTTAAAATTGTATTACTTTGCATTCAAAACTCAAAATCGACCATTTGAGGGTTAACGGCGTTCTAGTTAAAGGACGGCAGATCACTGATGTTTTTATTTACTGTTAAGCCAGTTATAATTCGTCATCATCAGCCCTTTATATTATCCCACTGCCGAGCACGGGCCTCTTCTCACTATGAGAAGGGTAAGGCCATAGTACACCACGCTGGCCAAGTGCGGGTTGGTAGACTTCACATGTCTTTCGAGAAGATCATGGAGAACTTTCATACATGCAGGTTTCCTCACGATGTTTTCCTTCACCGGTAAGCAAGCGATAATTAACAATTTAATACGCATTTAACTTCGCAAAGTCATTGGTGCGTGCCGTGGATTCGAACCCGAGACCCTCTACATGGCAGTCTGTCGATCTTTCCACTCGCCTATCGCTGCTCCATAATTATTAATCATTTAATATTCTACACTAAGTCTCGCTACCAGTCATTTTTCCTGTCTCTTTTTATCTGATTGTCGTTACGTCTTCTACAAATACTTCTAGGTATACTAGGGTTTGTCGACGATTCCACCCGTGTAGTAGTTGGCTATCGTGACAACGCCTATGTATAATTCTGTATGAAACTATATGAAAGTTTCATCGAGATCCGTTCGATGACGCGCTCGCACTTTAGCGTCATAGAAGGACAAACAGACACATATTCAAATTTATATCGAATTTATCATATTAGAATGGATGTCCAGTTAATTAAAGGTTAAAGAGTACCCAATGATTTCAAATCTACATATTGTATGTGAAAATTTGCATTGGACGCTTAGCGGGTAATGCGTGGCCCTTTGTGGTGATTTTAGCAGCAACTAAGTGTATTGGACGCGCTGGGTGAATAAAATATTTATGTATATGTGGAGAGAACGCTTTGTATTGAGAGCAGTTTGTTTGCTAACGTATGGTGATAAAGGGTACCGACGAAATTTTAGCTATACTCATATAATTCGTATTACACAGCTTTTTAATAAATATATAAAATAGTTGATATGTATTTAGGATGAGCAAATTATCAAGTTTGTTGATTTTGCAGACCAAACCAAAAAAAAAGATTCGCAAATTATGATTCGATGTTTTGTGGATGATATTGTTAGATACAAAACGATTCCCTGTCAAATGGCTTTTTCATACATTAGGCAATTCAAGAATATTTTCTTTCAGTGTATCAACGTACAACGCCCATAAACTGAAATTGTATATAAAAATTCCAGCTTTAAGTGAGTATATTAAAGGTTAGAAGTTTGTATGAATAATACAAAGTAAGTGTACTGTACAAGCTACGTATCATTACAATAATTATAATACCATATCAAAAAGAGCTAACAAAAGTAAAAAGAATATAATTATCAATGCATTATTAATCATTCAGACACTAATCCATCCACGCTCTTTAGAGTTTTCACAGCATTTTACATTCAAAGTGTAAATCCATCCGCAGATAAATTTGGTCCCAAAAGAAGGATAAATAAACTCCATTTTCCGACGAAAGTATTATTTAGTATACACCAAAAATATACTCAGAAATTCTCACTCGAGGCGGCAAAGCATTCAACAAACTTTATACCATAAATACGAGATAGTTGTGAATATTCTTCACAAATTAAAACTCATCTCTTAAGTTCGTCGTGGCATAAAGAAAGTGAAATACTGACCCATTTTTCCGACAGTAAAATGCTTTCTAGCAAAGTAAATTACTTTCCGTTGAGCAGGGTGGCTAAGAATCTTTTCTTTTTAATAGTTCTTTGCGCAGTTGGCGATTCAATATATTTTAATATCGTCCCTATATTAAAAGAGCGTTATTCTTGATTATATTTATAGGATAAGGTACGTTTATGAGTTTAATTATTGGGTATTATCTTTTCTCGTCATATAGGTAGCGATAACCTAGTGGCGATTACAAAAGACTGTCACGCGGAGGGTATTGGCTTCATACCGGCTCATGAGGCAAATACAAATTGCTTCAAATACAAATAATCTTTATTCGCAGTAAATAGGGTCTTTTACGTAGGTGTTGGGATTATATGTTACAGAACAGGCTTACTTAACTATCTTATTAATAGCATGCAAATAAGTGGTTTCTTAAAACATTTTTAAACATATGCTTATTTTATCATTGGTACATATAGCGTTAGCGTTATTTTTATAATTTATTCACAGTAAAGATTTACAAACAAGACTAACAATCTTACACTTTGCCTTTAGTTTTTGTAGTCTAAAAACACTTTAACAGAATAAAAAGTGTTGTCTAAAAGTAGTTTTTTCAAAGCATGTAAGAATTGCTTTAATGGTTATTGTTTTATTTCTTCAGGTACCTTATTGTATACCGTTTTACACATAACATAGCAATTGTTTTGCAATTTACTTGTTTTCGCAGTGCGTTAGTCTATTAGACTGGCAAAGTTCGAAACTTATTCTGCTTTTTATAAATTGTTGTTGTATGGACACCCAACTTTACGATATGGCAAACAAAGCTGACCAAATCGTTAAACGTTGACAATGCAACATAAATGTTAGTTTCATGAAATGCGACCATTTCATGAAACGGCCAATTTTACGATATAGCTATGACAAATTGCATGTAGTCACGCTAGATACCAATTTGCGAATTATCTACAAAAACAATAATGAAAATACCATCCTTTATCCGTTATTCTAATTTGTATGACCACATCTTTTATTTACACCAACGACATTTATTATAATTTATCGGATTTGTAAGGTGAGGGTAACTCATGGTCATGAACTGCTAATAGATTGTAAATTGCTGCAGGTTCATATACCATTACTTTTCGGAACATACTGTTCCACCATAAATCAGAACAGTCATGTTCGCGAGTTGCTTACATCAAAAGACGTAAGTGGATGCTCCTGTTTCACCATATTCACTTTGGGAGGCTTACTAAATGAACATAATTTATTGCTTGAGTATGATATCAACAACTATTAACTTTTGCAATAGTAGATAACTCACAATGTGAAACAGTTGCAGCTCCTTACAAATAAAACATGTAAAAGAATTATACTGGCAGTTAAAAAGAGTGGCCACGAGTTTTATTGCCCGTTCTTTCTCGTGGTTCTACCTATTGCATTGCGAACGTGGCAGTAAATGTAAATGTTGAATCATCTAGTAATTAACTTTAATCTTTGACGTTCATAAGCGTCACTTTGTGACCTAAATGAATAAATGATCTTGAGTTTGAGTTTGAGTTTTGACACGATCCATCTTCTAGCCCTATATGTCTATATACAAATATCAGTAAGCCATCATCAAAGCCGTTAGCTCCTCAGAAAATAATATCTCCAGAATAAATACGCTTCAATGCCTTTTATCTTGCACAGTAACATCAAAAACCTTTTCCTAGTTTACACAATTTATTTGCTTTTTTCACATTGGATAAAACCGTAAGGCTTTGGTCAATTGAAAAAAGGGACAGGATGAGTAGAGGACTAGTCTGGGTACGATGTTAATCGGATCCAGTTAAGGATAGTACGCAAACAGCCTGGAACGATTGAAGGCGATCGGGCGACAACTAGATGTAACGATTAGATCGAAACTCGAATTGAGCCAGAATTTATTTTTCTTCGGTAATTTTGAAATTGATTGTGAAGTGGTGGATTAGAGAAAAAAGATACTTGTTTTGACAGCGATTATTTGAAGCCTTCTTTACGGAAATGGGTAAAAAGAATGTGTATTGAAGTATTGGTTGATCGACATTAGTTGATTATATCTCGAGTTTACTGGTGAATAGATGAGCCCGCGGTTACATCCGGGTTATTTAGAGCTACTTTTCCCATGGCTCATAGCTTGTTATTATAACCTATAGCCTTCCTCGATAAGCGGGCTATCCAACACAAAAATAATCATAAAAATCGGGCAAGTAGTTTCTGAGATAAGTGTGTTCAATCAACCAAACAAAATCTTCAGCTTAATTATGTTAGTATAGATGTTAGGTAACAGTATAATTATATTGTTTCAGGCTGATATAATACGCGTTAACGCAATGCAAGCATTTACATATATGTGTCTAAGGGGGAATACGGGCCACTGGTTAGTAAGTACGCAGATAATTCTGTGCTTCGTTTAAGATATCTATATAATATTTATAAAGTTATGTGACATGTATATACATATGTAATTTTATAAATATTCCGTTTAACGAATAAAGGCTTTAAACTGAGTTAACATAAGCGGACCTATGGCTCCAAGGTGTAAGAACGCTAGTACCAAGATGTCTTTTGAGATTATCATAATGGATTGAATAATGACAATCAATAAAGTATAAAAGCCTATGCTAACTAACTGCAACAGATTGGCATTTATGATTGTATTGGGCACACTTCCTAAGCCTACTCTTCGGAAAAAGATACCAAACAGATTTCTATGTAGAATCTGCGTTCAAACATACTTGGGATTCGCATTGTACTATGACCTCTTGTTCCAAGATTTTAAGAACGACCTCTCTCCGTCCTCTTATATCTCCGCATAAATATACTCTATAAACTATTGAATTGAGAGTCCTAGTCTAGCCGTTTCTTGCTCAGCCCTAAATTTAATACCAAATATGAAACCTAAAAGCGAAAGTGACATATACAATGACAGTAATAAGGTTCGTATAATATTAGCATATTGTGTCGAAATACTCGTGTTCTCGATATTAGCGTTTATTTCTGACGTTTCGTATTTGAATTTGCTACTGTTAATAGTACCTGGAACCGTTATAGTAGAATTTAGTACATTTAGAACTGTGAAAACCATTTTACGGGTAAAAAGCAAAAGCACGTAAGCGCCATTTATGCAAAATTATTTTTAAGGATAAGCAACCAAAGCGATATAGTTATCCACACACGCTTCAATACACTGGAGAGGCTTAGCTGTACCGGCCTATGTCCATGTACATAGTTTATACGCTTTTGTTATGTACCTGTGTAGATAAACATTAGGTAGAAGAGTGTATGCTATTTGTGTTAAACTGTGCAGATTTTAAAGCCTACGCTTTAACAACCCGCACAGTTCAATGCCACATACGAGTAAACTCCGGCCTACATGCAGGTATGCAGACTATATAATAGCCCTCAACTTTTTGCCCAATAATTTAGCCAAAGGAAATGATTACAACATTATGTGAATAAAATTAATTTTCTTTCGTTCAAATTATTATTATTAATTTAGCATTACAGTGTTGGATCTCTCTCTGCATCTGAATCTACATTTCTAGTACAATTTGTTTAAAATGCACGAGTGCAAATAGATTTTACCGCGGTGATCCAGATATTTGGGCTCTTATAGAAGAGGGTACGCATAAGTATATTCTACAAAAATGGGTTTTCAAATACATATTTAAAAACCCATTTTTGTAGAATATACTTTTGAGTATTTTGTAACGGACTGGCAACACATAAGCAATAACAGCAGCAAGCATTAATGCAAAGCATTTACTGCATATTCGTTGTCAAAAAATTGCGATTAAGTGTCTTTGCTACGTGCCCGTCGTTTGATAATTGTCAAGTACTGTTCAGTCTGGCTATATATCGATTTACTGAGGACTTTATTCTAATGCTACTACATAAAATTATTGAGTTAACGTTCAAAAGGGGTAATTAAGTGCCAATGCCTGACTAAGTTAACCTTTCAGCCCAGTGAAAATTATTTGACACGATTTTGACAGCCCCTGCGCCTTAGATGTGATGGCGTCGAAAAAATTGCGTTGTACAAAATATATTATGTAATAACACTACAACCAAACCATATTCTTTAATTCAATAAACTATATTGTTATGATTATTAAATTTTCTTTCTGTCAGGCAATCAAAATAAAGTGTTTAGTCAAATATTTATATTGTTTTTACAGATTCAAACTTCACAACAATGACAAATCACTTCGCAATCAGTCGCATAATAACAAACTTTTTCGCAAACTTTTTCGTGCCATATTACGATGTATTTAATTCAACCAGTTACATAAAAACACTTCTAATAAGCTAAAAACAGTTTTCTAATAAGAAACACTACTTACTTACGTAAAATACACAAAAAACACTAACACAAACAAATCACGGAACTGCGCGCGAAGCGTGCGCGATGCAAATTTTTGAAGTTTTTCGACTGTCAAAGCTAAACTGTGGATGTACAGATTATACAATATTTTATGCTCTGAATGTAGAAAATGTATCAAAGAACGGAACGCACTAACATTGTTCATACAAAAGTCGTCTCTAAACGTGTGAATTAAGGTATTTTCTTGAATGTAAATGAGCGGCCGCCGGCGGCCTCTTGGGGTTTAAGCGCAAAATTTTTGGCGCGGCCGCCGGCGGCCTCTCCGGAATAAGTGAAGAACCACTTTTAATTGCGTTGCGCTAGTCTCTCTCTCTCTCTCTCCATGGATTTATATTATACTTTATATCGACAAGTCTAACCACTGGCTTTCTCAATATGAGCAGGGCTTATTATTAAGCGAAATCAGTAAACTTTATCAAATATAATTAGCAGTATAGGCTGACTTGAGTTTATATGAATCGGCAAAATGTATGTATTATAATGGGCATAACTGTAGAACAAGACAGATAATGTATAACCATAAATTTTGGGCGCAAAAGCTGAAATATGGCATGTATTTTCTTTGGGAACCGTAGGATGCACTAAGAAAGGATTTCCGAAAATACCACGGGATGGGGCAGAAACGGTAAAAACAAAAGAAAAATGCGCAGGCGTAGCTGCGGACATTCTCTAGTGTATTCTATTTATTTCGTAATTTAAGGATATAGAAACTGGCTCGACATACAGTCAAGAGCGTATATTTTTATATGTCTCTCGAACGCAACAAAATGAAATACAGACCTCGTCTGACACACATACTAAATACATGTATATGTCATCTCATAAATTACTCACGCAGCTTCCATCTTCAGCAGCCATTCCAAACAAGTATATTACACGTACCATGAACTTACGCCATAAGGTTCTACCAAGGAGGCGCAACTACGAACGCAGCCATACGTCAAGTTTGACGTTTATCCAATATACTACGTGCCTCCGCAGCCTGATCTAATCGGAGCCTGTCCTACGCTTATTTATTCGTCAGACTGTACGTGTCACGCAACTTGGCTAGTGTCAGCTGACCTATAAATTAAATGGAGAGTTTTATTTTAAGTTTCAGGGAGACTCTGGGCTGTAAGGTGAACATCTTGGATACAGCTATGATAACAATGATGGTAAGTTTATAAAGGTTTATTTAAATTCTCATTAATTGTTATAGTATTATGCTCTTTTCGTTTTTACCTTGCAGGCAGACAAAAACAGTATAATACTGTAACAAAATTCTGATGAGGGTTCTCCATAATGTCCTCGAAACACATGTGAAGTCTGCTAACCCGCACTTATGTGGATTAGTAGACTATTATGATATTTATATACTTTTTTACACAAATATAAAAAGATCTATTGTTATCATTATTTATCAGAAGCAGATTACACATGGGCCGAGAATTACGATTTAAAAATCACTGTGAAGGCTTGTGGTGAAGCACTTCCAATGATAGCTGACCTGTCATATTACCATCTGGTCACACAAGAACAGGTCAATTTATCTTGGTCATGTGTATCTTAGTATAACATCCTCATGTTTAGTATATAAACACGTTTAGTACACGTCAGTTCAGTACTGATCAGTACTGACAGTTGTGGCTGTCAATATTGATCGATAACGAATTCAGAATCTAGTGATGTATGGCTTTTGAATATGGAGAGCCTATTCTAAATGATATAATTATGTTTTTTATGATCTGAATTCTACTGACTGATAACATTGCGAATGAGTTGACTAAGACCACTACATAGGGCCTTCTGATTCTAAACTAGGAAAAGCTTTGACTGAATATGAGCTTTTCTGCAGAGTGACTGCCTGTATGACCTCCGCAACCCCAAGCGATAGTGTTATATCATAGTTTAGACTAGTGTCAGTATTTTTATACTTCCTAAGGCAACTTTTAGAGAAGTAATTCATTTCAATTCAAGATCTTGCAATTCATGTCTAGAAGTAGCTACGGCTAGAAATAAAAAATATATCTATTTAGTGATTACTTTTTAATAATGCCTAACTTTAGTAAATAAACAACATCATAACCTAAAACACACACGCAAAAACAATGAACAGCCCCAACTGCATTCAATCACCCTCATAACCACCTTTATATGTTTATCACCACTCGCCGTCAAAATCCGAACGATAAATCTAAGCCAACGACTCGGCCACTCGGCTACCAAATATTTGTAAAGCGTTACCAGTCGATTTCGTCGCGTGGAGATGACAGGGGCCTATTTTATGTCGATCTCAAAAGAGAGTACGGTGGTAAATCACGGACAGATTTTTCGGGGCGTCCGTAAGATAAGATATACATATATAAGAATTCGGTTGCCTGTGTGATCGTGACTTTATGTCTATCTGTTTTATAGAGGTCTGTGTGAATACGCTTTAGAGTGGGATCGAGTTTTAAGGGCTTGGTGTGTCAGTTTTTGAATTGTTGCGTGTTTTAGACTAGTTGTGGATCGCGTGGAGGCCAGTAGTCGAGATAAAAAGAAAAGTAAAACTTTTTGAGGATGAATGGATGTGTGGATGATTGTTACTCTTTGACACAAAATTACTGAACGGATTTTGATAAAACTTTGCAGTGATACGCGAACTGATATGTGAACTTAGCTATCAGAATGTATGGGATCTTTTGTACCGATTACCGACCCCTACGCAGGCGAAGTAGCGTGCCAAAGCTAGTTTTATGTGATTAGGTAAGTCTATTGCTTTTTATACTTTCGCTAGTAATGTATAAACAGCATACGTAGATTTACTACTTACTTGTACTATTGAAAATATGAATGCCTAGATTTACGCTGCAAGCCTGCTTTTGCCTTTTTACTACGGCAGTAAAATATTCAAGGCAAAATATAGACGGAGAGGTAAATACTGTGTACTTTTAAGGAAACCATAAAAGCTCTACGTTATAAAATTTGAATATCTGCATTTTACTAATTAAACTATCCGTTGAAAGAAATCCGAATCACTTTTATTAAAAAAACATTACATACAGAAAAAAATGTTTTTACTCGCGGTACAGTCTGTCCCAGAAAATAACATATTTTTTTATTTTAAACTTACAATGAAATGAGGAAGACTGAAGACCGAGTTTATTGGCGTGCAATAAAAGCGTCCTACGCCCAGCAGTGGACTAATATAGGCTGATGATGATGATGATTAACATTACAAAATAAGTCTGCCAAAAAGTGAGTATGGAAAATAAGTATACCCTAGGCCAGGCGGTGGACTATCGCCTTTTCCATTGTCAGTCCATAGTGAGAAGAGCTCAGCAGCAGACAGTTTTGAAAACTAGGGCTGGTATGAGAATTATAATGATGATGACTTTTGTGTTCACTATGTGTCTGGCTGTCTATTGGTAGCTGTGGTGATCTATGCTTGATAATGCTTAAATACATGATCATAATTTATTTTACATGTGTGTTTTAATGACCTGATAAAGTACGACCAAAATAAGCAAAATAAGCAAATTTTGACGTATAATAAGAATGAACTTTGTTTGATTTTGAAGATCTATAAGTACAATGCACTATCTTTACTAATGTTATAAAGCTGAAGAGTTTGTTTGTTTGCTTTAACGCGCCAATCTCAGGAACTACTGAAAAAAAAGAAAAAATATTTCAGTGTTAGATAGCCCACTTATCGAGAAAGGCTATAGTTTATAAAGCATCATGCTAAGAGCCACGGAACCGGTACAGTAGCCTTAAATAACGCGAGTATAACCGCGGGCTCATCTAGTTCTTAAATAATAACGTCATCTTTTTACGTGGTATATTTCAACAAGCAAAGCCGCAAACAAAGCTAGTATTTAAATAGTTAATTACGCATATAGTAAGTATAAAGACCTCGGAGACTTTCTAGACACAATATGTAATGTAATTAGTTATTTGGAATATTAAGACAGAATAATTAACACTCCTTTACTTTAATAGCTTTAGTTCTAGAATTCGTGAGCTTGATAAGACCAAAACTTTATAATTAAATATTCACAAAACAATTTTTTATTTGAACATCCATATTCAACAATGTAACTCACATAAATCATGTTTAAATAAAAAATCTTTAAAGATTCACAGTCAAAATCCAATTTTGAATCTTTTCTTCAGAAATAAGTATTTAAAATTCAAAACGCAGTATTCGTTTTTTAACGAAATCGAAGTAAATATTTGAGCTTTTTTCTCGGTAAAAAAATCTCCCCCGTTTGAATATTTGATCGAAAAGCCCTTCTATGAAGCGCGTATAGTAAAGTAAAATATTTTACTGTACGTCGCTATAAGGGATTTGTGTTCGGATTATTTGGTTGCTTTTAATATTTACATATTTTATGATAAAAACCCTGTGGATATGTAATACGATTTAAAATATTTTTTGGTAAATACATTTCTATGTTTTCGGGTGCGGCTTTCGGATGCAAACGATTGGCTGTAAATATCTGTTCAGTCGCATTGCCGAATGTTTTTTGTTGTTATTCTTTGTAGAGTGAAAATAGTTTGTATATGTTAAAGTGTGATGTCTCGTGTGTTCGAGTAGCATAACTGGGAATTTGAATTATACAGCTGTGATGCATTTCCCCGTCAATTTGTTCCATACATTCTATGCACCCATGGATAAGTAGGTATTTCGAGCATAGCACGCGCTCCCTTTTAATAACTATATAAACCTCTCGATATGTGCGCAATATATCGAGAGGTTTATATAGTTCAGTTTTGTGCTCTTGTTCCATTGCAATATGAATAATGCACACGAAGAGATTATTACCACAACGATTACACACCACCTAACAACAAAAATCTTTAATTACCTTTTCTATACCAAAAGACCAGGAATACCTACCAAAGGTAAAGCTTAATAATTCTCCGTCCACATTAATTATAATGTCAACAAAACCTGCAGAACCATAACTCCACCCTTCACTACATTGTACATTGTATGATGACTCTGTACGATTATATCGGCGGATCGATTGATCGCTGGATTTTATATTAAAATGCTTCCTCTCCCTTTTGATACTTTGTATCATCATCATCAGCCTTTAAGTCCACTGCTGGACCAGGCCTCTCCTTTGAAAGGAGGAATTGGCCTACTATACCACGCTGGCCAAACGGGTTGGTATAGGGTTTGTATCAAGTTTTCCTTCTCTTACAGTGCTGTTCTCTGCATAATGCGCTCCCTCTGTCGGCTCTTACGACACCCATGGGATGATATGGGGTGGTGACAATCCGTATTCTTAATCCGTCACCATACTTTGTATACTAACACCTATAACAACCACATTTTTAGTGCTGGGAGGAGTGATGTTTGTTTGTTAAAATAAAATATTATGTATTAAAAATATTATTTTTGGTGGTAATAATACAAGCTAACCTAATAGGCTAGCTTGTATTATTATTAATTAATAAAATAATTATGAACGTGAACAAGTAAACACAACAGAATTGTAACCTTTCTTTCTTTATAAAGATATCGAAAACATATTAATATTGATGCCTTATAAATCTATTGGGACGATAAAGCCGAAGAGTTAACCAACTCTTCGGCTTTATCGTCCCAATAGATTTATAAGGCATCAATATTAATATGTTTTAATAGTTTAAGGTGCTAATCGCCCGAATTAGCAGTTGGCTGAGAAACAGTATTTTAGCATAATATATAGAATAGCCACATTTATGAGAAAGACGGTGATATGTAACACCACGCATCGACCCTTATGGACTGAACAGAAAGAATAAGAACGCGAGAAAGATCTATAGTCTAAACATATAGCACGGACCAGCCATGCCATGACGACAGTTCAATAGACGTGACGTGGCGGGCAAAACCACGGCGCACATCTAGTGAGTTAATAAGATTATATTCTCTCAATGATTTTGGTATTTTTTTTTAAACAACCATTGAGTGCACCTTTCAATCCCCCAGTTAGGGGACTGACAATGCACCAAAAAATTTCTTTGACGTTTTTTCGTCCTTTGACATAGAGCTTTTTGTGTATAAGTTTGGATATGTCCAGTAGCAAATAGGGGAGAAACCGAGTGTATATGTAATATTACAGTGTTTATAGAATATATTATTGTTCCGTTAGTTTGAATAGCAAGGGAGGGTTGGGTTGACGACTGTCGAGGACCGGTCAGTAAATAAATATTTTCAATACGACGTATATATTAAGAAAATATTGTGCGGAAACATGCATGTTTTTATTTTTACAGTGGTTAGATAATTTTTGTCGACTGAGTGTATGGCCAAGTCTGGTGTCGAGTGTTTGTAGAACATGTATGTATATACCTTTGACATCGCATGATTCTTCTCCTCAGACAAGAATCTTTGGTACTCGGAGGCTCAACGTAAAAGATAAGGCTTATGAAGCGTCCCTTGCAATCGATCTGTTTTGACAAGGACTAGCACTGTAACGTGATCAGTACTGAAAGTTCTTACTTTTTAACTTTATATAGTCAGATGCCCATTACTCTTGTGATTATCAGTTTTTAATGTGCATGTTTTTACGTCTAAACATTTGAAACACAGTGCATGAATTTTAGCATTCAAGTGGATTAGGTCTCGTAGACGAACATAGACAGACCTTTTGTTGGCATTTTAAGATTATTAGTCACTGATAGCGTACTCAACCAAACATTAGGGTTAAACATTTGTTACATAAGTGACTAATTGTTTTACACACAATGTAATGACAAAGGTTTTTCACGTTTAAAGTAAACTTAGATACGCACACTGAAAGGTTTCGCATATAATTAGGGTTGTCAAATGTTTTGTTTTATTAATATTAGTCGTGTTACCTTTAGTAAGCAATTTCATTCGCATTCACTTTATTTTAACACATTTAATCTTTAAAACCGAACAAAAAGGCTTCAAATTGTTGTATTTTTGTTAGGCTAATAAATATAGATAGTCAGGTAAAATGTCCAAAGCCAATGCAAATTCTTGGAACAAGTTCAAATGGAATAAACTGACTAGAGTAAGAAGCAATGATAGCAGGCTGATAGACCGAGAGATTGCTACGCAAGCAAGCACTACTAATTTTCCAAGTTATATGGGTATTAAATTGTTAATAAAATTGTTATTTGGAAAATAGTGTAGAAATAAAGGTGGTCGAGTAAACCTGGTAATACATGTTACAGTTATATACAGTTTATTATATTGTTTATTCTTGATGTTTTTAATTGCACCGCACAGAACTTTAATGCTTACATCATTCCTGTCACCCAAAGAGGTTGCCTGGAAGAGATTGCTCTTAGCGATAAGGCCGCCTTTTGTAAAATTTGTAAATTTAGTAATAAGAATGTCATAAAATGTTTTCTGGTGTACAATAAAGAATATTCTATCTATCTATCTATACATGGACATGAAAACCTGCAAAGACATGTGTTCTCGAAAGGCATCTGAATTATGAAGACTGCCATCCTGCGCTAGCTGCGGCTTTACAATTCTTATAGTGAGAAGAGGCCCGTGCCAGCAGCAAGACAGTTTATATACAGGACCGACGATGTTAAGTTCAAAGGAAGTATGGGGTGCAGTTGTCCATACTGGTAAAAGGTCCGCGCGATCGCCATACTTATAACAAGTGAAAATATGCCTTTAAACGTAAATCGCCAGCCCTACCTATACTGTAAACGTCAGAAGTTACGATGTTTTCACACTGATTACTTTCATGCGACTTGTTGTCTCTTCACCTACACATATTTAGTTTACTTCTATTGTTTTCTTAGTTTTCTTTATACTTGAAGAGTTTTTCTTCATGTACGTTTTGCTTCGAATGTTTTTTATGTTCGTTGCGAAGTTCGGCTGTTTTCAAAGAATGAAAAGTTGGCAGACGGTTTAAGTAAAACTTATTGGCGATTGAAGACAAGAATATGTGATGCTTAGCGTCGAGTGTTTTCGGTTCGTAGTTTTATGTTACTGCTAGTTTTTGTCGGCGACTTTTCCAGCGTGAAAAAAATTTAGTGTTCGATTGTCAATTCGAAGATGAAAAATAAATTTGGAAACCGTTTTTTAAGGTAATGATACGGAATGTTAACGCACACAGCGTTAACACTTCAAACAACATCACACACACACTTCGGCGCGAGGCACAACGACGGGCTCAAGGTCTCGCGCGCCCCCAGTACGACGACGACACCATAGCGATCACAATTTGCTTAATATTATTTTACAAATCTATTGTACAACCTGGATTATAGTACCTTTTCTTACAGTCCACTCTTTTATTAATCTGGGCCTCATACAATATTATTTAGCGGGTCTTAGTTGCGATAATTGACTTATTTAAAGGTATACATATACTAAGAACCGCTAAATAATATTGTATGATGTATACAAATCGCGAAAGTTTAAAATCGATTATCTGGGCCTATCTACGGAAATATGTTTTACTTCGAACTATGACTGTATTTAAGTGACGCGTGTCGTGGTTCGATTCAGGATACTAGCTTGTAACATTCAGCCATCCGCAATATAATACAAAGCTTCTTGGTACATCTCTATGAATAGGCGCCAAAGCTCAAAGCAAAAAAACTAAGGCTTTAAACTAAAAGTAAGTATATTATTGAAATACCATTAATCTTTACCTCACTCTAAGGTAGACTGGGAGAAAATGCCTAAGGTATTAATCTGTATACGCTCTGTGTGTCTAAAGGTTAATAAAGAAATCAATAAAATATCATGGCAAAGAATAAATCTTTGTATAAACATGAACGACGCTTCATCTATACAAATGTATATATCGCCTTAATAAGCATACACAGATACATTTAAATTTCCTTTTTGCCCACATATGTTGATTAAGGTTAATATTTATACTAGTTTTACTCGCAGTAAGACATGGCGGGTGTTTATAATGCAAATATCGGATTTACTCTGTGTGGATACTTTAATGCAAATAAAGCAATGCTTGAGTTGAGAAGTATTGTGTATAGTCACAGGTATGATACTAGAGGTGAGGCGTATTTATTGTGATGGGATATAGCACTAGATTATGTTAAAATTTTATATACGTGTCAAAATTGGTAATTGTTTTGCCGGAATGCTAAAAATGTGTGCATTGTTCGATTACTTTTTCAGTTTTGGTATTTTATAACTAACCCTAAATAAAAATATTTTATACTACTATTAAAACAAGAGGGATAGAAAATAAAAGACAACAAAATACTTTAAATTTTTCGGATAGAACTATTATGGAATAACTAGCTATCTAATAGCTATTTGTGTGCCTAGTATTTCGTCAGAGATATTAAAAGCTCAGTCCCTGATACAACCTAATATTACAACTTAGTACAACCCTAGTCTACGCAATATATTACGAATACTCAACTTTCTGCCTACTAACAATACAGTCGACGACGCAATTTAATTTGCTTGACCCACAAAGCTAAGCATTTAATAGAAAATAAAGGAATCCAGCTTTACTTTAATGGCTGAAATTTTGACCTCCATGCTTAATACACTCAGTACAAAATGAACCCTTGTCCCAGAATTTCTTATATCGCAGCAATATCTCGAATAATTTCATCAGAATGTTTAATATTGCACAAAATAAACATAACTAATACTTTTAGTTTTAATACCATTATATAAAATGGAGTTATGGCTGGAATTTTTAATATCTAGGACCCAGTGACGAGGACAGTATGACAATGGCTCGACATGTAAGGGATCCCTATTCTTGACATTTTCAGACTGACAAATACCATATACATTCGCTACACAAATTAAACTCTGTTGTGGTATCAATAAGGTTGAATTTACTTTGTATTTTTTATTGTAATGTAAGTTTTTGATTCAGCGTTTTGCAAGGGTACGGGTTTTCGATGGCAGGTATCGGAGGACAATCGGTGGCTCTTTAGTTATATATCCTTCCAATTATTGATAGACGAACAGTGAGTTTACGCTTAAATTGGGTTGATACGTTGACAGACATTTCTGATGAATGAAAAAGGATATATTAGTACACCGAATAAATAACAGGTTTGCAGTATTTTTTATAGTGTACGAATCTGAACTATCGACTGAAAGTATAATTCGTTGATAAAATTACCTTCGGATTGTTTTTTGTTTTTTTATAGCGTATTATTTTGCGTGAATAAATATTATTATCCCTTCTTTTCTCATAATGTTCTTTGTCCTAATATACGTCATAACGATTTTAGCACAATTTGTTTTGGCATAATAATACTTCGGCATAATTTTCTTAGGCATACATTTTATGTAGGCATAATCATCTTAAAGACTAATTTGTTTTGGAATAAATTTGATTCGCATAACATTAGTAGGCCTAATGACTATTAGCATAATATTTATATATTTAACTTGTAAAAATTTTATATGCTGTGCAACAAAAGTTAGTGACAGAACGGAATTGCTGCAAAACCGACTCCACATAGTCTTGTTTGTCCTACCCCTAGAGCGTTATTTCAAATCACGTAGGCGCGTAAGGGCGAGGCGGCCCGCGGGCTGAGGAGCAGGCGGCAGAGGCTGGCCGGCAAAGCCGGCCACCAAGCCGAAGCTGCGGTGGTGAGCGAAAGCTGTCTGCGACGATTAGCACGCGTGGGCCCGCCGGAGGCCCGCAGCGCCGGAGCCGTGACAGAAACCCTGCCTGCTGCATGTTGCATGCTCGCTTGAATGCTGCATGCTGCATGCTTGCTTGCATGATGTATGCTTGCTTACATGCTGCATGCTTGCATTACGCGAAAATATAATTATGCCAAACAAAATTATGCTAATTTATATTAGGTCTTAAAATTTTATGCAAATGGATAGGGAACCGAATAAATAGATACGCTACTTTATCGCGATGTTTCGATGTGACCACTTGGTCGAGAATAAATTATGTCTTTAATATACTTGTGTATACAAGCCCGTATGCGTTTTTTTATATGTTATACTTTTTCTGTATCTGTGACAAATAAATCGTTTTACTTTCTTTCAATCTTCATCTTCCTATATATAACTATTAGCTTCTTATTGGTGATATATAAACCTCATATTCCGTAAGCATATTTATACCTGCATTTTATACTCTTAGTAAAAGGGCAGCGATAGCCTCGAGGAAACGTGGTGAGACCACAGATTTTTCGAAGTAAACTGTATATTGAAGTGTTAATTATCGCCCTTTTAACGGTGAAGAAAACGTCGCTATGAAACCTGTCTACCTGAAAGTTGTCCATAATGCACCCTAAAGTCATGTGAAGTCCATCAACCAGCACTTAAACAACGTGGTGGCCCAAACCCCTCTCATAATGAGAAGAGGCCTGTGCCCAGCAGTGGAACATATTATAAACAAGACTGATGATAATGATATACCCCTATAATAAAATCCGCCATTATCATCCAATGCTGGGTCACATAAAAATAAACAATAAACGTGTAACGTTCGTTCGTAGAATAATTCAGTTAAACGCGCCCGCGAACTTTAAACTCGATATAGACGTTTATTCGATGTGGTCATAAGCCGGAGACATACCGACGAACAGTTCAGACAACAGTAATTTATCAATTTATATAAAATTCTTGCGTTAAAGTCTGACTGACAGACAACGCACAACCTAAGCTCCTGGTCGCAAGTAGCTGAAATTTGACATGTTTTTTCCTTGGAGAGTGTAGAGAAGCACTAAAACAGGGGTTTGGAAATTCCCACCCCGTGAGGGCTAAGTACTTAACCCTCTTCGAGACTGCGCCCATTGCTCTGCCGTGTGGAACTATTCCCACACGGACGGAGCCGTGGGTGAAGTCAAGCTTAGAATAAATAAAGACCAGTGTATAGTGGCAAAAACAAGAGATCGGGTCCTGTGACATACCTTGGAGGATGCCTACGGCTAGCAGTGGACTGCAATATGCCAATGAGATGAAATATTTGAGAGAGCATACAATAGTCACAAATGTCACAATTGATTGGCCTGCTGAATATGAGTTACAGACCCTGACTGCGACGGCGACGCCGAAGTTTGTAGATGCGATTCCTACTGTTGACAGTTTGAGGTGAAACTCTTGGATGCAATATGATAACACTAAGATGATAATGAATTGTTTATGGTTTTAGGGACCTTAGCGTCCAGCTTTATGCCAGACATAAAAATATAAAAAAATGTTCGCCAATTAGTTTGCACGTGTGTATCATTGCAAAACCGAGAGACAGACGTAGCAATCGAATTGAAAAGCGTCTCTTGAATGCGTCTATGCATCGTTGCTCGTTATACAATCAGAGGAGTACCGTCTATTCATGCTATCCGTCATATCTAGTACCTAATTTTCAATATCTTTGCTCCAACCATGATAAGAACTTGCGATCTACTAATAACCTTCTTCTTCTCTGTCCATCTCAAACTTCTACTTTAGTACATTCTTCTTTCAATATCCAATATATCCTTCTTTGGAATGCTCTCCCTCCCGAAGTTAGGACGTCCAGTAGCCGTGCCACGTTCAAATTTAAAGTTCGCCAGCTTTTGTATAGCAAATTGTCGGAAGCTTCTCAGTAGCACTTTATAACTTACTTGTTAGCAGTCTATCTTTTTAAAAAAATATTTTCATGTCTATATATGTATTATATATGTGTATACATTATATATATGTAAATATAGCTATATTTATATATGTATTTATTTTATATGTATGTATGGATATTTCATGTATTAAAATTTAAATTATATGTATGTATTGTGTTGCGTATTCTCCTTAATTTTAATCTGTTGTAGTACACACCTGCCATGATCATCTCTGCGTCACCTAAAGGTTGACTGGGAGAAAGTGCCTATAGGTATTAAGTCCGCCTTGTGCAATGTATTTTGCAGGAAGTTTTTAAATAAATAAATAAATATACCTTTGTAAACTTCAAGCCTTATTATTGTACAGAATCTAGCCGAGGTTGGATGGTTTTAATTGCGTATCACTTGATAATAATGCCGTGTACTGGAGGTAGGAAATGTGGTAGATTTATTGGATTGGACTAGACATGATAATTTAAATAGAGAAAGTTTATTCTCTTGTCTTCTTCCTCCTTAAAAAATCCGTACTTCTTGAGCAATGCTTTTCCTTTTCCAATGCGCTGCTATGGCTAACAATATAAGACTGTAAGGGTTCCCTTTATAACTATATCTCTACTGCAAGATAAATTCTAGGTGCAATAAAGATCCCTCCTATATACATACGTATATGGACCTTAAAACGAAGATACCACGTCTGAAGAGGAAGGACCCTAAACCGGAAGTAAGCAGAGTACCGGTTTACATGCTTTACATAAAGGGAGTGACGGACAAAGTCTGAACTGAAATCAAAGTACTACAGAAATTCTCCATAAAGACTGTATACAGTCTGCTCTCCAAGGTAGCACACAATCTGCGCACCCCGAAGGATGTCATTCCTCTACAAACAGCTGGCGTCTACAAGGTCGACTGTAGTTGTGGTAGTTCCTATATCGGACAGACCAAACGTACCATCGCTGAAAGGGTCAAGGAACATATCGCAGCTGTAAAAAACCGGCAAATTAACAAGTATGCCATAGCTGAGCATTTGTTGGAGTCTGGACCAAACCACTGGATCGAATTACATCAACCAAAGGTCTTATCTACCGATCGTCACTATTACTCCAGGATAGTACGTGAAGCGGTTGAAATCAAAAAGCATAAAAATTTCAACCGGGAGGATGGGTACAGACTGTCTGCAACTTGGAATCCGGTAATCAACAAATGTAAACCTCGCCGCAGTAACACAGCTCCTCAGTGTGCAGACGTCATAAGTGTTGTGTGTCAACAACGTACCGAAAGTTCGGATGAAAATAAAAATAAAAAACAAGTGAGGGTAGCTGCCGAAACCCGCGCTTCACAAGAACGACGCTGAGATGACATCAGTCCTGCCGCAACCAAGGCTGTTGTAAGACGGCCGAAACGTCGGTAAAACATAGGTATTTATACCTTAAATTAATTAAATATCGCAAATAAGACCCGTTTTAGTAAAATTGTATGATGTATACAAATCGCAAAAGTTTAAAGTCGATTATTACAAACCGCTACGGGCCGGAATACGTAATGAAAATAAAACATCTTGAGTGTCTTCGGAAAAAGCGGGTAAGTCTGAAAACTTCGCTTAGTTTTCTGACTAGGTGTCGGGATAGTGAAGTGTTACCTGTAGAAGGGCGTATAAAACCACGAAAGGACATTCCGAACTCCGAAGGCATTCTACACAATGCCAGTGTTAGTTTTTTGAAACAATTAATTAGCAACTATCGGTACGAGTTAAATGTTGTGCAGTGTGACCTCTATAAAGTTCATACCGAATGTAGTGAAGTGCTATCAACTAGTTATTTTAGTTTGTGCGATCGAGGCTAGTCGCATTTACGATCTGCGTACTAAACAGCACAACAAGAAGTATGACAAGTTAATGAACCGTCATGAGAGGCAAGCCGGAAAAAAGGTATACCCTACCCAACAAGAAACGGTAATTAATTTGTCAGATTGCATTATTGATAGCGCGAAACAAAGCGTGCTGGCCAAAGGGTTAAATTATGCTTTAACACCTAATCGGATTCCGTATGAGAGTGTCATAAATAGCATCGAGGAGGTTATAACGCGCAACAAGTTACCGTCTAACGACGCAGATACACTTAGACAGGATGTTGCCGTTATTTTACAAAAGTCAAAGCCGCTGAAACCCAATGTCTCCACAGAAGAGCGTCAGGCATTAAAATCGTTGCGTGATAACACGAATATTTTAGTGCTGAAGGCCGACAAGGGTAACGCCACTGTAGTGATGAACTCTAGTGACTATGATAGCAAAATACGGAATCTGTTAAGTGACACACTAATGTATAAGCCGGTGTTCTATAACCCGACAGCCAGAGTTACGAAACGCATTCGAGCTTTGATTAAGGACCATAAAAACGTTTTCACGGAAGATGAATTTGAACGTCTACACAAACCTCAAATCGTGCAGCCGCCCAAGATATACGGTTTGCCTAAAGTCCACAAGACTAACGTACCATTGCGACCGATAGTGAGTCAAATAAACTCACCCACATATGGTTAGGCGAAACACATCAGCAAGGTACTGCAACCGTTGGTAGGTAAGACGTCATCTTTCATGAAGGACTCTTGTCACTTTATTGACATTATCAAGAGCGTGAAAAAGGAACCAGACGAAGTGATGGTGAGTTTTGACGTGGAGTCACTCTTCACCAATGTTCCAGTACAGGATTGCATTGTGGTCGTTGAGAGAAAACTAAGGGCAAACGGTCTGTCTGACAAATATACTGTTCTACTAAAAAATTGTTTGGAAGCAAACTACTTCCTATACCGTGGACAACATTACCTCTAGTTCGACGGAGTGGCTATGGTTAGCCCAGTAGCACTGGTAATGGCCAACATCTGGATGGAGTAATTCGAAGAATCCATAGACATGCAGGCATCAAATGTAAAGCTATGGAAGAGGTATGTCGACGATGTATTCTGTATCATGAAGGGCGACAAGCAAGACGTAAAACAGTTCGCAAAAAGCTTAAACTCCATACACCCTAATATTAGATTTCCATTTGAAATGGAGGCAGACGGGTCGTTATCCTTTCTCGACGTAAAAGTGACAGTTAGGGAAACGGTACCTTGGGACACACTGTTTATAGAAAACCGACACACACACAGATAGGTATCTCAACGCATACTCGCATCATCACCCGCGACACTTGGAATCCATAGTGACTTCATTATTAAAGAGAGCGTATGACCTCTGTGACCCTGAATATTTGAACAGTGAGCTGTCACATGTTCAGGAGGTACTTAGGTGCAACGGATTAAATGAGAAGATACCACGTCTGAAGAGGAAGGACCGTAAACTGGAAGTAAGCAGAGTACCGGCTTACATGCCTTACATAAAGGGAGTGACGGACAAAGTTGGAACAGTACTACGGAAATACTCCATAAAGACTGTATACAGTCTGCTCTCCAAGGTAGCACACAATCTGCGCACCCCGAAGGATGTCATTCCTCTACAAACACCTGGCGTCTACAAGGTCGACTGCAGTTGTGGTAGTTCCTATATCAGACAGACCAAACGAACCATCGCTGAAAGGGTCAAGGAACATATTGCAGCTGTAAAAAACCGGCAAATTAACAAGTCTGCCATAGCTGCGCATTTGTTGGAGTCTGGACCAAACCACTGGATCGAATTACATCAACCAAAGGTCTTATCTACCGATCGTCACTATTACTCCAGGATAGTACGTGAAGCGGTTGAAATCAAAAAGCATAAAAATTTCAACCGGGAGGATGGATGCTGACTGTCTGCAACTTAGAATCCGGTAATCAACAAATTTAAATCCCGCCGCAGTAACACAGCTCCTCAGTGTGTAGACGTCATAAGTGTTGTGTGTCAACAATGTACTGACAGTTCGGATAAAAATAAAAATAAAAAACAAGTGAGGGTAGCTGCCGAAACCGGCGCTTCACAAGGACGACGCTGAGATGACATCAGTCCTGCCGCGACCAAGGCTGTTGTAAGACGGCCGAAACGTCGGTAAAACATAGGTATTTATACCTTAAATTAATTAAATATCGCGAATAAGACACGTTTAGTAAAATTGTATGATATAATATACCCTTTCAGATATTGTATTGGACAAAAATTGTCAACGTATTTTATGATGGTGGGTGAATGCTAGAGGATACGGCTTTCTTTTACACGTTAGCCAGACGGGTTGGTAGAGAGTTTGATGTCGAGTTGTCTGTCTCTTCCTTTCGATACTATTTGCTTCGTGTCTTTCCTTAATTGCCTCTTACACATCCTAAAAAAAGACAGGTCAGAAGTACCCTAAACAGAAGAGCATGCATGAGAAACTTGATGGGAGTGAATGAAGCAAGAGAGGTATGTCAGGATCGTTGCAAATGGCGTTCCGTAGTCTCTGCCTACCCCTCCGGGAAACAGGCGTGAGTCTATGTATGTATGTACCACACCTACGGAATGAAATTGAGTAGTGACACTTTGTATTCTTAATCCGACACTACACGGATTCGATACCGGTTACTTATATACCGATACGATTCTAGAGTAGCTAATACTGTAATCTTAAAAATATGTGTTTCATCATCATCATCAACCCTGTATATAAACTGTCCCACTGCTGGGCACGGGCCTCTTCTATTTATGAGAAGGGTAAGGCCATAGTCCACCACGCCGGCATAGTGCAGGCTGGCAGACTTCACAGTCATGTCTTTCGAGAACGTTACGGAGAACTCTCAGATAATAATATGCAGGTTTCCTCACGATGTTTTCCTTCACCGTTTAGCAAGCGATAATTAACAATTTAATACGCACATAACTCCGAAAAGTGTGTAAAATCAATCAAAAACCTCTTTTTACAAAACCCTGACTAATTAAAGTTCGTTCTACTGCAATAAAGACAGTCAAAGTCAATAGCAATTCTCGCTTAACAAATAGAAGCTAAGATTACCACTGGGCCTAATTAATGCTTTAGAGACGTTGACTTATTATGACTGGAGCAGACAGTTTGACATCGTGACTGGGTAACCTAGAGTCCTATTGAAAGCGACGCAAAAAGACGCGACGTGAAAATAGCTACTTACACGACAAGTGCGGTATTGCAAACGTCACATTTTAAACTAATATATAAAGCTGAAGAGTTTGTTTGTTTGCTTGAACTGTTTGGTTTAACGCGCTAATCTCAGGAACTACTGGACCGATTTAATTTTTTTTTCTGTTTTAGATAGCCCATGTATCGAGAAAGGCTATAAGGTATATATCATCACGCTATGAGCCACGGGAGCGGGGCAGTAGCCTTAAATAATGCGGGTGTAACCGCGGGCTCATCTAGTCTTAGATAAATGGTAATGGTCTCGCGGCGCTCGACTAGATCCCTATATAAAAACAATAGATTTATAAACACAACTTATTCATTCAGTGTTCGTCACTGTTCGTCTGTCCAACACTCGTGTAACGTTTACAAGTTCACCGGATCTATCCAGTAGAGCGCAGCGAGACCAATCATTTAGCTAAGCGTGGCATTTAGTTCTTCGCCGCATTGTGTTGTCGAGTTCCTCGCCTACTCAAGAATCTTGGTAAGGCAGTAATCTGTTCTTAAGAGTTTCTTAGAAAATAATATTGGTGTAAGAATAGGACAAATTTTTATCTTTATGTGATGAGCATGGGTATTTGTTTTATATCTAGGTGTAGTATATCTATTATTAGCTTCTGCTCGCGGCTTTTAGGATAAAAGGTCCATGTTCTATTCTGATATACTACTTATAACATTAAAGGCCTCTCGGTGTTTTTTGCGTCATAGAGTAACAAACATTCAAATACTCATCCATCCTCTCATATTATTTCACATTAATAATAGTCGTGAGACATGTATGTATTAAGGGACATGTATGTATGTACGAAGGGGCGGGCAGAGGCATAATATTACACCCACATTTCGTCATGAATATTTAGGTCCTACGTAATAGGGGGCGAGCCTATTGCCGTTACCGGGCACATCACCAGACTCCGTGCTGCTACTGAGAATTTGGAAAAAACCCAGTAACATTTTTGCCCGACCCGGGAATCGAACCCGGGACCTCCGATCAGCAGTCGCATACGCTATCCACTGGACCATACACGCAGTCTTTTAAAGGATATAATAGTGTTTATCAGTTATCTAGTTAACCGGGATGTGACTTGTCCTATGATATTTGTATTATTATGTTATTACATTGTCTATGATTTATAAAACTGCCTGCCTACAGTATGTCCATTCCAGTCCTCAACACAAAAAGGTTTCAGTGTTTCAAAGCAGATGGATTTGTGGCGTCAAAAACTCATTTCACCGTCTATTTTACATTTCTAATACATAGTGGGTCTGGGGCGCAATCTGCTCCGTAATTAATGAGACGAAGGATAATTAAATCCGAATTGCGAGAGCGAAAACACTGCGGTTGTTTTTAAGATAAGTTTCTTTCTAGATTTGACTTTTAAAATTGTACGCCCCTTGAGATAAGTAAGGGATAACATAGTTTGCTTGTTAATACGTTTCAGATTCTTTTATAGGAGTTTGAATTTTGTTGGAATTTTAGAGGTATTTTATATTTAAGTTTGGCTAAAGGTTGCATGTATTGCATATTGTATAATAAGCTAAGTGTTGTGAATTCTTATGCAGGACTACACTGCGTGTTATTTAATAATAGTCGATTGGAGTTAGTCTTTAACCCTTAGCTGGTTTCGCTAAAAAGGCAACGTAAGTGGTATAGGGGTCAAAATTGACCCCAGATATTAGTACACAGTAATATAAAATGATACAACTGTACATTATCAATTTTCTTTTTATTTAGGAAAAATGGTCTTACAATGTAATGTTTTATTAAATTTGTATCATGTTTTAACAAGAGATCACATATTTAATAAATAAAACAGGTAGTATCTTCTTATTTGACAAGACTCTACTTTAGGTATTCTTATTTATATATAAAAAGAAAAAATAATACAAGAAAACATTTTGTATTCGTTTTTGTATATAACTAATATAATAAAAAATAGGAACTTCCTACGAGATCACAAATAATAAAAAAAATGACAATCTAAAACAATTAATCTGTTTGTTCCTCACAAACGCTGATAATTTTCTGGTCACTACAGCTATTGTGGCGTCCTGAATTAATTCGGAGCCAGATTCTTCGTATTAATCTTCCAAAAGCTGTGAGATTGACCTACATATCTCCGTTCTCACTAGCACTTAAGTGGCGCGCGTCCGTCACTCGCCGCACTCCGCGGCGTAATGAGATTTAGGGAGGATGCGTATATACTGGTACAGGTATAAATACCCAGTATGAACATGGCAGTACGCATACCGGGTATGTACGGTAGAGACCCGGACCGTACCCGATAGGGATTGTACGAACTGCGCGCCGAACGAAGTCGCTCATCGCATGACAGTACCGCCGGCCCGTACGCGTACGTACCTATACCTGATCATAAGTTGTACCCGGTCTACGTTCGACACCGCGCCGCGCCCCGAACCGCTAGCGCCCGCCTCGTCGGGTACGGCGCGGCGGGGCGACGCCGACGGCGGGTGCGGCAGTTCATTCATGATAAAGAAGTTAATTGCGTAAATAATGTTAGAGAGCAGTGTTGCAATGACTTTTGACGAAAAAGCATTGTACGCTTAAGAAGATAGAGGTGATTTTAGAGTGGATGAAAATATAAGATGATATTAGGTGTTTGTACTTAGGTCGACAATTTTATTTTGAACTGTTTTGATGTTTTATAAAGTTCTTACAATTTAAGAAATTATCATTTTTGTGGCGTTTTCCCGGGCAATCTAACTATGTAGATAAACTTACCAAGCCAAACTCTATATAAATATATAGGTATGTATTCCTCGTTTAAAGTAATAAAGTATAGTCTGAAAACCTAAATAACTGGAAAGCGCGGGTCCCCCATGTCAATTAGACCTGGGTGAGCCAAAAGAGTCATCAAACTGATGAAAAAGTCTGTAAGATCCTCTAAAAGGAAGCCGTCAAAGACCTGCCCTGAAAATACCTATAGGTATTTTAATACTGGGTTTCTGTACTGGGTGCATGGCCATACCCGTACCCGTGAGGCCGGGTATGGAATGTAGCAGGTATATCTCATGCCTAATGAGATTACCCCGATGCGCAAGAGTGTAGGTGCTTTTACTGAAAAGGTGTCATTGAAAATATGAAGAGACCCCGATACCATTTAAGGGTTAAAATTGAGTAAAATGTGGCTGAGACAATAGTTGCTGTTTGAAAACGTAAAGATATCATATTCACTGATGTTTTTATTTACTGTTAAGCCAGTTATAATTCGTCATCATCAGCCCTTTATATTATCCCACTGCCGAGCACGGGCCTCTTCTCAATATGAGAAGGATAAGGCCATAGTCCACCACGCTGGCCAAGTTCGGCTTGGCAGACTTTACACGTCTTTCGAGAACATCATGGAGAACTTTCATACATGCAGGTTTCCTCACGATGTTTTCCTTCACCGGTAAGCAAGCGATAATTAACAATTTAATACGCATTTAACTTCGCAAAGTCATTGGTGCGTGCCGTGGATTCGAACCCGAGACCCTCTACATGGCAGTCAATCTTTCCACTCGCCTATCGCTGCTCTATAATTATTAATAATTTAATATTCTACACTAAGTCTCGCTACCAGTAATTTTTCCTATGTCTCTTTTTATCTGATTGTCGTTACGTCTTCTACAAATACTTCTAGGTATACTAGGGTTTGTCGACGATTCCACCCGTGTAGTAGTTGGCTATCGTGACAAAGCCTACGTATAATTCTGTATGAAACTATATCAAAGTTTAATCGAGATCCGTTCGATGACGCGCTCGCACTTTAGCGTCAAAGAAGGACAAACAGGCACATATTCGAATTTATATCGAATTTATCATATTAGAATGGATGTCCAGTTAATTAAAGGTTAAAGAGTACCCAATGATTTCAAATCTACATATTGTATGTGAAAATTAGCATTGGGCGCGTAGCGGGTAATGATTTGTGGTGATTTTAGCAGCAATTAAGCGTATTGGACGCGCTGGGTGAATAAAATATTTATGTATATGTGGAGAGAACGCTTTGTATTCTTCTTCTTCTTCTTCTTCTTCATCAGCCCTTAACAGTCCACTGCTGGACTAGGCCTCTCCTTTGAAAGGAGGAATTGGCCTACTATACCACGCTGGCCAAACGGGTTGGTATAGGGTTTGTATCAAGTTTTCCTTCTCTTACAGTGTTGTTCTCTGCATAATATGCTCCCTCTGTCGGCTCTTACGACACCCATGGGATGATATGGGGTGGTGACATTCCGTATTCTTAATCCGTCACCACACTTTGTATTGAGAGCAGTTTATTTGCTAACGTATGGTGGTAAAGGCTACCGACGAAATTTTAGCTATACGCATATAATTCGTATTACACAGCTTTTTATTAAATATATAAAATAGTTGATATGTATATAGGTGAGCAAATTATCAAGTTTGTTGATTTTGTAGACCAAATCAAAAAAAAGATTCGCAAATTATGATTCGATGTTTTGTGGATGATATTGTTAGAAATAAAACGATTCCCTGTCAAATGGCTTTTTCATACATTAGGCAATTCAAGAATATTTTCTTTTAGTGTGTTGATACACTCAAACGCACATAAACTGAAATTGTTTATGAAAATTCCAGCTTTAAGTGAGTACATTAAAGGTTAGAAGTTTGTATGAATAATACAAAGTAAGTGTGCTGTACAAGCTACCTATCATTACAATCATTGTAATACCATATCAAAAAGAGCTAACAAAAGTAAAAATAATATAATTATCAGTGCAGTATTAATATTTCAGACACTAATCCATCCACGCTCTTTAGAGTTTTCACAGCATTTTACATTCAAAGTATAAATCCATCCGCAGATAAATTGTGACACAAAAGAAGGATAAATAATCCATTTTCCGCCGAAAATATTATTTAGTATACACCACAAATATACTCAGAAATTCTCACTCGAGGCGGCAAAGCATTCAACAAACTTTATACCATAAATAAGAGATAGTTGTGAATATTCTTCACAAATTAAAACTCCTCTCTTAAGTTCGTCGTGGCATAAAGAAAGTGAAATACTGACCCATTTTGCCGACAGTACAATGCTTTCTAGCAAAGTAAATTACTTTCCGTTGAGCGAGGTGGATAAGGATCTTTTTTTTTAATAGTTCTTTGCGTAGTTGGCGATTCAATATTATTTTAATACCGTCCTTATGTATATTAAAAGAGCGTTATTATTTGTTATATTTATAGGATAAGGTACGTTTATGAGCCGTTTAATTATTGAGAATCATCATCAGTCATATAGGTAGCGATAACCTAGTGGCGATTACAACATACCCGCTTCATACCGGCTCATGACGCGACTTGCTTTGCAGTGCGCCGTAAACTTAGTGTATTAGACCGGCCAAGTTCGAAACATATTCTGTTTTTTATTAATTGTTGTTGTATGGACATCCAACATTACGATATCGTAAACATAGCTGACCAAATCGTTACACGTTGACAATGCAACATAAATTTTGAAATGCGACCTCTTGAAACAGCCAATTTTATGATATAGCCATGACATATTGCATGTTGTCAAGCTAGATACCAATTTGCGATTTGTCTACAAAAACAATAATTAAAATACCATCCTTTATCCGTTATTCTAATTTGTATGACCATGTCTTTTACTAACACTAACGACACGATCCGTTTTCTACCCCTATTTATTATGTCTATATACAAATATCAGTAAGCCATCATCAAAGCCGTAAGCTACTCAGAAAATAATATCTCCAGAATAAATACGCTTCAATGCCTTTTATCTTGCACAGTTACATCAGAAACCTTTTCCTAGTTTACACAATTTATTTGCTTTTTTCACATTGGATAAAACCGTAAGGCTTTGGCCAATTGAAAAAAGGGACAGGATGAGTAGAGGACCAGTCTGGGTACGATGCTAATCGGATCCAGTTAAGGATAGTACGCAAACAGCCTGGAACGATTGAAGGCGATCGGGCGACAACTAGATGTAACGATTAGATCGAAACTCGAATGGAGCCAGAATTTTTTTTTCTTCGGTAATTTTGAAATGGATTGTGAAGTGGTGGATTAGAGAAAAAAGCTACTTGTTTTGACAGCGATTATTTGAAGCCTTCTTTACGGAAAGCGGTATAAAGAATGTGTATTGAAGTACTGGTTGATCGACGTTAGTTGATTATATCTCGAGTTTACTGGTGAATAGATGAGCCCTCGGATACATCCAGGTTATTTAGAGCTACTGCTCCCATGGCTCATAGCTTGTTATTATAACCTTTAACCTTCCTCGTTAAGCGGGCTATCCAACACAAAAATAATCATACAAATCGGGCAAGTAGTTTCTGAGATAAGTGTGTTCAATCAACCAAACAAAATCTTCAGCTTAATTAAGTTAGTATAGATGTTAGGTAACAATATATATTGCTTCACGCTGATATAATAGGCGTTAACGCAATGCAAGCATTTAGATGTGTCTAAGGGAGAATACGGGCTACTGGTTAATACGCAGAGAATTCTGTGCTTCGTTTAAGATATATAATATTTATAAAGTTATGTGACATATATATACATATGTAATTTTATAAATATTCCATGTTACGAATAAAGGCTCTAAACTGAGTTAGCATAAGCGGACCCATGGCTCCAAGGTATAAGAACGCTAGTACCATGATATACATACATAGACTCACGCCTGTTTCCCCGAAGGGGTAGGCAGAGGCATATTAAACGCCCACTTTTTGATCCCACGTAATAGGTGGCGAGCCTATTGCCGCTTATTGGGACATTTTGTTTGCCAGAGCCTCGTCCGTTGATCGGCAGGTGCACCACTTGCAGGTGAGGTTGGCTTGGGACCCAAAGTTCTTGGTGAGATTATCATAATGGATTGAATAATGACAATCAATAAAGTATAAAAGCCTATGCTAACTAACTGCAACAGATTGGCATTTATGATTGTATTGGGCACACTACCTAAGCCTACTATTCGGAAAAAAATACCGATTTCTATGTAGAGTCTGCGTTCAGACATACTTGGGATTCGCATTGTACTTTGACCTCTTCTTCCAAGATTTTAAGAACGACCTCTCTCCGTCCTCTTATATCTCCGCATAAATATACTCTATAAACTATTGAATTGAGAACCCTAGTCTAGCCGTTTCTTGCTCAGCCCTAAATTTAATACCAAATATGAAACCTAAAAGCGAAAGTGACATAAGGACAGTAATAAGGTTCGTATAATATTAGCATAGCATCAAATTAGCATATTGTGTCGAGATACTCGTGTTCCCAGTATTAGCGTTTATTTCTGATGTTTCGTGTTAGAATTTGCTCGCGTATACTTTATTCTACTATAACGGTTCCAGGTACTATTAGTACCTAGAACCGTTATAGTAGAATATAATACATTCAGTACTGTGATAACCATTTTTACGGGTAAAAAGCAAAAGCACGTAACGTTATGCAAAATATTTTTTAAGAATACGCAACTGAAGAAAACTAGTCTTCCGTACACACTATAGTACACTGGATAAGCTTAGCTGTACTTGGCTATGCCTACATACGTACGCATGGTATATACACATTGAGTTGCAGGCAAACCTGTGGAGATAAAGATCAGTTAGAAGCACTGCACTATGGTTCGTCTAGAACAAGCTAGCTAGACAAAAACAACTCTTAAATTCCTGGAAGTTAATTACTATTACGAACTCATTACCCCTATACATTGAGGATTACACCTATTAATTATCAATACTACCCTCATTAAGAGCGTCATTAAGGTATGTTTATAAGATGTTGACTATTTAAAGGGCATTCATTTGCATTTTTACATCATATTTGATAGCATTGTTTATGTCACTAAAAGAAATTTGTGAAAGTGTTTTTGTGATGGATTGTATACGTAAGGGTAAGTAGTTATATTTTATTTCATTTTCAACATGGGAACTTCATTCTTTAGTCTTATAAAATGAAATGTTTGAATTTTCACCCACTTTTTTACTCATTTTTTCAAATTCATCGGTCAAATAATAACATGTCCCCACTTGTCCCCACCGTAGAACCTATCATATACGATTTTCATAAGTGTCTAGTAGTTATACGTAAAAAAATTCATTGCGATATATTTGCACAACTAATTTTTATTTATTTTTTTCTTTCAACAGTTTTTACCGTCTCAAGAATGGATTTTTTCGAAGAATGGCTGAAACACCCGAAGGAAACGCGGAATGAGGAGCTCTTTCGGTTTATATCTTTGAGATATAATTTTGATGGTGTTACGGAGCAGTCTCTGCGAGATATTAAAGTACTAATCTCAAGATATTCAACGAAATTTGCTGAAAAGTGGAGCAGCTGTGGAAGAAATCGAGAGCGATTCCTACAAAAGTATTCGACGTGGCTGGAGGGTCTTGACATATCTTTCGATGTGTCCGTTTATTTATCTCTGCCAACTACATCTGGAGAACCGGGACCCGGAAGACCTACTAAAGATTTTGAACATTCTAGTCTCAAAACGAAGAGACGACGTGTAGACGATCTATTACAGTCCAGAAGTGCTAGTGAATTAATTTACGCCGCTGAAGTGTCAGCTCGAATCTCGGGTCAGAGAAGTGTAGCACGTCAAATTAAAGATGTGACTAGTGATCCTTCAATAACCAAGACCACGAGTGAAGAAAGTGCCCCCAGGAGTTTAACAAGTGAGGAAGCTTTAGCGTACTACGTTGATAGTAAATCAAGTAGCCATAGCTATAAGCAGACTCGGAAGTGGAGTATTAAAGCTGGACATAAGGTGTTTCCGTCAATGTACAGTGTTAGAAAGGCTAAAATAGCCTGCTACCCGTCAGGTGAACAAATTACAGTCAATGAAACGCATGCTGAAATCAAAGTTCAGGCAATTCTTGATAAGACTGCCGAACGTTTAGTTTCAGCACAACAAGAAGTTGTTCATAGTCTGTTACCTTGCACGTCATTCACATTAATCAGTAAATGGGGTTGTGATGGAAGTTCCGGTCATAGTATGTACAAACAAAAATTCACTAATTGTGACGATAGTGACGAGTTTTTATTTGTATTTTCTTTCGTTCCTCTTCAATTGAAAGATGAAAGTGGTAATATTGTGTGGCAGAATCCTCGGCCCTGTTCTACAATGTATTGTCGGCCAATAAAGTTTATCTTTTCTAAGGAAACGAAAGATTTTACGATTTCGGAAACCAATAAGGTTTTAGAAGAGATAAACGCTTTATTGCCGACAACCTGCAAGGTGATTGAGACCGAAGTATCTGTCACACATGTTATGCTTTTAACAATGATTGACGGAAAAGTTTGCAATGCTCTGACCGAAACTTCTTCCTCACAAAAATGTTTTATTTGTGGGGCAACTCCAACAATGATGAATGATCTGTCAAAAGAGTTTGCTGCGGACAAAGATAATCTTGGTTTTGGTTTGTCTACGTTGCACGCTTGGATAAGGTGCTTTGAATGCTTGCTTCACATTAGCTATCGACTAAATATAAAAAAATGGCAGTTAAGAACAGCCGAAGACAAAGCTAGTGTGAAACAACGTTCAGATGACATTAAAAAACGATTTAAAAGCGAAATGGGCTTGATTGTAGACAAACCAAAACCAGGGTTCGGTAACACTAATGACGGGAACACCGCGCGAAGATTTTTTGGAAATCCCGAGGCTAGTGCCGATATTACAGGGTTAGATGTTTCACTAATACAAAAATTTGGCATACTACTTCGCACTTTATCATCGGGATATGATATAAATATTGAAAAATTCGTTAACTTAGCTCAAGAAACTAGACAACTTTATGTAAATCTCTATTCATGGTATTACATGCCCGCTACTGTCCACAAAATACTTTTGCACAGTGGCGAAGTAATTAGATCGTCCCTTCTACCTATAGGCCAGCTTTCCGAGGAAGCACAGGAAGCTCGGAATAAGGACTGCAGAAGATTTCGTGAGCACAACACACGAAAGCGATCACGGGAGGCTACGAATAGAGATTTACTTAATATGTTATTGATAACATCTGACCCTGTAATAAACGGTTTACGAGAAGTTCCTCGGAAGAAAATAGGTACGCTTCCAACTGAAGTATTAGATTTAATTGTCCCACCTAGCTGTAAGGAACAAAATGTTAATATGATTTCTACTTTTCATAGTTCTGCCCCTCACGATCATGACTATTCAATGGATGATTCATCTGATGATAGTGATGATAATGAGTAATAGATTTAGTTCTTAGATATTTTATGCATCTGTTATTAGATTTTATAGCGACGTCGAGGGATAAATCACTTTATAAAATGTTCAAAAAATATATTATACACATATGCCCGATAAATGTTTTTTTTTTCATGATACCAGCTCAAATGACAAACTGCCTTGAAAAAAGTACCAAAAACCTTATATCTTTGCTTATTAACCGCATCTAGACATAAAAATCAAATAAAATAATTTTGTCTAGCTAGCTTGTTCTAGACGAACCATAGTGCACTGTGCAGATTTTAAAGCCTACTCTTTAACAACCCGCACAGTTCAATGCCACATACACTCCGGCCTACATGAAGGTATGCAGACTATATAGAAGCCCTCAAATCTTAGCGAATACCTAGTAAAATTTAGCCAGAGGAAATTATTACAACATTATGTGAACAAAATTTATTTTCTTTTGTTCAAATTATTATTATTAATTTAGCATTACAGAATTGGATCTTTCTCTGCATCTGCATCTACATTTCTAGTACAATTTGTTCAAAATGCACAAGTGTAAATATATTATACCGCGGTAATCCAGATTTTTGGGCTCTTATAGAAAAGCGTATGTATTTAAACCCATTTTTTTGAAGAATACACTTTTAAGTATTTTGTAGAGGACTGGTAACACATAAGCAATACCTAGCAACACCAACAGCAAGCATTAATGCAAGGCTTTTGCTGTTTTTTTTTGTCTTTAAATTTTACTTAAGTCTCTTTGCTACGTGCCCGTCGTTTTGATAATTGTCAGGTACCGTTCAGTCTGGCTGTATATCGATTTACGGCGGACTTTATTCTAATGCCATTACATAAAATTATTGAGTTAACGTTCAAAAGGGGTACTTAAGTATTAAAGCCTGACTAAGTTCAGTTTAAATTTTATGTGAAGGACCGCTTTTAATTGCATTGCGCTAGTTTCTCTCTCTCTTTCTCTATGGATTTATATAATACTATATATCGACAAGTCTAACCACTGGCTTTCTCAATATGAGCAGGGCTTATTATTAAGCGAAATCAGTAAACTTTATCAAATATAATTAGCAATATAGGCCGACTTGAGTTTATATAAATCGGCAAAATGTATTTATTATAATGAGCATAACTTTAGAACAAGACAGATAATGTATGACCAAAACTATTGGGCGCAAAAAGCTGAAATATGGTATGAATTTACCTTGGGATGAATGATAAGATAATAGAATGCACTAAGAAAGGATTTCCCAAAATGCCACGGGATGTGGCAAAAACGGTAAACACTAAATAAAAATGTGCGGGAGTAGCTGCGGACATTCTATTGTGTATTATATTTATCTCGTAATTTAAGGATATAGAAACTGGCTATATTTTTATATGCCTCTCGAACACAAAAAAAATTAACACAGACCTCATCTGACACACATACTAAAACCTCTATGTATATATCATCTCATAAATTACTTCCATCTTCAGCATTCATTTCAAACACGTATATCACACGTACCATGAACTTACGCCATGAGGTTCTACCAAGGAGTCGCAACTACGAACGCAGCCATATGTCAAGTTTGACGTTTATCCAATATACTACGTGCCTCCGCAGCCTGATCTAATCGCGGCCTGTCCTACGCTTATTTATTCGTCAGACTGTACGTGTCAAGCAACTTGGTTAGTGTAAGTTGACCTATATTTTCTATGGAGTGATTTTTAAAAGGTGTAAGTCAGACCCCGCGCTCTAAGGTAAACGTATTGGATGCAGCCATGATAACGATGATGATATTTTTTTAAAGATTTATTTATTTTCTCATTATCTGTTGTGTAACTCAGTATTATGCCTTTTTAACAAGAAAATACAGTATAGAATAACAAACTAAACTAAAGACATGTGAATTCTGCTAGCCCTCACCGGCGCACACCACTGACTTTTCGGAGTTATGTGCGTATTGTATTGTTAATTATCGCTTGCCCCATGCACGGAGAGCACATTAAGCAGCATGGTGGATTATGATTAGAATACTTTTCTTACTTACTTTAACATCCAAAAATATAAAACATGTACCATTAACATCTTAGCTTACCATTATTTTTCAGAAGTAGGGTACATACGTTTTGAATTACGATTTAAAAATCACTTTGTATAGGCTTGTAATAAGCACCATCTGGTCACACAAGAAAAGGTCAATTTATCTTGGTTATGTGTATCTTAAGATAACATCGCCTAGTACAGTTCATAATCACAACTAGTTTTCGTCACTACTGAATTGTGACTATCGATGTTTATCGATAAGGAATTGGGAACTAGTGATGGATGACTTTTGAATATGGAGAGCCTATTGTGAATTATATCAATACGTATTTTTTATATGATCTGATTTGTACTTACTGATATTTGGATTACAAAAATTCACTTCACAGGATCATTTATCCATTTTTTATCTTCTTTTTAAAAAATAGGATAAAATGTGACACCAGACCTAGTGAATAGTCACATGGGAAGACTTTCTAAATAATCTTTTTAAGCAGGACGTTATTTATTTCAATTTAAGATTTTGAAATTCATATTTTAATTGCAAGTTACAAATCATCCTTTATCTACATTATACCTTTGCTAGGTCTAGAAGTAAATTTCTATTTATACCCAATCTGTATTTAGTAGTTAAATCTAACGAATTTGGAAATAAACACCATCATAACCTAAAACACACACGCAAAAACAATGAACAGCCCCAACTGCATTCAATCACCCTCATAACCACCTTTATATGTTTATCACCACTCGCCGTCAAAATCCGAACGATAAATCTAAGCCAACGACTCGGCCACTCGGCTACCAAATATTTGTAAAGCGTTACCAGAAGATTTCGTCGCGTGGAGATGACAGGGGCCTATTTTATGGCGATCTCAAAAGAGAGTACGGTGGTAAATCACGGACAGATTTTTCGGGGCGTCCGTCCGTAAGATAGCTATTGGATGCCTGTGTGATCGTGGCTTTATATCTATCTGTTTTATAGAGGTCTGTGTGAATACGCTTTAGAGTGGGATCGAGTTTTAAGGGCTAGGTGTGTCAGTTTTTGAATTGTTGGGTGTTTTAGACTAGCTGTGGGCCGCGGCTTTGTTTGCTGGGGGTAAGCAATCGGGACAAAACGCTAAAGTTTGTGAGGATGGATTGATGTATGGTTGTTTGTTACTCTTTTACACAAAAATCATGAACTTATTTTAATTAAACTTTACAGTGATATATCTTAGCTATCAGAATATATGCGATCTTTTGTACCGATTACCGACCCCTAAGTAGGCGAAGTAGCAGGCAAAAGCTAGTTTTATGTCAGTAGATAGGTCTATAGTTTTTATACTGTTACGAATGGCGATAATTCAAAATGACGCCATCTATCGGTGAATGAGAGAACTAGAAGAGATTGGATGTATCGGTGGTTTAAAGATATTTCATCTACTGTCTACTAGATGGCGTTGCTGTATCGACTGTTCCCGACTGTTATGAGTTTGTTAACCGGCCGGTATAAATACCACGCGGACGAGCGAGTTTACACAGTTACCGTTGAATAATCACAGCGATAAAGAAGCGAAGGAGTGCCAAGATTAAGTGAGTCGGAAGTGTTTAGTGGTGTGAATAGTGTGTTTTATTAGTGTTGGAAATTAAGTGTGTATAAAATTGTGGTAAAATAAAGAACAGTTTTGTGACATAGTGCAATTTAATTTATCACCGAACCCCAGCTCGTAACAATACTTTCGCTAGTATATATTACGAGCAAAAGCAGTATACATAGATTTACTACTTGTCTTGTACTATAGAAATATGAATACGATTTACGCTGCAAGCCTGACTATGCCTTTTTACTACGGCAGTAAAATATTCAAGGCAAAATACAGAGGGAGCGGTAAATACTATGCACTTTTAAGGAAACCATAAAAGTTCTACGTTATAAAATAAGAATATCTGCATTTTACGAAAGAACCAATCCTTTGAACGAAAAACGGAATCATTTTTATTATATAAATACAGAAAAAAGAAAAGTTTTTACTCGGCGTAGAGTCTACTCCAGAAAATAACTTATTTTATTTTAACTTCGCAAAGAAAATGAGGAAGACTAAAGACTGAGCGTGCATTAAAAGGGGCCTGCGTCCAGCAGTGGACTAATAAAGGCTGATGATGATGATGTTGAACTATACAAAATAAGTCTGCCAGAAAGTGTAGGCTTGCCCCCTATTACGTGGGACTAAAATAAATCTGGCGAAAAGTGGGTGTAGCAATATACCTCTGCCTACCCCTTCGGGGATACAGGCGTGAGTCTATATAAGAATGAACTTTGTTTGATTTTGAAGATCTATAAGTACAATGCACTATCTTTACTAATATTATAAAGTTGAAGAGTTTATTTGTTTGCTTTAACGCGCTAATCTCAGGAACCATTAAAAAAAAAGAAAAAAAAATCAGTATTAGATAGCCCATATAACGAGAAAGGTTATATTTTATATGGCATCATGCTAAGAGCCACGGGACCGGTGCAGTAGCCCTAATCAACGCGGGTATAACTGCGGGCTCATCTAGTTCTTAAATAATAACGTCATCTTTTTACGTGGTGTATTTCGACGAGCAAAGCCACAAACAAAGCCAGTATTTAAATATTTAATTACGCATCATCATCATCGCCCTAGCGTTATCCCGGTTGCATCCAAGACTGGCACGCCTTGGAGACCAAGGTCCGCTTACTGGTCTAACCAGATAAGACAGAGTATCAACTTTTCCACAGAGCGACTGCCGCCTGACCTCCGCAACCTAAAGGGATAGCGATATTCCATGGTTTAGACCAGTATCAGTTTATTTGAGGGTACTGACTCCCCGTAACGACTCTCAAAGATCTTCATGACAGCCGAGACCGATGGTTTAACGTGCTCTCTGAGTCACGGGGCAAGCGATACTTAACAATTTAATACACACTTAACTTCGAAAAGTCATTGGTGTGCGCGGTGGATTTGAACCCGGTACCCTCTGCATGGCAGTCCGTTGGTATCTCTACTAGGCTATCGCTGCCTTTAAATTAATTACGCATATAGTAAGTATACAGACTTCATAGACTTTCTAGACACAATATGTAATGTCATTGGTTATTTTTCAATTCAATTCAATTAAATTTGTTTTTATTGTGAATCACAGGGAAGTACAAAGGATGTTACAAAATTACATTATAGATCAGCTGTGTTCCGCCACTTGGGCATACAATATTATAATCGTATGATTATAATATTGTATACCCAAGTGGCGAAATGCAAATAAACACATGTCAATATAGAAATATTAAATTATCATCAACAATATTAATTATTTTACATTTACATTACACATATTACATTACATTATTAATTTTAAGTCAAAGTCACATCTAAATTATAGAAAATATTATACCTATTGCTAAAAATAAAATATAACTTTATATAACTTAACAATGTTTTTTAAATCGTCTGCCCATATTTTTTTGTTAATCTTTCATTTGTAAATACTCTTTTACCGAGTAGTGACATTTTGCCAGTAACCATTTATGCAGTTTCTTTTTAAAAATTGATATTTCATTTATATTCCTGATCTCTAATGGTATAATATTATATATGCGTGGGCCCAAACAGAAGACACTTTCATGCAGTAACTGTGTATTACTAGAAACTTTGTGTTGTACAGTTTGTCATTATGACGCGCTCTAAGCCGATATTCAAACAAGCTTGTATTTGTTTTTATAAATATTGAAGTCTCATAAATAAAGAGACTGGGCAACGGTAGAATATTTTATTTAATAAAATGCGGTCTGCAGGAGTCTGTTTGTTGTAGGTTACACATACTTCTGATACAACGCTTTTGTGCAATCCCAGAAGATTATTCCGTAACGTAGCGCAGAGGCGACATAGCCGTGGTAAGCTGTAAGTTACGCGGGTTGATTTACTACTTTATTTAATTTGTGGAGGGCATGTGAACATTGGCTTAGTTTTTTGCAGATACTTTCAGTATGAGATTTCCAATTCATTTTACTGTCAGTGTACAAACCTAAAAACTTAATTGTATTAATTTCTTGTATTTTTGTATTTAGGTAAATTGTTTTCTATATTATTACGTTGTTTAAAGAACATTATTTTAGTTTTATCAAGATTAATTTTTAAGTTATTCATATTAAGCCAAATAAGGGAAAAGGCTCGCAACAAGACTGCAAGAACTATAGAGGCATTAGCCTTCTCAGCATTGTTGGCAAACTATATGCGAAGGTACTGATCGAAAGAGTTATGGAAGTAACCGACAAGAAAATATGGGATGTACAAGCAGGATTCCGAAAGGGTATGGGGTGCACGGATCAAGTCTTTTCCTTGCTGTGCACAGCCGTAAAATTTTTGGCCAAAGATCAAAAGGTCTATTGCGCATTCGTGGATTTGGAAAAGGCTTACGATAAAGTGGTGAGGAATGAAATGTGGTCCGTACTGTCGATGTATGGGGTGAACAGCAGTCTCATACGACCTCTGAAATCCCTTTATGAAGATTCTAGAGCTTGTGTGAGGGTAAATGGGTCGTACACGGATTGGTTTACCATCGAGGCAGGTGTTAGACAGGGATGTGTAGCGTCGCCGTGGCTGTTCAACCTCTTCATGGACAGTTGTTTGCAAGATTTGAAAAATAGTGACGTGGATTAAGGATGAATGAGTTACTTGTCAAATGCCTCCTTTATGCTGATGATCAGGTTATACTTGCGTCTTCAGCGGAGGAGTTGCAGGAGATGGTAACAATCATGCATGGTGCGTTAGAGAGGAAAGGTATGAAAGTGAATGTAAGTAAAACGAAAGTTATGGTTTTTGAAAAGTAGGAATGCGTTACGGCTCGAATGTTATGATCGATGGACAGCGGGTGGAGCAAGTGAATGAGTTTGTGTATTTAGGTACGCTGTTTACGAAAGATGGTAAGAATGTAGAAGATATTGAAAGAGAAGTTAATGCAGGTAATAGAGTGAATGGAGCTCTGAAGGCGTTTATGAATAGCCAAAACTTGTCCAAAAAGGCACGATTGGCTGTGCATAGAGGGGTGTTAGTACCTACTCTTATGTATGGTAGTGATAGTTGGGTATGGCAGAAGAGTCATGAAAGTAGAGTAAATGCTGTGGAAATGAGAGCACTGAGAAGTATGCCTGGTGTTTCTTTGACTGACAGAGTAAAGAATAGTGTGATAAGAGAGTGTTGTGGGGTAAAAGAAGATGTAGTGAGAAGCATCGAGAAAGGTATGCTAAGATGGTTTGGGCATGTGGAGAGGATGGATGATGAAATACTGACCAAACAGATATATAAGGCAAGTGTGGATGGGACAGGACGAAGGGGAAGACCTAGGCGGATGTTCTTTGACCAGATTGGAGACATCCTGAAAAAAGGACAGGAGTACCCTTAACAGAAGAGCATGCATGAGAAACTAGATGGGAGTGAATGAAGCAAGAGAGGTATGTCAAGATCGTTGCAAACGGCGTTCCGTAGTCTCTGCCTACCCCTCCGGGAAACAGGCGTGAGTCTATGTATGTATGTAAAGATTTATTTATGTCATATTCTAGTTTAATTTTATTATTATTGGTTTAAAGTACTGTGCTATCGTCTGCGAATAGTTTCATTTTTTCTGTCGTTACTGTGGGCATGTCATTTATATAAATGAGGAACAAAAGTGGACCCAATATGCTATCTTGAGGAATTCCTATTGAGACGTTTTTAAAAGCAGATTTAAACGTTTCTTTAGTTTTGGTAGCTATAGACAACCTTTTTAATTCTGTAAACTGTTTCCTATTACTAAGATAAGATTTGACAATATCATACACATTACCTCTAACTCCGTAGGCATATAGCTTATTTAACAGAATTTTATGTTGGACGTGATCATCATCATGACATGGTCATATCCATATAGAGGGCTGCTACTGGGGTTCGATTATCCATATTCATTAAAACGTCCTTTAAAAAGTTATATATTGCTAAGTTTATATATTTGTTCTTTCTAAATCCGTATTGACATGCTGTAAAAATGTTATTAGTTTCAAAGAAATTGTATAGGCAGTTATATATAACTTTTTCAAAAAATTTGGAAAATACAGACAATATAGCGATTGGCCTATAGTTATTAATTTCTGTCTTATTACTTTTTGTATACAAAGGTTTTATAGTAGCCGTAGCCGGTCATATGACCGGCTACGTTTTTTACAACTTCTGTTATTATTCCGTCATATCCTGCGCTGAAAGTATTTTTAAAGAACATATTACTTTTACAATATCATGAGTTATTGTGGGGGGCAAAAATACTGAATTCTCATTGTAATTTATTTTAGTGGGCAATCTCAATGTTTTTTCACTATTATTTTGCTTCTCTGTTTCTATAAAATGGCTGTTAAATATGTTTGCTATATGTTTGGGGTCTGTAATTACTTCACTGTTAATGATAAGTTTCTCAATACCATCATTAGGAAATTTATTTTTGATATAATTTATAATCTGCCAAGTCGCTTTACATTTGTTATTAGCGGAATGAATAAAATGATTATTTTGAGCCTTTTTTGTGAGTGTAATAATTTTTTTATATCGCTTGGCGTATGTTTTAAATTTAACTTTATTTTCTTCATTAAAATGTGTTCTATATCTCTATAATAAGTCCCGTTTTCGTTTACTACACACTTGTATGCCTTTTGATATCCATTTTGGCCTAGTCGTAGAACGGACCCGATATTTCTTAATCAGAAAACATAAATCATTTATTAACAAAAACAAATCTAGAAACATATTATAAGATTCATTAGGGTCGCAAGATTCATAAAAAGAGTCAAAAGAAATTTGTTTTATATATTTACCAAATATTTCTTTGTTACTTTTACTATAGTGCCGTTTAAAAGATAACCAATATTTTAGTAAGCTAACCTTCTTTACCGGACATGTTATTATTTGGGCACTATGGTCTGATAGGGCGTTTGTCCTGTACAGCCTCTGATGTTGTGGGCAATGTTGTCGATACAAGTACTACTGGCATTGCGTGTCTGTTGATCAAACTGAAGTACCAAATTAAAACTTAAAAGTAATTCCACGAAATTATCTCTCATCACGGATTTACTCAGTGTATCACAATTATAATCCCCACACAGAATACATTTTTTACCATTTGTACACAATTTGGTTAGGATTTTATTTAAAACTAGAGGACGCCAGCAGCTACGCCTGCAATTATTTTAAGTTTACCCGTTTTGGCCGATCCCGTGGGAATTTCGGGAAATCCCTTCTTAGTGCACCCCTACGGTCCCCAAGGAACATACATGCCAAATTTCAGCTTCCTGCGCCCAATAGTTTCGGCTGTAGCGTGTCTGTCAGTCAGTCAGTAACACAAGGATTTTATATATTAAGATTAAAAAGAAAGTATTTATTGAGCTTGCAATTCTACTGGGTGGCCTGTAGATACAAATAATAATTATTTTAAGCTGTGTTAATTCAATTCCAGAACATTCAATTATGTTTGCAATAGACATTTCGGCGATTTCTTTAAGTGGTTGACACTGATAGTTATTTCTTAAAAGAATGCAAGACCCTCCATGCCTGCTGGATCTCATAAAGGAAGATACTAGCCTATAACCCGGTAATATTAAAAAGTTTTCGTCGCCTTCTGTCATATTATGTTCTGTGATACATAGGATGTCTACTGAAATACCTTTTACACATAATTCGTCTAATATTACAGTCAGCATGTCTGATTTGTTTTGTAAACCGTTTATGTTCTGGTGAAGCACATTAAGATATTTCTGAACGAAATAACTGGTTACATATTGTGTTTGAAATAGAATTAGTTTTATTATAAGTCAAATCGATTAGATCGATTGAGTAACATTTTGTTTAGTCTATTGAAAATTTCTGACAATGGTCACACTGAACTGTCATTCACTTACTTTGGTTCTTTGTCGTTTCCCGCGGTCAGCGAAAAAACCTAGCTCTGGATAGATTTCGTTTTGTGAGCGTTTTGATCTTGTATTTAGAACCCGTTTGATCGCCACTTCCTTGATCAATAACTGGCACCGGTTAATTGTGATAAAAATAGTATTTTAACGAACATTGTAAAACTTGAGTGAATCCGATGCACGTGGTTGGTGCCGGACGAATTTGCTGATTGAAAACGCTGCGTTGGAGTCTGGTAAAGTAAAGATAATTCACTTGCTAATATTGGCCAATTTAGTCTCGTGTGTGTCTAGCTTGCCTCCAGGACTCCACTCAAGAACATCACCAGGAGATATTTGGTAAGACATTTTATTAATATTAGAATTTATATTCATTCGCTGTGCTACCGCAGTGTATGTTGGACCTTTGCCTTGGGCTGAGACTGGATGAATTAATCGCTTCCACTGATCTCTGTAAACCTTACCCGATCTCAGCTCAAACTCTAGACATAATTTTGGTAGCAGAGCGTAGTTAACTGTGCCTATATTGTAAACTTGTATCTTAGCCGTTGATTGCATCTGAACTCAGATTGGTGTTGTATGAGCTATATATCTCACCTTGTAGACAGTATTGTAGTGTTTGTCAGGTCAGTTATTGTCTAAAATACATAATATTTAATTGTATAAGTTGACCTAGATAAGTTGAAACACATGGTCACATAACCTCAATCAGTAATTGTTGATTTGTATTGTTGAAAAATCTAACTTAAATTTGTTGTTGCATTAATAAGTCAGTTTGTTTGGATACATAACAGCTGTATGTATCAATAAATTTAGTTTATTGCATATATTCATACACATTATAACAACCAACCTGACCTTGCCACTTGAGCGGGTCACATTAATAAACTTTGTTTTGTTATATTATAGATAATATTGCTAGGTAACACATATTCTGTGCTTACTTCCTATTGTATATCTCAAATAACACCGCCAGTCTGTCTGTTGCAAGTAATTAGTTAATTTATTTGAATATTTAACTTTAATTAACTTATTCGAAGGTTCAACTTTGATAGCTTTGACTTTGTTTTGTGTCAATATATATTGAAATTATTAATTTTGTTGGATAGTAGATACCTGTCACTTGCCTGCACTTGCAGTAAACAGGCTAATACTTTGTTGGTTTCAAAGAATTAAGAAAAATTAAGTTTTGATTGTTAATTGTACTAACTCTTTTAACTCTTTTGAAATTTTGATTATGTCAGCTATCAAGGACTTGCGTGCGGCTGCTGGTGCCATTGCATCAGATTTGCGCTGGTTTGCCTCGGCCAGTGCCTAAGTGAACCGGCCTGATCGCCAGCAGGCCTTACTTCAGAGGTACGAGCGGATTGACGATCGCCTGGCAAGTGTGGAACAGCAATTCCGCACTTTCAGCACTTGCTGTCTTGAAGTGTCAATCAATGATTTCACCGCTGACCAGCGAAATAAGGTCAGCGAAGACTATGCCCAGGTCTTAGACCTGTATGATGCTGTCTCCAATAGTGCGAGACAACTAGTTGCCGATAGGGAAGGGCAACCCGGCCTGAAGCAGGAGCTTCCTAGGTCAGCACTGGGGCTGGTGAGTAGGCTCCCTACTTTGGACCTCCCCCATTTTGATGGCTGTCTAGGAAGCTACCTGGGCTTCATTAACTTGTTCGACAGCCTGGTCAATGACAGGGCTGACCTTCGGCCAGCACAAAAATTGGCATATTTAATGTCGGTTCTGGATGGGGAGGCTAAGGGCCTCATCCAGCATCTGCCCGTGTCTGACGAGGCGTACCAGACGGCTCGGGACCTAATTACCCGTAGGTACCATAATAAGCGTGGCCTCGCCGACACGCACATCGAGCAGATTTTGGGTTTGCCGACGCTCACCCGGGTCTCTGGGTTGCGCACCCAACTTTTGAACCCGCTTTTGGTGGCCATCAACGCACTTAAGTGCCTTGACCTGCCCGTGGACCAATGGTCCTATCTTTTGGTGCACATTGTGCTGAAGAAGCTGCCTGCCGACCTGAGGTCGCGTTTTGAGCAGCGCTTTGGTGGGGATAGCGCGACCCATCTGCCCCCTTTGCTGACCTGGAGAGGTTCCTGGAGGATGAGTGCCGGGTCTTGGACAACTCCGGTGGTGACACGCCGGCTAAGACGCAGCCGCCCAAGGTCAAGGAGCAGGCTCGCGGTCACACCCGAGCCAATGTTGACCGGCGCCCTCCTCGCTTTGCGGTCACGCAGAGCCCAGCGGAGTGCTCCTACTGCAAGGTCACGGGGCACCGAACGGCCAGTTGTAGGGCATTCTTGGACCTACATGTCGCCTCTCGTAGGCGCATCGCGAATGCCCGCCGCCTTTGCTTCTCTTGTTTGGGGTCCCACTACCAGCGAGACTGCCCGAACTCTCGCCCCTGTCCTCACTGTGGAGGACAGCATTTGGACATTCTCTGCATGAATGCCAGAGAGGTTGGCCGCTTGTCCAACCAGCCGACGCCGCGCACGGGCGGGTGTTTTGAAGGTGGCAGCCGAGGCTCACCGGCGCGTAGCCGAGAGTCGCCTCGCTCAATTGATCGCCACTCACCCCGCTTGGAGAACCGTAGCGTGCGCACGCCTCCTCTCTCTCGCGCACCTGAATGTGCTGTTCAGCGTCACCAGCACCATGACTGCTGCCCCAGGTATTCCCCTCCTTTGGCGGAGCGTCCCCGCCTTGACTCGCGCCCACCTCGTTTTGGGCGGGTGCGTCACTATGACCCCCCACAGATGGCGCGCGGATCGAGTCATCGCGCCTTTGAGGACTTCAAGCCGCACCCCCATTTTGATTTGCCTGGTCCTGGCCAACGGTCGCCGCCCAGGCAACAATAGGTCATTGACCCCTGCCCTATAACGCCAACCTCCCCCATTGAGACCGTTATCCTACCAACGGTTGCTGTTAGGGTCTGGGGACCCACGGGGACCTCTGTTGTTGTCCGTTCTATATTGGACACAGGTTCACAAGGTTGCATTGTTTCCACTTATTTGGTAGGGCAGGTTAAATTAAATATCGGCTATTTTCCGAATTGTATACGGGGTATAGGTGACGTAGCCTCTAATGTTGAAGGGCAAGTTAAGGTTTTGTTTGGCCCTGTTGGATCTTCACACCCGAGGATTAAAACCTCGGCTATTGTGTTGAAGAATATTTTGGGTATGCATCCACAGAAGCAGCTACCTGCTGCTGTGGTGAATTTGACATCGGGATTGGAACTGGCGGACCCCAAATTTGACACACCGGGACAAATCGATTTGTTGATTGGCTCTGATGTCCTCGGTGGAATTTTGATTGGTGGAAAACGGGTCTTGGTGCCAAATGGTTTGACTGCCATCCCGACAATATTTGGATTTGCTTGATGGGACCTGTACCTAGGGACCCCCCTCCACCCGAACTTGATAATTTGTTGGCTGTAGGCTCCGCTCTCTCTGATGCAGTTCAGAGGTTTTGGGAGGTAGAGGAGCCGCCTCAAGCTGCCCGTTTGAATCCAGAACATGAGGAGTGCGAGCTGTTCTTCCAGAACAACACTGGTCGACTCCGTTCTGGTCGGATTATTACGAGGCTACCCTTCCTGTCTGTTCGGCCTCCGCTTGGTGAGTCACGACCTTTAGCCGAAAAGAGGTTGTTGGCCATGGAGCGCCGCATGGGTCGTGATCCGGAGCTCAGACAGAAGTACATTGAGTTCATGAGGGAATATGAACAGTTGGGACACATGTCTGTGTCAAATTTGGATTGGCGTTCGGTGGAGCATTACTTCCTCCCGCATCATGCGGTATTGAAGCCATCGACTGGCAAGCTGCGCACAGTGTTTGATGGTTCTGCGCAGACTTCAACAGGCGTATCCTTGAACCAGTGCTTGCATTCTGGTCCCAAGTTGGTCAAGGACCTTTGTGACGTCATCACCAGCTTCCGACGACATCAGGTTGTCTTTGTGGCCGACATAAAAATGATGTTCAGGCAGACGATTATCCACCCTGATGACCGTCGCTTCCAGCTGATCCTTTGGAGAGAGTTTCCTCGCGATCCCATGGTCGTCTACGAGCTCAATACAAATACGTACGGGTTAAGGTCAAGCCCCTACTTGGCAATACGTTCTCTTTGGGAGCTCGCAGACCGCGAAGGCCTACGTTTCCCACGAGCCTCCGCCATCTTGAAGGACGATATTTACGTCGATGACATTTGCTCGGGCGCCTCATCAGCGGACGAGGCGATCCTCCTGCGGGACGAATTGATAGGTATTTTGGCCTCCGCTGGTTATGAGTTGCGCAAATGGATTTCCAACTCACCAGCGCTTTTGGAAGGCTTGCCAGAGGATCATCAGCAAGATCCACATTTGTTTGAGATTGTTGACAACCCCGCCATGATGGCTGTTCTCGGCGTTCAGTACAGACCAGTCCAAGACATCTTTACGTATAACGTAGACTTGAAACTGCCTTGTTCTTGGACTAAACGTCTCGTATTGTCTACTGTCGCCAGAACCTTTGATCCGAACGGTTGGATCTGTCCAATTATATTTTGTGCAAAATGCTTCTTGCAGAAACTTTGGACAGCAGGATTGATCTGGGACGAACCTCTGCACGGCACTCTTGTTGAGGAATGGACCTCCTTTGTATCCTCACTTCCTGCTGTCAACGAGATCTCTTTGCCTCGTCCCATCCTTCCTCCCGGGAGGTACAAGGCCACCCTTCACGGGTTTTGTGATGCCTCGGAACGTGGTCACGCGGCCGTGGTGTACTTGCGCACAGTTAGTGCATCAGGTCAGGTGAGGGTTTCCCTGATCATGGCGAAGAGCAAGGTTGCACCCTTTCGGACATCTCTGACCATTCCGAAATTGGAGCTCTCGGGAGCAGCACTACTTGTACGCTTATTGAACCACGTGTCTAACACTTTGGGTAAAAGCATTTGTATTAATGGGACCTACGCCTGGACAGACAGCCAAATTGTTCTTTGTTGGTTGAAGGCTTCTGTTCACACTTTGGAGGTATTTGTTGCTAATCGCGTTTACCAAATCCAGAAATCCGAAGTCAAACTTGTTTGGAGACACGTGCCAGGTGAGCTCAACCCCGCTGATTGTGCCTCGCGCGGATGCTTGACGCCTAGTTTGATAGGTCATTCGCTGTGGTGGGGTCCGGAATGGTTGAGTCGACCAGAAATTGATTGGCCTCGAACGCCAGTTTTGAATACTTCTAATTTGCCGGGTCTACGAACACTCGCTCTTGAGAAGGTGGAATGCGCCTTCGACCCCGATTTTTTGTTGAATCGTTACAGCTCCCTCGACAAGTTGTTAGGTGTCACTGCTTGGATAAAGCGTTTTGTTTTTAATTTTAGGCACCCACAACAGAAACATCTGACACCGTTTCTCTCACCACAGGAACGACAGGAGTCCCTCACCTTTTGGGTTCGTTCTGTGCAATTGGCGCATTTTGAGAAGGAGATTGCTATCCTTAAGTCAGGGAGATCGAAATTGTCGGGAGCTGTCTCTAAATTGAACCCCTTTTTGGACGATACGGGTCTCTTGCGCGTTGGAGGGCGTCTCAAGAACGCCAACCTCCCTTACGGAGCACGTCACCCCCTTTTGTTACCTAAGGACGGTCATTTGGTACGTTTGTTGGTAACTGACCGTCACCTTAAAAACTCGCATGCTGGTTGTAATGCTTTGTTGGATATTTTGCAACGCGAATTTTGGATTTTGTCTGCCCGAAGAATTATTCGGAGTGTAGTCTTTCGCTGCATCCCTTGCTATAAGCTCAAGGCTTCTACCATGCAGCCCTTGATGGGAGACTTACCGGCAGATCGCGTAACTGAGAGCAGGACGTTTGACGGTATTGGCACGGACTTCGCAGGTCCCTTTTTGGTGAAAACGTCGACACTTCGAAACAGCAAGACTGTTAGGGCCTACTTGTGTGTTTTTGTTTGTCTCTCCACAAAGGCCGTACACTTAGAACTGGTCTCCTCGCTTACGACCGAGGCGTTTGTAGCCACATTTGACAGATTTGTATCCCGCAGAGGGATGCCTTCCTTGATCCGTTCTGACTGCGGCACTAACTTCAAGGGCACCTATAATTATTTGAACGATGTTGTTAATTTCCTTGAAACCAACAAAGCTGATATAGGTGATAGGCTTGCCCGACGTGGGATAAATTGGTTGTTTTCCCCACCAAATTGTCCACACTGGGGTGGTATATTTGAGGCCGCCGTAAAATCGGCCAAAACACACTTGCGCAGGAAAACACACTCGCAACTGTGTTTTGTAAGATTGAGGCCGTTTTGAACTCTCGGCCATGCCCGATCTCCTCAGATCCGAATGATTTGGAGGCCCTTACGCCGGGCCATTTTTTGATTGGTCGCCCACTTGTCGCCTTGCCTGAGTACCCCTATATTGATACGAGACCTGGTCGTCTCTCGCGCTTTGATTTGGTACGCCAGATTACTCAGAGCTTTTGGAAACGCTGGAATTTGGAATATTTGCACATACTCCAGCAACGCGTTAAGTGGACCGACAAGACCGATCCACCCAAGATTGGTGACCTCGTTTTGATCAAGGAGGCTAACCTTCCGCCACTTAGATGGCGCAGGGGGCGCATCCTTCGTTTGGTAACTGGGGCTGATGGAGTTCCCCGATTTGCTGAGGTCTTGGTGGACGGTTCGATTCTGAGGAGAGCGGTTGCAACATTGTCACGTCTACCAACCGATTAGCGGACCGGTAGGCCGGTCCGGGGCGGGTGGATGTTTGAAATAGAATTAGTTTTTATTATAAGTCAAATCGATTAGATCGATTGAGTAACATTTTGTTTAGTCTATTGAAAATTTCTGACAATGGTCACACTGAACTGTCATTCACTTACTTTGGTTCTTTGTCGTTTCCCGCGGTCAGCGAAAAAACCTAGCTCTGGATAGATTTCGTTTTGTGAGCGTTTTGATCTTGTATTTAGAACCCGTTTGATTGCCACTTCCTTGGTCAATAACTGGCACCGGTTAATTGTGATAAAAATAGTATTTTAACGAACATTGTAAAACTTGAGTGAATCCGATGCACGTGGTTGGTGCCGGACGAATTTGCTGATTGAAAACGCTGCGTTGGAGTCTGGTAAAGTAAAGATAATTCACTTGTTAATATTGGCCAATTTAGTCTCGTGTGTGTCTAGCTTGCCTCCAGGACTCCACTCAAGAACATCACCAGGAGATATTTGGTAAGACATTTTATTAATATTAGAATTTATATTCATTCGCTGTGCTACCGCAGTGTATGTTGGACCTTTGCCTTGGGCTGAGACTGGATGAATTAATCGCTTCCACTGATCTCTGTAAACCTTACCCGATCTCAGCTCAAACTCTAGACATATTGGATTTTCGTTTTTTGACTCAGGCGAATTGTTAAATATTGTATTAGCTGATGTTTGTAATATGGGATCTGTTTGTACACATTTGTCAACAAAAATAGTTCCTTTAGATGTATTGTTTCGCTGTGTCTTTAAATATTGATAATTCCTATAGTACTCCTTTCTGAGAATTTCTCTTAAAATTGACCTTGTAGCATTTTTCATAAAATTTGATCAATTAGGTATATATTTTGAATAATCCATGTTCAAATACATGGCATTTTTATAGCTTTTACAGACAAACTTTATAACATAGTTTAATTTGGATTTATTTGGAATATTAAGACAGAATAATTAACACTCCTTTACTTTAATAGCTTTAGTTCTAGAATTTGTGAGCTTGATAAGACCAAAACTTTATAATTAAATATTCACAAAACAACATTTTTATTTGAACATCTTTATTCAACAATGCAAGTCACATAAATCATCTTTAAATAAAAAAATCTTTAAAGATTCATAGTCATAATCCAATTTTTAATCTTTTCTTCAAAAATAAGTATTCAAAATTCGAAACGCGGTGTTCATTTTTTTACGAAATCGAAGTAAATATTTGAGCTTTTTTTCTCGGTAAAAAAATCTCCTCCGATTGAATATTTGATCGAAGAGCCCTTCTATGAAGTGCATATAGTAAAGTAAAATATTTTACTGTACGCCGCGCGCCGCTATAAGGGATCTGTGTTCGGATTATTTGGCTGCTTTTAATATTTACATATTTTATGATAAAAACCTTGTGGATATGTAATACGACTTAATATATTTTTTAGTGAATACATTTGTACGTTTTCAGGTGCGGCTTCGGATGCAAATGATTGGCTGTAAATATCCGTTTAGTCGCATTGCCGAATGTTTGTTTTTGTTAGTCTTTATAGAGTGAAAATAGTTTGTATATGAAGACAACTCCCGTACTAGGGGCTAAATCCTGTGTCGCGGGGGCTTTACAAACATATAACCAACGGACACAATGAACACCCAGACTCACAACAACAATTTATGGATCACACAAAGTGTTGTCTCGTGTGGGGATCGAACCCACAACACTCGGTGCAGTGTCAAGCGGCGAGGCGACCGCTTAAACCACTACGCCAACCGTGCAGTAAAAAAAATGTGTGGTCTCGTATTCTTAAAAATCGTGCTTGAGTAGCATAACTGGGAATTGGAATTATACAGCTGTGATGCATTTCGCCGTCAATTTTTTCTATACCTGTGTACATATGATTTCAAGCATTGCACGGGCTCACTTTTAATTGCGGCATAAAACATCTGTCCACTTAAAAAATTTTTCGTTGCCCAGGTATTATCTTACTTAGTAAGACTTGGCATGATGTCCAAACGAGTAGATTTTGGCTCGGTGATGGGTCTAGTGACACACTGTATATATAGCAATTATTTTCTGCCCAATAGTATCCAAGATTGATAGATTTCATAAAATTACAGCCTAATGACGACAATTTTGTAAGACAATAAAAAAATGGAATATTTCGTCGTTAAATGATCTCTACTTCGGTGCAATATGACACCACTCCGGCCAAATTACTATCATCGAGTAAAAATCGCAGTAAATTCGGTTCGGTCATTGAAGAAAGTACACCGAACAAAGCGAAAGACAGACAGACTAATTGCTATTACCTAAGGGCAGATACTTTTATAAGAACTTAGAATAATTCTTGTATTGTGTAACGTCTAATTATCCAGAGATATTACAAGGGCGACATCAAAAGGCACGTTAATGACTTGATCCTGCACGTAGGTATACGCTATTCATGTAAGTAATCAGGAGCACAGTTGTGTTGCAACGATCTCCGATATTATATTGTCCAAGCATTGTACAGAGCAATGTGTGACTACAGAGGCGTGGTAGTGAACGAATGAATGATCTAATAACATTCTTTTGTTCATTGTAGCGTATAGTAATAAATAGATACTATGGCTAATAAGAATTTAGTTTGATTTTATTTATCTATTCTTTATTGGACACCTCTGTAATCTTAAATGAACAATAGAAAAATAACGACGGCTTTATAGCTTTAAGCGATTTTTACCAGGTAACCATCGGATGGCAATATTATTGGTGTGAACACTATTTCTTAAGTAGCACAGAAGATATCATTTTTTAATAGTGCTTGGTGAGTCTTTGTGAGTATTTAATTCTATGAATGATGGGCGTAAAGATCTTTCTGAGGAAGAAGATAGGCATACGCCATTGCGTGTTTTGATTATAGAATATAAGAATAGAATATAAGATTTGAAAAATAGTATATATATCGTTTATTCTGTATTTAAAGAACCGAATGAGTAATCATTCGTTCATTCAACCATTGGTTCTCACCTCTGTATCCAACCTACTCTTTCCTAGCATCGATCGCCGTCGGGGTCGTTGATGTTTCATGGACAATTTACGTCGTGCCCCCTCGTTGTACAATATTGTCGCTTGCCTTGTACACGATTGTAACGTGGATTATGCTATAGCGGAATGGACTAAGCTTTTGTAAGGAATTCGACGTAGGGGGCTTTGATGTGTTGTGTTACTGTTTTGTTTACTATGAGCGTGTGTTGGTGTAGAGTAATTATCGTACAGAGCCATCATACAATGTACAATGTAGTGAAGGGTGGAGTTATGGTTCTGGAGGTTTTGTTGACATTGTAATTAATGTGGACGGAGAATTATTAATCTGCTGGCCTTTGGCGGTCATTCCTGGTCTTATTGACTAGGAAAGGTGATTAAACTTTGTGTTGTTAGTTTGTGCTAGAAGGCTTATCTCAAAAATATATATTGGCATAAAACAACAAAGAAAATATTGCCAAGAAAGAAAACATGAACATATTGGAAAGAGTTTGGAGCAAATATATTGTATAACCAAATATGTCTACAATACCATGGCATGTATTTAAGATGGTCTACTATTACAATCGGCACCAAAATTTACATCATTAAGTTTGCTGTGGTATTAATCTACTATTCTCTGCGAGCATTATTCAGATGCAATGGAACATATATGACATAACATTGATGACACATGATGTACTTAATGTCATTAAAGTCTAATCATACTTGACATAAATATATAGAGTCGATCATAGACTAATGATTGGTCTCGCTCTGCTAAGCGATACCAATCATTTGAATAGGGGGTCGACGTTGACATATTGTTCAAATGATTTTGTTATTATTACTATAATGTTAAAGTGTCAGTTAATTAGGAGAATACCATTCATGACACAAGTATGGCACTAAGACTAGGTCAAAACGGCATTTAAAAAAATATATAATCACGAAATTGGCCTTTTAGTAAAATTTATCGTTAGCAAGAAAAGCCGGGTTTGCTAATTGAACCTTGTATTACAACCGGGAAATATCCAACCAGAGCTTAGACCATCGATAGCGAACATCGTAATATTGTGCCGTACATCGATCTGTCTTTAGAAGATAAACAGTCTGTGTTGGTATTTTCAAGTTTGTGGCGTTATTTGACCAATAAAGGGAACTGAGTAAATAATATTATATTTGTCGCAGAGTTGTTGGCTAGATGGTTTGTCTTTGTATAACGGCTGAAAAGTGGCTGCGAGGTTTGAAATGTTGGGTAAACTTGGGTATTTAATAATGCTTCAGGACGACGGAATACAAACATTTCATTTTATGTGCCATTTACTAAAGTTAGCGAGAACTATAAAGTCTCTACATCCACACAGTACAGCACTGTGTGTGTCTCAGAATTTCTTTGAAAACAAACCATTTGTATTAAGTTATTTACACCATCAGATTATAAAATCCGTTGCCATAAGTAGTGAAACAAACTGAACAGCTTCAATTCCTTCAAATAAAAGAAAATATTTCTAACGTAGCTTGCAACATTCGATCCAAGCCCTTACACGGCAAATTAAATAAAAGCTTGGTACAAATCCGCAGTATGCACACAACAACATCCTATCGAAACATGATCTGGCTTTCACAAAGCTTTCCCATCCAATCACTGGAAACTCATTTCATTTCTCAGCATCGACAATTGTAGTACAAAATCCACATCAACAACATCAGCATTCGACAAAAGTTAATTAAAGAAGTAACACATCAGAATTTGCTGCAGGCAAATCGGCTACAAAAGCATTCAGACTGGTCAACAGGGGCATGCAATTAGTAATAAAGTGTCGTGCGTTCTGGCGGTGGTCCAGCAAACCTGCCGCTTGCTTCTGCCAATTGTGGCTCTATGAGTTTGCTACTTTATGTACCGTTCGTAAACTTAGATGAATACCTACATTATGCAATGGTTGGCGCGGATCGGATTCTAAATTGTATTTTGGAGTGAAGTGACTTTGTTAATGTATTTGTCTTGCTGTTTGATTTGTTTGCTTTGATATTTATTTATTGACTCACGTCTGTAGAAGTCTGTTTATTGTGAAGGCATATCGAGCGAGATCTTGCAATTGGTAATGCCTTAGTCATTATTGCACTCGAAATTTCATTATTGCACACGAGAGTATTGCAGGACATGATATGTGTATGATTCAATGTAATTATTTTGTTTTAGTGTGTAGGAATTAATTGGATGGAAATTTTATATATTTTTTTTTTATTTATAAAATATTTTATTGTTTTGTTTAATTAATTTGATACTACTACATTTTTGACATTATTTTTGCATGCCGCAAGTTAAAATATAGTGATACTATTTATTGTAAAACACTGACATCACTTTGCACCTATGTTTGAGCAAAATATAGAATTTGAATTTGAGATCTTTACAGAAGTCACCTTGTTCTGAACTAGTTACAGGATAAGCTTTTGTTATTCCATGTGCACTTGAACGTACACGCAATAATAGAACTACATTTTATCGGCACGGCAGTATAAAATAACGGTGTTACACTAGATATCAGGGCTCAGTGCCTGAGGCAACCAAATTTGTCGGAGCATCGACATCCAGCTGGCGGGCTCGTTACATGACGCCACTGTGTGCAGAGCCCGTGCCTGAGTGTGTTAGTTAGTATATTTAGTTTATTGCTCGGATTTTAATGACGGCAATCATTAGATCTGTATACAGGTTGTCACAAGACCCATCACCAAGGCGAAGTCTACTCGTTGTGAACATCATGCCAAGTCATACTAACCAAAAAAATGGTTAATTTTACTATGATAGTACACGGGTCGGTCATAGTATTAGTATTGCAATTACCAATTATCACGTATTTTTGTGGACAGTTTTGAGACAGTTTTGGGACTTAGTGTTTTTATTTTTCAACTACATAAATATGATCAGTTAAAGATACTTAGTGCCCTGTTAAATTTTTTGTACTAATTAAAAAATTGTGGTATATATATATATATATATTCCATGAAGTACACCATAACTTACTCATTCTCTCTGGAAGAAATCGCATTTTGCAATAAGACCGCCCTTGTACCACTAGTTTTAAGTTCTTTATGTGATCATTTTATTTGTATTTCTGTTTTTTGTGGTGTATAATAAAGAATTTTTATTTTATCTTATATTAGCAGGGTAAATGCATCTATTTTGTACCTAATTAGAAAAATTCCATGCTAACTTTGAGCCTCAATATCTCCTGTACCAGTAAATTCCCAGGTATGGTGCCGTAGTAAAAAAAATTCGTAATGATTGGTACAACATGGGATTTCAGTTTTCGATAAGGGTCTTGTTACACCCTGTATATAATTATTATGCGTTACTTGCTGACTGACAGACAAGGCACAGACAAAAATATATGGCGCAAGGAGCTGAAATTTGGTATGTATGTTCCTTGATGACCGTAGGGATGCACTAAGAAAGGATTTCCCGTAATTCAGCGTGGCTGCGGGTATCCTCTTGTATATAATAACCTACTACATTAAAGGAATCATGTAGGTTTTTACTTCTTCACTGTATTAAATATTTTGTTTATAAAGAGAATCATATCAACATACATAATTAGAATCGCTTTTCAACGGCACGATAGTATAAAATAACGGTGCACACTAGGTATCAGGGCTCAGTGCCTGAGGCATCCTAATTTGTCGTAGCATTGACATCGAACCGGCGCTCATTACACGCGACACTATGTGCAAAACACGTGCCTCAGTGTGGTAGTGACGATATTGAATTTATTGGTTGGATTTTAATGTCTGAAGTCGTTAATTTGGTATTAAATGTTAGCCAATCAGTTTTAGTATCTAATTAGAAAAATTGTACGTCGACTTTGAGCCTCAGTATCTCCTGAAGCAGTAATTTCCATCGTGGACATCCGACTGGCGGTATCATTATACGCGGGCATTATGTGCAGAACACGTGCCTGAGTGTGTTAGTGACGATGTTGAGTTTATTGGCTGGAGTTTAATAACTGCAGTCGTTAGATTGGTATTATATATTAGGTTATTGGAGAAGTTTTTTTGTACATTGAAATATATTTATTTTCTTAAGATTGTCCTATACATATAATTATATAAGTTTATTTAACACGATGCAAATACCATCTTTGCGTAGAGACGGAAAACTCGACATCAAACCCTATACGACTGCCTCGTTGGTCTAGCGGCATAAATGTGCGCGTGGGATCTGGAGGTCCCGGGTTCGATTCCGTGGTCGGGCAGTGTTATTGGGTTTTTCTGTCCCGAAATTCTCAGTAGTAGCACGGAGTCTGGAAATGTGCCCGGTACGGCAATAGGCTCGCCCCTTATTACGTGGGACTAAAGTATATCTGGCGAAAAGTGGGTGTAGAAATACACCTCTGCCTACCCCTTCGGGGATAAAAGGCGTGAAGTTATGTATGTATGTATATAACAGTTACATGGTTACCGTAACGAGGCTCTGTTCAGTTTACGATTGTGTGTCAAGTTGTCTTTAATGGCTTTTTGTCGACTCGACACAAGTCTTGACATATCCAGATGTCGAAATAATATGTGCCTACCTAATACTAATTTCGAGGTTTACCAAATTAACACACTTGTGTCGAGTTGGTGAAAAACTCGTCTTTGGATGATGGATTCTTTTCAGTACAACAAGACGCAAAGGAAGAGTAGCTAGGTTTCTGTAAAAAAAAAGAAATCTGAACGTGATAATCCGAATAAGAGATCCAAAACCTTTACCGAGCAACTCTTATGTATATATACAATCGGAATATCCGAAACGACTCAATATATGCAAGGAGTTTCTGGAGCGATAAATCGATCTAACTTTCATTTTTAGAAAACACGATTTATCAATTTAAAAAATATATCGAGCAAATCCATCGGTTTTCCATGTACTTACTTTAACTTGATTCGAGAAATAGGCAATATAATATTATTTAGCATCGTGTTAGTTCCAAACTTTATCTTCGTACAAAAATTCATCCCGAAATATAACGTAACAGAAAAATTACAAGAGAGTTGCAAACCCCAAGTTGTTCCCCTCGTTTTTACTTTTTGCCTATATATATATATATATATATATATATATATATATATATATATATATATAAACGACTGTTTGCGGACTTGGTTGATCACGCGGTATTGCCGTTCCTTACTTGATCCACCTTTGCACTCGAATAACATTTGCTCTATGGAATATATTGTTGATTTTATCACAATATTGCCATTCATGGCAAGACGTTGCCAAACATATTCAATAAAATTAAGATATATTCGTGATTAATTTGGCTGAAGTTCCGAACAAAACTGGATCCGTAACGGCCATATATCTCAGACCGACGTCAACTTTTTGGCTCCGAATTATATGCCATACATCATCCTCCTCTTATCGTTATCCCAGTTTTAACCCGGGGTCCGCTTTCTAGTCTAACCGGATTTGGCGGAATATTAGCTTTTCCACGGAGCGACTGCCTATCTGACCTCCGCAAACCCGAAGGGATAGCGATATTTCATGGTTTAGACTAGTGTCAGTTTATTTTAGAGGTACCGACGCCCTATAACGACTGTCAAAGATCTTCATGACAGCCGGGACCGACGTCTTAACGTGCTCTCCGAGGCACGAGACAAGCGATAATTAACAATTCAATACGCACATAACTCCGAAAAGTCAGTGGTGCACGCCGTGGATTCGAACCCGATACCCTCTGCATGGCAGTCCGTTGGTATCTCCACTAGGCTATCGCTGCCTAATTCGAATTATATGCCATACGTGCGTCCTTATTTTAATCCAGACCAGACAATTATAAATATGTGGTTCCAGGGACAAGTTACTTCAGTAATTGCACCGTGTTGTAATATAATTATTATATAACCATTTTATAAATTCTTACCAGCACTATAATGATCCTATTTCTACTTGATAATTTAAATACTATTTAAGTCCGATATTTTCCATTTTTTGCATACTATTTGGCTCCATTTATACTGTATAATAATTATGACAAATCATCACCATCCTCCGAGCGTTATGCCAGTTGCATCCAGGCCTTCGCCTTGGAGCCCGGGCTCCGCTTTCTAGTCTAACCAGAATTGACAGAATATTAGCTTTTTCACAGAGCGACTGCCATCTTACCTCCGCAATCCGAAGGGATAGCCATATTCTATGGTTTAGACCAGGGTCAGGATGTTCGTGGGTACTAATTCCTCCTAACGACTGTCAAGGATCTTTTTGATGACAACTGGGACCGACGGCTCAACGTGCTCTCCGAAGCACGGAGGATGTGACTTTTTGTGGCCGGTTACCCATCTATAAACCAGACGGTGACGAACCCGCTTAACCTTGCGAACCGATAGATTCGAGCGGTCGCCACTTTGCCACGGGCCGCTCACTTTATACGCCACATGTGCGTACTTATTTGAATGCTAAACTATATATTATATTAGACCTGCTGGTTAATATAATGTGGCTCCAGGATTATGTTAGTTGAGTATTTTTGTTTGAATATTTTAGCTTACTATTTAACGCATAATTGTATACCATAATCTGTATATTTATTTGGCTCCTTTAAGACATACATATACCCGTCAATCAATATTTAATGGTTTCACATTACAATTATTTAAATTTTAGTTAGCCATTCATAAGATGATCCATTGAATATCTATTCATTACGTCCATACATTGTCAAAACCGAAAGCATACTATTTTGATCCGCTTTAAATATTATAAACTGATACTGATAATTTTATGCACACAAGCTTATGGATATTATGTGGCTACATTACTATACACGCCGCGCCATATCTGCGTGCTTATATGAATTTGGGACGTTTAGCTGGTACCTATGATGAAATATCATCAATTCATCATCATATCAGCCAAACGACGTCCACTGCTAGACATAGGCCTTCTCCTAGGTTCTCCAACATACCGGTCTTGAGCCGCCTGCATCCAACCGCTTCTCGCGTTCTTAACGAGATCGTTGATCCACCTTGCGGGGGGCTTACCTCTGCAGCGTCAACCGGTATGTGGCCACCACTTCAGAACCTTTCTGCCTCCACGGCCTCAACTTCGAGATATGTGCCCTGACCACTGCCACTTCAGCTTGACTATCCGGAGAGCTATGTCTTTGGTTCTCCTGCAGATCTCCTCATTTCTGATTCGATCTCGCATAGGAAACCTCCAAGAATACCTCTCTCCATCGCCCTCTGAGTGACCTTGCGCCTTCGGATAATGCCCATACATATTTAATATCATTAGATGAAACCCTTATCTATTTTCCATACATAAGTTGATCTAGAGGATTTATATTTATTATAACCATGCATTGTTAGATCCACGAGTGAAATTATAGCAGCCATGGAGTTATTTGCTAGCATTATGTTGTTGATTTACGCATTATTTAACTCTGATTACATGCTGCATCGTACGTACTTATTTGAATCCAGTAAACTTATATAAAAATAAATTAATGTGATGTGGCTCCACATTATACTTTACATGCCATATCTTAATACTTATGTAAATCCAGTCATATTACTACCAGCTAACCAACCGATCAATACTATGAAGCTCCAGGATTAAGTTCATTAATTGCATGATTATTAGTAGTATAGAAAATGGTAAACCATTTTCTATTTAAAACTATTATTACAATCGTACTCTAAATTATATGCCACATTCTGTTTACCTAATTGGCTCCAGTAATAGGTCATACAATACATTTGCTCATGAGGACTACGCAGCTCTAGAACGATATGAATGAAGTATTCATTTTTATACTACAAAGGTGGCAAAAGCGCCCGCCTGATAGTAAGCAGCTAATCATAGCCATGTAATACTAATAATACCAACTAGACATTATAAGCGCGTTGTTTTATCTACTACTGTCCTACTACCAAAACCACCTTGTGGAGAGGCTTAAGTCCTGTAGTGGACTGCAAAAGGCATTCAATTTATTGTGACCACCTGCCTATACTATCAGATCAACATTTAGACACCAAAGAAGTTTATATACAATAGCGGGCATTGTAATAATAATAAAGCACCTACTACCAATCATCATTCTCAGAACGTTATTCCGTTAATATGGTAGTTTTGGTTGACTACTATTACCGTTTTCTACCAAAAAAGCATTTTTTTTTTCAAAATTACCAAACCTAACATTTCTACAATTTGTGTAATTTCTTAAATTTCTACCAAATCTACAATTATCTCAAATCAACCATTTGTGCGATAACAACTATTGCTACCAAAACTACAATTTCTGCCAAAACTACCATTTCCACCAAAACTACTATTCATACAAAAACAACCATATCTTCCAAAACTTCCATTTATTTCAAAGTAACCATTTTCTACCACAGATTCTGCCAAATTTTCTACCAAAGCTACAAGTTCTGCCAGTCACAATTTTCTACCAAATACTTAATTCCTATCACTTTTAAATGATATTATTAGTACTTTATCTATATTATTCAATAGAACTTATGACGTGCAAATTTTATTAATGTTGACCTTTAATTTAAAATGTGTCATACAGTGTGATGAACAGTAAGACTTATGTAATAGCACTATAGTATTTAAGATTATATCTAATGTAAAAAGAACATTTGTACGCCGGTGACGGCAAAATACTATGGATTTAAAAACAGTAAACAACTTTGTAAACAGTATTCCAAACAAAGAAACTATTATTTTCTATTCTGTAAATGTTTCACATAAATAAAAAATTGATGTCCGAAGGAACTCCATCGTGGGTATTGTGTTTCGAAAGAAATTTCAGATACATTTTCATAATAGATGCTTAGACTTGACAGAATATTAGCTTTTTCACAGAGCGACTGCCGTCTGACTTCTACAACCCGAAGGCGTAGGCATATTTTATGGTTTAGACCAGATAGTTGAGGGCATTGATTACCCTAACGACTGTCAAAGATGATAACCGACACCGATGGTTTTACGTGCTTTACGAGGAACGAAGGGATGTGATCTTTTGTGGCCGGTCACCCTATGTCCAGCAGTGGACGTCGTCTGGCTGATATGATGATGATATTTCATATCAGCCAAACGACCCAAATTCATATAAGTACGCAGATATGGCGTGGCGTACATACGTAATGGAGCCACATAATATTCATATAAGCTATTGTGCATAAGATTATCAGTATCAGTTCATATTTAAAGCGGATTAATATAGTATGCTTTCGGATTTGACAATGCATGGACGTAATGAATATAAATTCACTGGATCATCCTATGTATGGAAAACTATAATTTAAATAATTGTAATGTGAAACCATTAAGAATTGATTGACGGGTATATACAGGGTGATTTGTAATTGCTTGTATTCCCTTCGGGAGGTTATTCTAGGGCCAAAATGGAGTATTTTTACCCCCTACATATGGGGGTCCAAAATGCACCATTTTGGAATAAAACGGTTTTTTAAGATTTTTTGAGACAATTCCAAATTTTTGTTATAAACATCTTGTAAAAAATTATTTTGACTATTCTTGGTGACAAATTGGGTCTTATTTAATGGACAATTAAATGGCCCATCTTTTAAATTAAAATAAACCTACTAGCTCAACGTGGAATTTGAAAATAGAGCCAATAAACACGCAAAAAATGTTCGCATAAAATAAAATTACGCCACAAAAATGCAATTTTTCGAAAAAAATAATATGTGACATGTTATGTAAATTATTTGAATAACTTCCTGGTATTACCTGCTATCCAAAAAAGTATAATAGTCTTACACAATTGGTGCAAATTTTGAGTCATAGCCACTTGTGTTCGAAAAAAGTGCTTCTGGATGGACAGATGACTGACTGAAAAAATGTTCTGGCGAGAGAGTCCACTCGCCAGAACATTTTTCCTGTATTTATTCTTAAGCTCTGCAATCAGCAGTGATTTACTAGTAGGGAGACCAACCTAGCAAAACTTAGGGTCTTGGGTTCGAATCCTCAGCGTAAATGAATGTCTTTTGTTAGTTAAATGCATATTAAGTTTTTTATTCTCACTTGTCCCGTGACTCGAAGAGCATGTTCAGCCAGTTGGTACCGGACGTTATGTTTATCTTGGAAACTCTTTTAGGACAGTCAAAACCAAGTCAATCAGTCAAATAAATAAATAATTAAAAACAAAGGCGTGACACTGAATTAAACCATAAAATATTCCATTGCATTCATATAGCGGATGAGAGATGGGAACAATCTGTGGCAAAACTTAAGATTCGTGAAAAGGCGCATGATGCAGGCCAAAGAACGCCACTCCTACCGAACTAGTATTGTGAATATTGTTGACCCACCTGGTGATTAGGTTTTTGTCCCGTTTTTTGCCACAGGTTGGCGATTTGAATTTTTGCCCAGCACCGGCGGTTTTTGTGCTGGGCAAAATATCATACACAATCGCACATCGAGCGGAACTTCTTCCAACAGAGCCGGAAACTCTTATTATGAATAAGTAAAAGCCTACGTAAAAGTAGGCTTTTACTTATTCATAATAACCCCATCAGTGAGATCCCATCTGAAATCTGGATATTTTATGGTTTAATTCAGTGCCACGTCTTTGTTTTTCAATTATTTATTTATTTGACTGATTGACTTGGTTTTGCCTAAAAGAGTTTCCAAGATAAACATAACGTCCGATACCAACTGGCTGAACATGCTCTTCGAGTCACGGGACAAGTGAGAATTAAAAACTTAATATGCATTTACTAACAAAAGACAGTCATTTACGCTGAGGATTCGAACCCAAGACCCTAAGTTTTGCTAGGTTGGTCTCCCTACTAGTAATCACTGCTGATTGCAGAGCTTAACAATAAATACAGGAAAAAATGTTCTGGCGAGTGAGTAATCCAGAAGCACTTTTTTTGAACAAAAGTGGCTATTACTCAAAATTTGCACCAATTGTCTAAGACTGTTATACCTTTTTGGATAGCAGGTAATACCAAGAAGTTATTTCAACACTTTACATAACATGCTACATTTTTTTTTTTCAAATAATTGCATTTTTGTGGCGTAATTTTATTTTATTCGAACATTTTTTGCGTGTTTATTGGCTCTATTTTCAAATTCCACGTTGAGCTAGTAGGTTTATTTTAATGTAAAAGATGGGCCATTTAATTGTCCATTAAATGAGACCCAATTTGTCACCAAGAATAGTCAAAATATTTTTTTACAAGATGTTTATAACAAAAATTTGGAATTTTCACAAAAAATCTTAAAAACCGTTTTATTCCAAAATTGTGCATTTTGGACCCCCATATGTAGGGGATAAAAATACTCCATTTTGACCCTAGGATCACCAGAAGAAGGGAATACGAGCAATTACAAATCACCCTGTATATGTCTTAAAGGAGCCAAATAAATATATAGATTATGGTATACAATTTTATTTATTATTTATTTATAGACTCACGCCTGTATCCCCGAAGGGGTAGGCAGAGGTGTGATATAACACCCACATTTTGCCATGATTTTTTAGGTCCCACGTAATAGGGGGTGAGCCTATTGCCGTACCGGGTACATTACCAGAATCCGAGCTGCTACTGAGAATTTCCTAACGGAAAAACCCAATAACACTTTGCCCGACCCGGGAATCGAACCCGAGACCTCCCAATCCCACGCGCACATTTATGCCGCGAAACCAACGAGGCAGGTATACAATTATGCGTTAAATAGTAAGCTAAAATATTCAAAGAAAAATACTCAAGTAACATAATCCTGGAGCCACATAATATTGACCAGCAGGTGTATATTATAAAGTTTTGGATTCAAATAAGTACGGATATGTGGCGTATAAAGTGAGCGGCCCGTGGCAAAGTGGCGACCGCTCGAATCTATCGATTCGCAAGGTTAAGCGGGTTCGTGACCGTCTGGTATATAGATGGGTAACCAGCCACAAAAAGTCACATCGTCCGTGCCCTAAATTAAATAGTAATACATGTTATAGTAAGAAAACAGTCCCTCTGTGGAAAACTAATATTCAGTCAAATCTGGTTAGACTAGAAAGCGGAGCCCGGGCTCCAAGGCAAAGGCTTGGATGCAACCGGGATAACGCTCGGAGGATGATGATTATGACCCATCTATAAACCAGACGGTGA